>CAUJGJ010000444.1:3730017-3750517 GCA_963170055.1 Halisarca cf. caerulea | reverse complement strand
CGCCATTGTTGTGTGACGTCACTGGTGTAAAAGTTGGCATAGAAGCGCCGATTTGTGTACAAGTGCGTACTCTCGTTCGCCGTGAAAACATCTCTGCAATTGCTCCAGTAACTGTCAACCGTCCTATAAGTTTCGGATAACACCTGAATCATGCCGTACTACATGGCCTTCAGTTGCAAGAACGACAGAAAAGACTACAAGCACGGCATCAGCTTCTTCAGGCTACTGCTGAAGGATCCCGCTCGTCTTAAAGTCTGGCTGGCCAAGCTACAGCTCGAAGACCCGCCAATCAAAGAAACTAGCTGTGTGTGCTCGGAACATTTCTCAGAGGATTGTTTCGAACGGGATTTGAAGAGCGAATTGATTCCTGGAACCAAACCAAAACGTACATTGAAGCCAGACGCTGTTCCAACTTTGTTCTCTTTCGTGAAGAGCAGCGAAAGGGCCATTTCCACACAGAGGATCAAAAGGAAAGAAGCCAAACAAGTGAGCCTTGTTTTTGCTTGTATAATATTGTCTGATTGGCGTACTCGTGCAAAACTTTGTTTTGTTGCAATATCGTCTAACCACATACTTAGACTACGTACTTTTTAGCGCTATACTTTTTTGTCTTACGCAGCTTGTGGAAGACGCAGTAACAATAGAGCAGACAAAAGACATTGCAGTTCAAACAGGTATAGAGCAAGCACTCATGCATGATTATACACTATGCAGTCTGATCTAACATGTAATGATAACTTTCCCATGTAGTCATGTGTGATTTATATGGGTTTAATTTCCTTTGAATGCCACTGTGTTCTTAGATAATTTAGATATGAGTTTACACTGTGGGGTGTCATAACATATTTGTTTTCTTTCCACAGACCTTTCCTTGATGGATACATCAGTGATCATGGATATGAGTAAGCATACAGTTGCAACACAAACTACTGTTTTGACGCCGTGTCTACGATCGCAGTCAACTTGGACAGTGGATGCTCAGCAAGAGATCCACAGTGTTCAGCATTACATCAAGTGTCTACGGAGCAAACATCGATTGAGATTTGGATGACTGTCATGCTTCTGATCAGGACAACGTAATGGATACTTCATTCATTGTGGGAACAACTGACAGTGAAACTAAGGGTTCGATGGATGCTGAAGTACCTTCATGTGAGTCACCTTCTTCAGAGAAGAAGTACCTGGTCTTTGAGAGCTGCTTGCAACGCTTGTTCCAGACATGTCCAGTTTGCCTTCAGCACATCATTGAGACAAACATGGAAACGTCTGGGAGTTCACTGTCTGTCCAGTATGTCTGCACATCTGGTCATGTCTCCAGATGGTGCTCACAACCACACATCAGTGGCATGGCAGCTGGTAACTTGCTTCTCTCTGCTGCTATCCTGTTTTCTGGTGGTAGCTACACCAAGTTTGCACACCTTGCCAACACTCTGAATCTCGTCATCCTGGCTGAGCGTACATTCCACAGGATCCAGTCCACATACTTGTTTCCAGTGATCCATCGCACATGGACGTGACACCAGCAACTAATTTTCAACGTCTTCAAGGTCAAGACTCTAAGATTAGGGGAGATGGTCGTTGTGACAGTCCTGGATACAGTGCCAAGTACTGCACATATACGCTGATGCTTCAAGAGTCAGGTGAGATTGTTGATTTTCGTGTAGTGCAAGTGACCGAGACAACCAGTTCTGTTGCAATGGAGAAGGAAGCCTTTCGCCGTTGCATTGATGGATTGAGGGACACAGGTTTGAAGGTCTTCATGGTAGCAACTGACCGTCACACTGGTATTGCAGCACTTTGCCGAACAGTCTATCCAGAAATCAACCCCCAGTTTGATGTTTGGCATGTGTGCAAGAACTTGATGAAGAAGCTGACAAAAGCAGGCAAGCAGAGAGAGTGTGAGGACCTGTTACCATGGGTAAGGTCCATCTGCAACCACCTTTGGTGGTCTTGTGAGAAGTGGCTCTCTGTTCTCCACCACACTGCCAACCTTCACACCTGGGGAGGATCACACCTCTTCAGTGAGTGTGCACATCCTCCACTTCCGGTCAACAGAGAGGAGCGAACTAAGTGGTTGACTCCTGGCAGTCATACACACCAAGCCCTTAGCAAACATGTAATGGACAAGCCTCTGCTTAAGACACTGGATCAGATGACTGCTTTCTGTCACACTAGGAGCTTGGAGGTCTACCATTCGGTCCTGCTCAAGTACTGTGAGAAGCGCCAACACTACTCCTATGAAGGAATCGTACTCAGTTAGCAGCAATGGACAACAACCACAACTTGGGCAGAGCACAAGCTACCACCTTAGCAGGTGACCCTCGATACCGCATCTTGCACCCCAAGGGCCGGAGCGACTGGGTAGCCAAACCCATCAGTGAGAAGAAGGCCTACCCATACCTCGCTGACATGATGGCCCAAGTGGTTGAGATGCGGGTAACTGGAACAACACTGCCACACCCTGACCTTCCCAATTTATCTAGGAACATTGCACCCACACCTCGCCCGCAAAAGGAAGAAGTAATAGCCAGACACCAGTCACGTTTTTCACAGGAAATATGACATTTTATAACATTTTAATATTTTAAATTAATTGTATTCTCTTTGTGTTTACATCTCACAATGAATGTATCTAACATACATGTACAGCACTTCGTAAAAAAGTAAATTTATAATTTTAGTTCTTGAATTGGTCAATCTTCAGAATCTTGGGCTTCCTTTAATGTCTTAGGGTCTTTCCATTCCATGAAAAATAGGTAAAGACTCTAATATACCTATTTTTCATAACCTCAACTGTCCATCCTCCTCTCTAAGCTTATCTATCAGAAATGTGTACCTTGTAAGAGTGTACCTTGTAAGAGTATACCCTGTATAAAGGGAATCTCTTTTGGTATAAGGGGAGTGGGCCATCCCCCAATCTGCTGGGGCACAATTAGCAAGCCCCACCCCCAGAGTAGTCAGGCCGGAAGCGTTCATGCTTCTCAGCCATGCTTCCGGCCTTAATGAGTTATGACAACCTCTAACCTGGGGGGAAAGCCCACAACCCTTTCACGTCAATTTAAGATTGACGGAGATCCTATAAAAATAAAAATAAAGAAAAAAAATTGTGAGCTGAAGACAGTGCTACTTTCTTCAAGCATGACACGCGGAGGCAACTGAGCATGGTAAGGCACGTGCCTGCCCAGTTACATCATTGCAGTAATGACAAGCGCATGCATGTGGCCATTACAACCCCCCTGCCATTAACTACGTTCAATTCCGTTAAACTACATTTAATGTCTTAGGGTCTTTCCATTCCATGAAAAATCGGTAAAGACTCCAATATACCTATTTTTCATAACCTCAACTTCTAATATACCTATTTTTCATAACCTCAACTGTCCATCCTCCTCTCTAAGCTTATCTATCAGAAACGTGTACCTTGTAAGAGTATACCCTGTATAAAGGGAATCTCTTTTGGTATAAGGGGAGTGGGCCACCCCCCAATCTGCTGGGGTACAATTAGCAAACCCCACCCCCAGAGTAATCAGGCCGGAAGCGTTCATGCTTCTCAGCCATGCTTCCGGCCTTAATGAGTTATGACAACCTCTAACCTGGGGGGAAAGCCCAATATACCCAGGCCCTGGCCTGGGATTCCCCAGGTGAGAGAGAATCATATAGATATTATAGTAGTAATATGAATAGGGGAAAATAAGGTTGTAGCCTAGTATATATGGAAAAAAAAAAAAAAAAAAAAAAAAAAAAAAAAAGGTGATTAGCTGACAGGCTTGAGTGTGTGGTTAGACAAAGACCCATATACACAGCAAACTCCTTTGTGCACCTTTGAGTGAGTTGCGAAGCAACAACCCACTTTGAACCATGAACACAAGATCAATATATGATTACAATGCATGGCACATACGCCGACCATCCACCAGACCAGGAACACCCAGTTTACAACATGTGGTGGTACATATATAAGAGTATGGACCTGATATGGTAGTAGTAATAATGACTATACATGGAGTCATAAGACCTATATATACGTCAAGCGGGCCCTTTGGCTAGTTGAGATGAAACCAAGGCCAGTTCAGCCGGTGGAGGTTTGATATAGCGTTGGTAGGCTAAGCTTTTTCAACGCCCGAGGAGCTTAATTGTTGTCTCTGGGATACCCACCAGATTTGCCGTGGTGGCTGCCCCTATGCGGAAACTGGGGCCTTTAAACAGTGCTGAATCAAAACCAGCTGAAGATAATGCCTTTTGGACTTCTGTGGTAAACAGTCTCCTATGCAGTGGTTTACCATCTTCCAATTGAAAGAGGGGACCGGGGCTGCTCCCCCGAAATTGTAGGTAGTCTACAATGGCCGCCACGGGACAGATATCAGCCCCTGTACTTCCCAAAGTCACTGTGGAGCCTTGTCGAAATTAATCAGTTTTACTGATCTTAATATGAAGGGAAATAGTCCAGGCTGGAGTAGTTGTGTCTATGGAAATGTCACTGATGCATAAATGGTCACGCTGGTTGAATTGTACCCCATCTGGAACGAGAAACTTGCCACACCGAAGGAACCCAAAAAACCGGTGCAGCAGGCTGCCCACAGCATTACATTGTTGTAAGAGAAGGGTTGGCCCACCAAGATTGCCTTGATGCGCCTCAGCAGAGAGGCCGTGATGGGTAGCCGGATCAGACGGGGACCCGCTTGTGACTGCACCCGCTTGATTCCCCGAAGGAGAATTGCCATATGAGGTGAATGGAAGGAGGGCTGGGTAGATGACGGGTTGGACATCACTAGCATATGTCGGAGTGCTGCTAAGTATGACTCAATGGTAGAAATTGCTAGGCCTTGGGTGCCCAGAAATGCGACAAACAGGGTTACCTTCTCTATAGTGATAGGATTAGTAGGGATAGAGTAGCGGTTGGTGAATTTGCAGTAGCGGTTCCAGCCTGCTGCATAAACCTTTTTTGTAGATGGGGCTAGACCTGCCTCCAAAAATTGCTGCATAGCCGCTTCCACTCCTGCAAGGTCCAGTCGGGTACATTCTGGAGGAGGAGATTCATGACATCCCGACTGACCTGCGTGGAAAGAGGAGAAGCAGATGGGTGGGCACGAAGGAAGGCTGCTGCCCTATCTCTGGAGAGGTCATCAGCCCCTACATTAAGACAACCACTAATATGCACTGCTCTGATCCGGAAATCAAAGAGGGCCTGGAAATATGCCAAGCATCTGATAAGGTGGGTGGCCAAAGGATCTTTGGCGTACAGCTTGTTCACGTATGCCACTGCTGCCATGTTATCTGAGTGACATAGGATATATTGGTGATGCCAGAGGTGGCCCCAAACGGCGCATGCTGCGACAATAGGGAACAGCTCCTTGATGGCAATTGATGCCGCACTGAGATTGCCCTGCCAGGGAATCTGCAGCCAGTTTGGAAGGCTCCAGACACCACATCCCCAGGACCCAGAGGCGTCAGTGAAGAGATGGTGGGCTGGGTCGTGGAAGAGGAGAAGTTGCTGGGTTGGGATACCTGATCAGGATGCGCAGAGGGGTTGCCACCATGCCAAATCACTTCGTGATGGTGCATTAATCCGGCGGTGCTGGCCTGGCTTCATGGACTGCGCAAGTGGGAACAGGTTGGCTAAGAAAGCTTTACCCAGGGGCACCACTTGTGTAGCATGCACTAGGTGACCAACCAGGGATTGAAATTGCTTGCAATTGGGCTCCCGGATACACTTTCTACTAGCCCAGCTATCAAGCATACTGCGTAACTCTGCCAAGCGGTCCATCGGTAAACTCAGGGACAGGGATGTTGAGTCAAGCTGAATCCCGAGGAATCTGAGGGAAGTGGTGGGGCCCTCAATTTTGTCCGGTGCCAGGGGTACTCCCAGCTCTGCACAGGTGTGTAGAGTAATGGCCAGTACGTCCGCACACTCTTGCGTGTTTGGGGGTCCCAATAATAGGAAATCGTCCAAGTAATGTATCATGTGACAGACCCCTCGGGCACGAAGGATCCACTCCAGAGCCTGAGCTACTGCACTGAAAATGGCCGGGGCTGAGGCCAAGCCAAAAGGCAGCTGACAGTCGACATAAACTGCCCCCTGCCAGGAGATCCCAAGAAACCGGCGGTCCTGTGGATGTACTGGGATTAGGCGATAGGCGTCCTTTATATCTACCTTGGCCATCAGAGCCTGCCTGCCCAGGTTGTGCATGATAGCTGCTGCTTCATCCACCGATGCATAAGCCACATGGGTGAGATTGCGATGAAGGTTGTCGTTGACGCTGAAGTTGTGGGAGGAGGACAGATCTACTATGACGCGAAATTGCCCTGGGGTCTTCTTGGGGATGACCGCCAGTCTGCTGGTGGTGATATGGGCACATTCGTGGGGAGGTAGAGGACCAATCATATAGCCTGCGTTAACCTGGGTCCCGATGAACTTGGCTACAACTCCCTGGTTGGCAAGTGTGGACGGAGAATTGCCTAGAGCCGAGTGGCAGACTGGATTTGGCTGTAGTCCAATCCGGAACCCATCCTGCAGGCCCACCACTAGATGGCGGACCCAGTCCCTGTCTGGATGAGGGGCTAGGGCTTGTTGCCAAGCGCTGACAACCAAAGGAGTAGACACTGGAGCATTGGACACAACGCCAGGAGTATGCTGGCAAAGGTTGTGACATGACCCCAGGGCTTGAAGGTGGGAGAACTGCCTTGCCAACAGAGGTATGACTGTGTCGTAGGGAGACACTGGGACATCCAGTAGCTGGTCTGTGGGTGGGAGGGGCAGCAGTGACAGTACTCTCAGCCCGAGAAATATAGGGCCCCAGGCCCTTTTGTACATTGTCTATGTTAAGTGGGGGAACAGGAATCATCCCAACATCTGGCCCATTACGTCTCCCTCTCGGGTGTCCAGGCTATTGCCTCAGGGGTGGACCTTCACGTGAGAGGCCAGCTGAATGGGTTTCCCCCCGAGCACTAGGGGGAAGTTTCTACCTCCAACCCAGGCCGGTGCCCAAATGAGCGCTGCTTACCACTAGGGTGTCACTATAGCGACTAATAGCATTATGTATGTCCTATTATGATTGATCATTATTTCATGAAAAATAATCAAACTAAATGCTGCATCGTGGTTATAGTGCCATATGCATGGGATAAAATGATGTGCCTACAGTGTATATATACAGCTGACATGCAGGCATGAGCGGCCTATATGAGGGGCTGTTAACTGGGGAATTCAGAGGCTACCCTGGCGGTCCTCTCTGCCCTGGTTGCTTGCTACATCATTGCAGTAATGACAAGCGCATGCATGTGGCCATTACAACCCCCCTGCCATTAACTACGTTCAATTCCGTTAAACTACATGGAATCCAGTATACTGACCTGATTCTTCTGGTTCTAATTCGACTCACTGCACAGGCAGGAATGACCCTCCTAACAGAGCGACTGAGTCATGTGTGTATCCACCAGGTGAACTGACGA
Organism: Halisarca cf. caerulea; assembly: GCA_963170055.1. Classification (NCBI taxonomy): domain Eukaryota; kingdom Metazoa; phylum Porifera; class Demospongiae; order Chondrillida; family Halisarcidae; genus Halisarca; species Halisarca cf. caerulea. Next base: position 3,743,068 of record CAUJGJ010000444.1, on the reverse strand, counting down.
TAAGCTGCAAGCCGCAACGGACCGGAACATCGAAGTCTTCAAAGTGCACGTCTCGCATGGCTACTAGAGCCGTTTGCAGCACTTCCGGGTCCAGGCAAACTACATCGAAGCTGAGATGGTCTGTGATACATCCGTGAGTTCCCATTTTCTGGAGAATTTCGGGCACTTCTTTGCAGCAGACGCTCTCCATCTCTGTAGTCATCGCAGGACAGTTTCCACACAAACACCACCCGTTGTGACCACTTCTGACTTCTGAAAGTTCAGTACACCCTTGTTCCTGTCTTTCACGTTCATTTCCGAGCCTTTCGTGGACGCTTTCCAGTTCTTCGCTGGTCATTAAAGGCTCGAAGAGGTACGGTTCTACCCGCTGTGACATAGTAATTCTTGTTCAGTTCACACCAGTGACGTCATCAACATGGCTACCCAAACCGAGGTTTTACCATCTTTGGAATAGAATTTCTCGCAAACGGTAGTATGTACGATGATTTTACAGCAACTTGGTTAGTTTTACAATATTTACTACGTTTTAAACCACATTTAGTTTTTGGTGGCAGTGTCCCTTTAACGCATTTAGAACAAGTGCTGTCGACAAGCCTTCTACCTATCATGGAAAATCTGATACATTCCGGCCATATACTGAATATTTCATGCATGGATTGCGTATTTGCAGGAAGACCTTCTCATTTCTTCACACCTGTGCTCAACCGCTGACAAAGATGGTGTAGTTGGCAGGGTTCATGGCAATTCCAAGCTACCAAGGCACACCAAGATATCATACACAGAAGTATCTCAAGTTTGTGACTTCATTCAGAATGTGGCAAGTGTTCATGGTTTACCCCTACCTGGACGCCTTCCAAATCAGGAAGATAAAGTAATTTTGTTGCCATCTGACATGCCGAAGACTGCCATCTACTATGACTACAAAGTTGCTTGTACCAGGATTCCAGTGATACCCGTAGGAAAGACCACCTTCTGCAATCTTTGGAATATATAGCTTGCTGCTTTCCATTGGTACTATGAAGCCATCATCAGATTTGTGCTTTGAATGCCAACAGAACATTGCCAGCATCATCCGCTCTGCTCACCTCTCAGAAGATGAGAAATCAGATCGTCTGAGATTGGCGGAATCTCATCTAACCCCTGCTAGGATGGAGTGTGGATGGTACAATAAGCAGATAGAAGATTGCAAAGCAGAGAGTAATTATGATGAGGAGACACACCAACCAAGATCGATGCACTACAGTTTTGACTATGCGCAGCAGTTACACTTTCCCAATGATCCTCAGCAACCAGGACCTGCTTATTTCCTTGTAGCTCACAAATGCCAGATTTTTGGCATTTGCTGTGAGCCATTGGGTAAGCAGGTCAACTACCTCATTGATGAGGAAGAGGTTATTGGGAAAGGTGCCAATGCCACAGTCAGTTTACCCCATCACTATTTATGTGCCCATGCCCAACAGGAAGACCATCTCCTGCTTCATGCTGACAATTGTATTGGGCAGAATAAGAACAACTGCCTCATCCACTACCTGTTGTACCTTATACTCGTGGGTAAGAAGAAGTCAGTTACTTTATCATTCATGCTTTCAGGTCACACAAAGTTTGCACCTGACAGGCATTTTGGCCTTATCAAGAAGGCATACAGGAGGACAAGGGTGGACACCGTGGGGTGCATTGCTCATCTTGTCAGTCATCGGTGGTTGGAGCTAATTCAGTGCAGCTGATGCACCATTCCAAGGGGGAAAGAGTTGTACACTTCTACGAGTGGTTGCAATTTTTACTTCAGTATTTCAAAGCCATACCAGGGATTACCTCATCACGTGTTTTGATTCGACCATCTTCATCCAGGAACTGTGCTGTTCACGAGCATTTGCAATCACCCGAGAAGAGTGTCACCATACTGAAAGGAGCTCATCCTGATAGAGGAGACCATCCTACTGAGATTTCAGATTTGAGAAGGTTTAGATTTAGCCCGCCAGTGGTATCTGTATGAAAAGATCCGTCCTTTCTGCTACAGTAATCTTTCAGCTGACATCTCATGCCCAAAACCCCTACTGCCCAAGCCATCAGACAATCTATCCATTGGCACCAGCAATATTTCCAACAGTGTGAATTCTGCTTGTACCAAGCTCCAACAATGTTCTCTTTGTAAAGGAGAGGGACATACAAAGAGAACATGCCCTAATCATGTAGTTTAGCACAATGGCATACCGTATTCTCTCTAAAAATTCGTCAGGGTCTGTGCATGAAAAAATTCGTCAGTCACTTAGAATAGAGTAAAAAAGGCAGTAGAATTCAGGCCTGACAAAAATATAGAATATTTTGACGAATTTTTAGAATTGTGACGAATATTTAAAGAGTTATTGGCTCGATCCTGCTTGCCGAAAAAATGGCTGCGTTTCAGCATAGATACTCGCGGATATCACATCTACAAGAATGTTTGGTTTCCAGAACTTGCTGAAACCTTCCATTGTCAACAGGACACCAATAATAAACATGATAGGTACACTGTCTCCGTGTTTGTGAGCGCTGACGCCCCTGAAACTGTTGGCCATCTTCCACGGGAAATTTCGAAGGTGCGCTTTTATTTTTTACAACACGATGGCTCTATTCACGGGGAAGTAACTGGCAGAAGGAGTCTCTGCACTACTTGAGCCATTGCCTGAACCATCCATTGCTGAACTATTCTTACGAGGTATAACAAAGGAACAAAAGAATCGTCTCAAAAGGAATCAAAAGGATAGATTTCCAAGCCACGGGGCAGAGGTGACGAAATAATATTAGTGCATCTTCCGAAGATGACGAAAATTAGAGTCACGTGACGAAAATTAGAATAAAGGAAGTTCATCAGGGTTAGAATAGAAAGGTACACGGAAAATGTGCCTGACGAATAATAGGGGTGTCGAATTTTTAGAGAGAATTAGGTAGTTGGTTACAAGCATTTTAACCCTTTGTGGCTGAGACGCCCAAAAGCGTCCATAGTTATTATAGCGCATAACGCCGAGACGCCCAAAAGCACCCATGAAAACAAGGGGAATTCAAACGTTTGTTGTGCACGACAGGAACGATCATGACGAGTCTCACATTATTTGAAAGCCTAACAATAGAGCTTTCTAAAGATAGCAACATTACATAGGGTTGCTATTATATTTTCAACTTTTCAAGCGCTTATAAATTACTTACAAACTTGCGCAAAAAACATGAAACAAAGATAATAGAAATTCAAGTGTAATTCAAGTCAAGAACATGGCAAGCTCTGGCAGTGGACTTCAAGACATCTTCTCTGATGAAGTTCGCTTTGAGGAGATGCTGTGGAGAAGCTCCTGTATGCAAGTGTGCTTCAACAAGACTACCTTGACTTGTCCACAGTTGAAGGGCCATCTCAACCTGTACATGAAAGCACAACTGTGGAAGAGACAGTGTCACAAATACAGGACACAGATGAGCAACAAGAGGCAAGCATCTTACCTTCTGCAAATCTACAAGGGCCTCTGTTTGAGAACAACTGGCATTTCAGGTAGAAACTGGCATAGCTGTAGACATTCCAGAGAATCCCAGTGTACTGGATCTGTTCTCCAAGGCATGATCTGTTTCAGCCAGAAACTTTCCAGCACATAACGGATGAAACCAACCAATATGCAGAATGGGTTCAACAAAAGAGTGGAGAAGTAGATGCAAGTTGGAAACCAACCTGTATAGAAGAAATGAGGGCATTCATAGGATGTACAATCATGATGGCCATTAACAGCTTACCTTCTTTACCAATGTACTGGAGGGAGGATCCATTTTTGCAAAATGATGGCATCACAACTGTTTTTACACGTGATTGCTACAAGAAAATATTGCAGTACTTCCACCTGAATGATAACACTAAACAGAAAAAGAAAGGAGAAGAAGGATATGACATTCTTTACAAAGTTCGGCCCATACTGGAGATGTGTAACAGGACTTTCCACATCATCCTCAAGCCAGCAAGGGAACTCAGTGTGGATGAAGGCATGATTAAATACAAAGGTTGAGTCTCCTTTCTACAGTACATGCCAAAGAAACCAGTTAAGAGGGGAATCAAAGTGAGCACACACATTGTGAGTGCATGTATATATAGCTACACGCGTAGTACTACTACATGCATTGTTACAGAGCTTCATTGGCTGTGACCTTGATAAAACTAGTACTTTACATGCTCCTAAGTACGGTACTGAAGCTATTCACATACGTACATACATGATATCGAATTCATTATTAAATGCACTTAAGTATGTTGTGTGACTGTTAACTCACCATATGTATGCGTATATCTGTCAAACACAGGCTTGGATCATAGCTAAAGCCTCCACTGGGATTGTCCTGAGAATCTCCATTTACATTGGGAGGGGAAAGGACTTCGATTTGTCCAATGAAGAGCTCGAAACTGTGGGAACTTATCTAGGGGAGCGAGTCGTTTTCAGTCTATCAAGACCCTATCACAACAAAGGGCACCACATTTTTATGGACAACTTCTTTAACCCCTTATCTACCGATGACCACATTTGTGGCGCATATTTCAGATACCCCTAAAATACTGCGAGTTTGTGAAAGCTACTAATCATCGCGAGTTTGGTACCATTCGATAGCTCTTTTCAAGCTGAATGTAACAGTATAATTTGTACGGCTATCATAACCCATTTAGCAATAAAAAAGAGGGCATAATACTACAATAAAACGCATGTGCAAACGGAAAAACTTAAGAATACGGAGGGTTTACAATAATTATGCAAAAATAAAATTGCGTCGATGGTTCACGAAGACTATGCGGTGGAGATGCTTACTCTTCTTTTCTTCATTTGCTGCGTTGTATGATAGATGCAACAGTCATGTGACAAAATGGCTACCAGCTAGTTCTAGGCTAGTCTTAAACTTTAATGGCTGGGAGCCAATGGCAAACAGCCCATTGGCATAGTTTCCGCATTTGTCGGTTGTATTATAGGATAATACACAATTTCCATGTGGGGGATTTTGATTCATTGCCTGATTCACAAGTTATAGGCGAAAAGGCGAGCTGACATTCTTTGAAATTGTGGTTTTTAGTGATTTTCTCTAAAACTATTAGAGATCTTAAAATCCCCCACATGGAAGTTTTAGATACTTTGATAAGAAACCTACATGCCAACATTTGTGCCTCCAGCTTTGAAACTGTGTTGGCTCATGGCCGTTTTACATGTTTTATATGTTTAGGGAAATGTGTATAATTTTGTTAGAACTAACAAATGTTTTTAAGTTCGACATCAAACAAAAGGTAATATAGCTGTCTACACGCTGATACCAGTTGTTAGACAATAGCGCTTTTCGTAGAAAGAAATAAAACAAAAAAGTGAAGATAAATTTTGCAACCACTGAAGCCATATAAATGCAAGCGGACCTGTATGAGTAGAATTATATAACATAACATGTTTCATAGTTTAGTAATCTTATTTCTGACAAATCTGTTGCTTCAGGGATTACAGCACGTTTGAAAGTGATTCCAAAGGGGATTTGCCTATTGTTGCATTATCTAGTGTTCTTAGCAGTAAATCTGATGGCCAACCAAAGAGTACTTCTCAGACCTGTGATCTGCAAACTACCCAGACCATGGAGATCAGACCCTTGTGTAACAGCGAGTACGAAAGCTACATAGATCTAATTGATGACCCACCTATAGCTATTATACTTCGTGAGATTCACTGCGTGTGACACAGGTATACCATATAGCCGGAAATTTTCTCGAGAATAAAATTTCGCGTTTTTCGCAATTAAGCTGTCACTGCGAAAATATACTCGCGAAATTCGACAAGAAGTCTCTACTAAAGTATTCCTCCATTTGTTTGAAGTCTCACCCTGATCATTGTGGTCCCTCTCTAGCGAAGTGCGACCAGTTGCTGTTGAAAGGGTGAATAGGAAGCTATTGATATCCTGTCTTCAAATGTTTCTACTTCTTCCATGACAAGCGATGAATCGAAAATCAGCTGCGGATCTTACATGAAGTTCACTGCATAGCGAAAAGTTCAAGTGGCCAAATATGCCATTAAATGTGGAAATAAAATACAATTACCCTATCCAAAATGCTTCTCCTGTTCACACGAACATCTACATGTGGCGGTGACACAAAAAACGCAAATTAGGTAGGGAGAACACGAATAGTTTACTCTGAATTGCGAAATTTAAATCGCGAAAAATCTGCTTCTGAGCGAAATCACGAAATTTTATTCTGCAAAAATTCCCAGGTATATGGTATTCCATTTTGCACATGCACAACAGCAAGTTCAAAGTACACATATGTGATAAACTAAAATAAATCCTATTCATAGCCATCTATAGCTATAAGAGCAGCTTGCTTTCCCACCAACTCAGACTTTCCTTTTGCTAGCACAACGGTAATAGTTCACGTTGACCATGAGCGAAATCGGAGAATTAAGTACATCATCAGACAAGACCTCTCCTCCTAGAGATTTTGACGAGGTAATTGATCGGGCCTTACGTGACCCAGCTAGGAAGATGTGTTTGTTGCAACATCTTGGCTTGGAAGGACACGAAGGAACCCCTGTTCATGAGGACAGTGGGAAGACCGGTCTTAGTACCATTAACGTTCCGAGCTGTAGCCACTCTACCCCTAGTGGGACACCTACGAGTGAGCAGTAGCCGATATCATCCTTGCAAGCAGTAACAGTGACAAACGTTCGAGATAATTCCTTGGATCAGCCTTCTACTAGTGGGATACCTACACAGGAGAATCCTTACGTTCAGTTAGGGGCTCCTAACACGTTTTTCCCGTATGGCCACTATTTTCCTTTGCCCTATGGGGCACGAATGGTACCGTTTTCGGATGATGTCCAACAGAGCATACCGAGAAAGTGGCCAATAACCATCGAGAGCAGGGAGGATATTCCTACGTCTCTGAACAATGAGGAAGAAGATATAGTCGAGCTGTTGGATGAGAAGGAAGCCTTGGAATTTGTAGAATTCGACCCATCGGTTCATGCAAAAGACACTTGGAAGCCGCCTAAGTCCATCACCGCTTTCCTAAACCGTTTTCACATGCACCCTCAAGTGGGTCGAACCCGGGTCTGATTAACCTGGGTTTGACCCGGGTTCAACTCGCTTTGTGTTCACATGCACGTTTTGCGTGAGGTCATCTATTGTAGACTTAGTCAAGATGGCGAACGTCAGATTGTTCCTGTTTTCCTTCGTTTTTTCGTATCAATTGAGGTTTCGAGGCATGTAAACGAGCCCAGGGAGTCAGCGCAAGCATGCACCGGATTCGTATGCTTCATATCAATCAATTTATGCATATGGAAGCATCATTCGTAGCTCTATTTTTGCTTCTTCGTCTCTATCAAGCCGCAGTATCGAGACGATCGCTGTGGAGAGTTTTTATCGGATATCGCGGGAGGGTGGACAAATGCAGAGTGGAAGCGAAACTTCAGGGTGAATAGGAATACATTTGCCATCATCTGCCGAGAGCTTTGCGGTCGCCTTTTTCATTCTAGCACTGTACGGCCATCTCTTTCGGTTGAGCAGCGAGTTGCTATTAGTTTGTGGAGACTAGGTACGAATGTGGAGTATAGAACAATCAGTCACCTTTTTGGTGTTGGGATCTCCACAGTTTGCGTTGTTCTACACGTGTTTTGCCGAGCAGTGGTCGATTGCTTGTCTGGCTATGTGTCTGTACCAACTGGAGCTAAGTTGCATGCAATCAGAGATGGATTTGAGACCAAATGGGGACTCCCACAATACATAGAAGCCATTGATGGTACCCATATCCCCATCATCACATCCAAAGAGCATCCTACAGACTACTTCAACCGCAAAGGCTACCATTCTATCCTAGTACAGGCATTTGTAGATGACCAATACCGGTTTCTTGATATTTACAAAGGATGGCCAGGGAGTGTTCATGATGCCCGAGTGTTGGGCAATTCAAAATTGTTTCAGAAGTGTGAAGCTGGAACATTTTTGCCAAACTGGGATGCTGTTGTAGGAAATACTACGATTCCGCTACTGATATTGGGGGACCCAGCATACCCATTGAGGCCATGGCTGATGAAGTCCTTCACAGGTACAAGTCTGACTCAGAAGTAAAGAAAATTTAATTATTACCTGAGCCAATCAAGAGTCGTCGTAGAAAATGCTTTTGGGCGACTCAAGAGGCGATGGCGAACACTGATGAAGAGGAATGACAATGACATTAAGTACATCCTTCCCATAATTATGACTTGCTGTATCCTGCACAACATTTGTGAGAATCTGCATGATTCATGTGAGGATGAATGGCTTGTAAGAAGCCCTACCACAAGTATTGACCCAGAAGATTCTTCCACGACTCCATCCTCAAGTAGCTCAGCAAGCAATACTTCAGGGCAGAGTGGGACAGCAATTCGCAATGCACTTTGTGATTATTTTGACACACTGCAATGAATACTAACACTAATTTACATCACAAAATGAATATTAATAATAATAAATAATATTTAGCACAAAATGAATGTGTATTAATCTTTAAAATGTTATGAATATAAAAGTTTGATTTGAAAATATAATAGTGCCTAATAGTATAATATTATATATACATGCATGATCACACCTCATCCTGTCTGTCAGTATAAGGATCAGCTGCAGGGAAAGTGTGGAAGTCATCCGGTACTGGTGCCTGTGTGGATGCTGGTGGTGGTGGGTTCCCGTACAGCCGGGCTGGCACATACTGTGGTATGGGAAAATTTGGGGCAACCGAACTGGTAAATGGGTACACAGGACATTTATAACAGCCCACAGCTGCTTGGGATTTGGGGCGTGCACGTACAAAATTTATAAACAACGTCACCAGAAACAGTAAATAACATCACCACAAATTGTAAATATGTCATACAAAATGAGGACGTCACAGAAGGTGCTCTGTGTAGGCAGATACTGCTGCTAGTGATGTCACAGTTACGCATCACGAAACGTCATTAAACATGGCCGCTTTTCGATAGGCGAACAGAAACCAGCTTTTTGGAGGAGAAAACACTCCACTACTTCCCGTTTGTTTAACTTTTTGATTTAACATAGCCATGGCTATGGGAATTTGCTTATTGAATAATGCCATAAGAAGGTAAGCAAAAGTAAATGCCTTATTTGTTTCTATTTTTTGCCAATTTGGGCACGAAAAAGTGTTTAATTCCAAATAAAAGGTTTTAGCAAGTTTATAAGAGCAAACAACAAGCAAATTCATATAGTTCATATATTTAGCTAGCGATTGATGTATATTTGGTGAAGCTTCAGTGTCATCTCCTCCGGAAATGGCAATTTTTGTTTTTTATCGAGAGTTTATGGCACCCTTGTTGTTCACTCAAACTTCTCTGTTTCTTACCTTTTCCTCTTCCAACTTCGGGTTTGCCTACCAATAATACTTGTTTACTTTCATGAAGTGTATTGCATAGCCTAATTCATATTAGAGGCATAATATACTATGAAAATTGGTCAAGTTTCGCGACGGCCATTTTACCGTTATAACCGAGAGCTGAAATAAATACCCTGTGGATATGCTGCAGCAGTGGTGAAGTGAATAGATGTAAATGCATCTTTCATAAATGAGAGGAACAACTTGTCCCTCTCGTCATCCCTCTTTCTTTGCTCCTCCTCCTTTCTCATTCACTGTTCTTCCAGCTTGATCAGCTCCCACTTGGTCTCCTCCTGGCTAATCAAAAACTGGCTGAACATAGCTTGGGTGGACCTCTCTACCCTGTCCATCTTGGTTGGTTGTTTCCTCTTAGCAGCTGGTTGGTTGCCAGATGGACCAGGTCTGGCATGTCCAGTTGATGCAGTTGTATGTGGAGGTGCAAATGAGGGTGTAGATGTTGGCAAATGTGCAAGTGAGGGTGTGGTTAGTGTAGGTGGAGGTGAAGGTATAGGTGAGGGTGGTGGTGGTGTGGGAGGTGTAGGTACAGAAGATGATATGTCTGGTGTAGGTACAGGTGTGGGCAAAGGTGTAGGTACAGATGTGGGCACAGGAGAAGACATCTCTGGTGTAGGTACAGGTGTAGGTACAGGTGTGGACAAAGGTGTAGGTACAGATGTAGGTGCAGTGGTAGATGTAGGAGAAGACATATCTGGTGTGTTTACAGGTGTAGGAACAGGTGTATGTACAGGTGCAGATACAGTTGTAGGCGCATGCTGCGATGATGAATCTATTTCAGAAGATTCCAAGAGAGCAGGAGGATTCACTGTAGCTCTTCTACCAATCACCCTATGGATTTCAACGTACCATTTAAAATAAATGTCAACTTCGTCCAGATCATCGTCAGAACACCTCTTGCTTGTGGATTATCTGTCTGTTCTTTGTATTTTTTCTTGAGCGCCTTCAGTTTTTCCCTGCATTGTTGGTGGGTACGTGAGTATTCCTTCGCTTCCAGTGCCGCTGCAATGCTCCTAAAAGCCACCACGTTCCTCGTTGAATCCTTCTGAATCACCGAATCCCCCCAAATCTCCAGCAAAGCCTTTATCTCGTTGTCAGTCCACGTTCTTCCACATTCCACCATCTTTAACTCGCTTCTCACATTGCCTAAACCGGGTCGAACCCTAATAAAAAGTGGACTGAGAATGGCAGCCTGCATGATAAGTATTTGTCCACCTTCTTGTAAAAGAATCGGAATAAGCTAACGCCTGCTAAAAAGGCTGCCCACTCCCTATCCAACTGCCAAGTTTGTACTCTCAACTTTCCAAGAGAGCAAAAATTGTTCCCTTTGAAGCCGACTTTTATAATCGATGAGAACACTTGCGTTTCTTTCATCGAGAAAGACTATCGAGACTTTGACAGTCTGTTCAAACAGAGAACTGGGCAGCCTTTTGCAGATTTGGCGAATAAGTATCCCCAAATGCTCGGCCTCCGAGTTATTGATGCTGAGGTGAAAGCTGCCAAAAAAAGCAATTATGCAGGAATGCACTACACAGTGTAGTGCATCATTGCAAAAGAGTTCTTTGTTGGCAGCTTACACCCACGATGTCAGCCTCAGTACAATGGACAAGATTAGAAATCCCAATGCTTTGAGCCACCTAAACCTTCAGGTACCCAGAAGAAAAGGTTTCCTTTGAAGCCAAGAGAATGTAGTAGGTATGATGAACTTGTGGCTAAGCTTAAAGGTTGGGATAACTCATGTCCATTTGCCGCAGCTGAGGTAGCCGATGAATTTGGCATCACAGGTACTGATAGAGGTCATAAGTTGAAGCTCCTAGCCATTGAAGTTAATCCTGCCATACCTAATTTGGGCATTAAGGCTAAGCCCAAATCAGTTAAATGAAAGTTTGAAGGAACCAATGTTTCAATACCTGCTTCTCCTAGCAAAAGGTTTTGGCAGAATTAGATTCATCAATGGTTGAGAGTGGTAAGCTTAAGATTGGTATACCCTGTGTGCTGGTTAATATTGAGAAAACGCAGGTGAGTTATGTGTATTTTGCACATAAAACAAAATGGTGGCCGATAAACTTTACCGAAAATACACCCCACTTTTTTCTTTCCTGTTTCATTGTGTGACCAAAACGAAGGTACTGTACAATACGTTTACATTATAATTGTACATTTCTGCACTCAAAACGTTCTCAAAGATCTTATTCAGGGAATAAATCGGCAGATTCAAAAGTATATGAAAACAACTTCTTTCCAAAAGGCGGTCTACTTAACGGCAGCACTGTGATACGATTTCTACTTCGAAGGGTTCCTATGAAAGGTAACTAACTTTTCACCGTATGGCTTCTTGAAATTCGCCTTTGTTCCTGTTATGTGCATGTTTTTATAGTTTTCAAGAAGACACAAATACCAAAACACGTGCACATAAAATGAACGGAACAATGTATCAATAAGCCATACGGTGAAAACTTAGTATTGCCCTTTGTCAACAACCTTGTAAACTTTCAGAGCTACAAAGCACCGCTGAGTAGACCGCCTTTTGCAAAGAAAATTGGTCCTCAAGCTTTTGTCATCTTCCACCTAAGTCACGCCAATGTCAGGTGACTTCGCTCACGATGTTGCAATACATTCTACTTCGAAGGGTTCCTACGAATGGTAGCTAGCTTTTTCCCGCTTCGGCTTTCGATTTTCTTGTTTGTTCCGGCGATTTTAAGCTTTTAGAAGATTTAGAAAGAACAAAACAAGAAGAAGACGAATTATCCAGTCCAAGTTCACGCAGTCTGCACATGACCAACCCACGCAAAATTAGCAAATGTGACAATTTTTATAACATTCCTTTAAAACCACAAAACGCCCCCTTTCTGGCTGAGTTTGCACATAACCTACCTGCGAAGGGTGAAGGGAAAGACTAGAACTACAGTGGCACATAGCCGCAAATTTACCTTGACTGGCTGACCAGTACAGATTACATCTAGAAGGTTGGCTGTAATGTCTCTCAGCTCATTGTGTCTCTTAATGGGGAATGCTCCTTTGTTACAGCTCAGGGCATGTTCAACAGGAAAAGATCTTCCACAGACATAATTGTCAGGGAGCTGATTTGGTATCCCGGAATTCACCTTTGTGTAGACAGAAACCATGTTCCATAGTACAGTGAGCCAGTTGGATGCACCTTTTTTTTTGAGAGAGAGATGGATCGCTTCATTTTATAGTTGGTTGTCTTCAGGATGTCATTAAGGGTTTGATTGTCCCGATTCAGTTTTGCTGCTTTGTGCGCATGCTTGGCTTTGCGAATGCTTTCATCTGCTTCATTAGAAATGACAGTGGCTTGTTCTTTTAGAGCTGATGCACAGACTGATGTGATTTTCTGAGAGGCTTAGAGGTGGTGCTTAGCCTACAGAGTTGGATTTGGGATGTTTAATCCACCTAGGCAAATTGGGAGAGCAAAGAGAGTCGTTTTGCCATCATTTATTCCCTGTCTACCAGTCAGAGCTGGGATGAAACGATGACCAATGATGTCTTCTAGTGGTTGAAAGACAGCCGATGTCTGCTTTGGTCCTGAACAGAATTGTCCACTTGTGGACGAGACCATGTGTGAAGGCTGTGTAAGCCACTTGCGGCTGTGAGATAGCAAAGTCACATAGGCAAGATAGCTACGCT
>CAUJGJ010000444.1:3620317-3697817 GCA_963170055.1 Halisarca cf. caerulea | reverse complement strand
ATCGACCCTGCAGAATGTCTTCAAGAACCATACGAGATGGATCACCTAGTCTGCCAAGGTGGTCATGTTTACGTCTTTCGACATGTACCCCTTCAACTCCGGATTGTGAGCCTGTTCAACGGGAAGACATAAACTACTTAGACAACATGAACAGCCTACTGGAGTTCCAGCGCCATTGAGTTGGGCTCCAGCTCAGATGAAGACAAAGGGCCTCCTCCACCAAAGAATGTAATCATGCATGGATCATTTTACACCCAAACAGGGATTAAGCCTGGGAAGCAAGGAAGAATCCCACGCTTTCACATGACCACCAAAATGCGGGTTCGACCCAGGTCGAACCTGCATTTTAGCGAGGTAGCGCTTTCACATGATAATTGGTAAGTGGGTCGAACCCGGATTCAACCCGGGTTGGATAACCGGGTTGAACCCCATTTTTTATTAGGGTTCAACCCGCTTTAGGCAACGTGAGAAGCGAGTTAAAGATGGCGGAACGTGGAAGAACGTGGACTGACGACGAGATAAAGGCTTTGCTGGAGATTTGGGGATTCAGTGATTCAGAGGCAGCTGAAGGATTCGACGAGGAACATGGTGGTTTTTAGGAGCATCGCAGCGGCACTGGAAGCGAAGGGATACACACGTACCCACCAGCAATGCAGGGAGAAACCGAAGGCACTCAAGAAGAAATACAAGGAACAGACAGATCATCTACGAGCAAGCGGTGTTGGTGTGGATTCTGACGATGATCTGGACGAAGTTGAAATTTATTTTAAATGGTACGTCGAAATCCACAGGGTGATTGGTAGAAGAGCTACAGTGAATCCTCCTGCTCTCCTGGAATCTTCTGAAATAGATTCATCATCGCAGCATGCGCCTACAACTGTATCTGCACCTGCACATACACCTGTTCCCACACCTGTACACACACCAGATATGTCTTCCCCTACATCTACCACTGCACCTACATCTGTACCTACACCTTTGCCCACACCTGTATCTACACCTGTACCTACACCAGACATGTCATCTCCTGTACCCACATCTGTATCTACACCTTTGCCCACACCTGTACCTACACCAGACATGTCATCTCCTGTACCTACACCTCCCAAACCACCACCACCCTCACCTATACCTTCACCTCCACCTACACTAACCACACCCTCACTTGCACCTTTGCCAACAACTACGACCTCATCTGCACCTACACATACAACTGCATCCACTGGACGTGCCAGACCTGGTCCATCTGGCAACCAACCAGCTGCTAAGAGTAAACGACCAACCAAGATGGACAGGGTAGAGAGGTCCACCCAAGCTACGTTCAGCCAGTTTTTGATTAGCCAAGAGGAGAACAAGTGGGAGCTGATCAAGCTGGAAGAACAGCGGATGAGAATGGAGGAGGAGCAAAGAAAGAGGGATGACGAGAGGGACAAGTTGTTCCTCTCATGAAAGATGCGTTTACATCTATTCACTCCACCACTGCATATCCATTTACCAGTTCGGTGGCCCCAAATTTTCCCATACCACAGTATGTGCCAGCCCAGCTGTATGGGAACCCACCACCACCAGCATCCACACAGGCACCAGTACCGGATGACTTCCACACTTTCCCTCCAGCTGATCCTTATACTGACAGACAGGATGAGGTGTGATCATGCATGTTTATATAATAATATACTATTAGACACTGTTATATTTTCAAATCAAACTTTTATATTCATAACATTTTAAAGATTAATACATAATACTATTATTATTAATATTATTATTAGAATAATTTACAACAAATCATTCTAATTGTTCTAGACCTATAATTACTGTCAATGACAAGGCAAGTAAGGCTTAGCTCTCTTCCCGTCGTAGCTGTCCATAAGCAAATGTAAGGAGGCGCCAACAGCAATGCCAAAATGGCGGGAGGTGCAAAGAAGAATGCACTCCTTAATGCCCCTGGGCAACTGCCAACGTAGAAGAAGGAAGCCTGATACGGCCAGCGACTGTTCTTCCTGCTCTATCTCGGCCTGACAGACTACCCATGGGTGAGGAGCGCCAACAGCAAAAGCCGAAAAGGCGGAAGGTGCAAAGAAGGATGCTCCCCATCCCATGGAAAGCAGCAAGCGATGGCGATGGCAGTCACTGGGAACTTGATGTTTCGACCAGTTCCCTGCCTTATCCATTGACCGATTCTTTGACTGAGACGTCACTTCAAGCTCATCTTCAGCAATGATCACCCGCGTGTTGGCCGCCATCTTTGGCCAACAATGCGTTATTATTATTAATATTGTGTTGAATATTATTATTATTAGTATTCATTTTGTGATGTAAATTAGTGTTAGTAATTATTGCAGTGCGTCAAATAATCACAAAGTGCATCTCAAATTGCTGTCCCACTCTGCCCTGAAGTATTGCTTGCTAAGCTACTTGAGGATGGAGTCGTGGAAGAATCCTCTGGGTCAATAATTGTGGTAGGGCTTCTTACAAGCCATGCAAGCAATTCTTACAAGCCATTCATCCTCACATGAATCGTGCTGATTCTCACAAATGTTGTGCAGGATACAGTAAGTCATAATTATGGGAAGGATGCACTTAATGTCGTTATCATTCCTCTTCATCAGCGTTCGCCATCGCCCCTTGAGTTGCCCAAAAGCATTTTCTACTAGTATTCTACTACTTCTACTAGTATTTTCATCTTGATCGGCTCAGGTAATAATTAAATTTTCTTTGCTTCTGAGTCAGACCTGTACCTGTGAAGGGCTTCATCAGCCATGGCCTCAATGGGTAAGCTGGGTCACCCAATATCAGTAGCGGAATCGTAGTATTTCCTACAACAGCATCCCAGTTTGGCAAAAATGTTCCTGCTTCACACTTCTGAAACAATTTTGAATTGCCCAACACTCAGGCATCATGAACACTCCCTGGCCATCCTGTGTAAAAATCAAGAAACCGGTATTGGTCATCTACTAACGCCTGTACTAGGATAGAATGGTAGCCTTTGTGGTTGAAGTAGTCTGTAGGATGCTCTTTGGGTGCGATGATGGGGATATGGGTACCATCAATGGCTCCTATGCATTGTGGGAGTCCCCATTTGGTCTCAAATCCATCTCTGATTGCACGCAACTTAGCTCCAGTTGGTACAGACACGTAGCCAGACAAGCAATCGACCACTGCTCGGCAAAACTCGTGAAGAACAACGCAAACTGTGGAGATCCCAACACCAAAAAGGTGACTGATTGTTCTATACTCCACATTCGTACCTAGTCTCCACAAACTAATAGCAACTCGCTGCTCAGCCGAGAGAGATGGCCGTACAGTGCTAGAACGAAAAAGGCGACCGCGAAGCTCTCGGCAGATGATGGCAAATGTACTCCTATTCACCCTGAAGTTTCGCTTCCACTCTGCATCTGTCCACCCGCCCGCGATATCCGATAAAAAGGTGCGGTGTCTCGGTCTTCTCCACAGTGATCGTCTCGATACGTGCCTCGCACCTCAATTGATACCAAATAACTAAGAAAAACAGGAGCAATCTGACGTCCGTTATTTTGACTAAGTCTACAATAGATGACCTCACGCACAACGTGCATGTGAACACAAAGCGAGTCAAACCCGGGTCAAACCAGGGTTCGACCCACTTGACTGTGCATGTGAAAACAGAGCATGGAGCAGTCCGGTGAAAATGCACGTCAATCGTGTTGAAGGTGGTGATAATTTCATGAAAAATGAAGTAATATGCAGCCACAGAAACAGTCTGAGAGTGCACCAGCAAGAGAACAAGTGTAGTGTGTACAAAACGCATTGCTAGCTACAAAACTCAAGGTTTTGGTTTACGTGAAGGGCTGCTGAGCACTTCAATATCCCAAGAGCCACGCAATCTTCGGTTGCATGGAGGGGTCTCGATTTGGTTCCAAACGCGTACAAATTCAACTTCAGTCCAACGGTACAAATTCAACTCACGATCCCAGCTACTTGGTGAACCACTTGCTACTTATGTGGCAGAACTTCAGAAACTATCCGAACACTGTGATTATGGAGATAAGCTGGACGAGATACTATGTGACTGCCTTGTATGCGGGATATCTGATAGCTGTTGTCCGCAACAATTACTAGCAGAGACCGAGTTGAGCTTTCACAAAGCATTCAAGATGGCACAATCGATGGAATTGGTGGAACGTGATGCCAGACAGCTGAAACATCCTCAGCCAACACCTAGCCTCCTTATCCAGAAGATGGAGAATCAACCACATACCATCAAGAAGACAACGCAAGGTAAACCATATTATTATGCAGTGGTAGCATACATAATGCTCGTCAGTGTCGTTTCCAGCATGTTACCTGTAATAATTGTGGCAAGAAGGGTCACATCACCCAAGTGTGCCACAGTAAGCCTACCTCTCAGCAGACACAATCATGTGTCAAAACATCAGTACATCCAACAGAAGCCATAATTCCAGAAGAGGAACCTACAGAGTATTACTTGTATCCAGTTCAGGACGCCAAGTGCTCACCATTGCAAACAGAGGTGTACATCAATGACAAACCTGTTCCCATGGAGGTGGACATAGAAGCAGCAGTCTCCATCATCATGACGCACCAACTAGCAGACATTGCATCACCGCATAAGCCTCCTTCGCTCAAGCCAACTCCAGTTAAACTTTGCACTTATACCGGTTCAGAAATTACAGTAGCAAGTGCCTTAACCATTAAGGTACAACTTCACCAGCAGAAAGTCAGCCTACCTGTGATAGTGGTGGAAGGTTCAGGTCCTAATCTATAATAGGTTGTGACTGGTTGGGGCACATCCACCTTGACTGGCAGTCTATGTTAACAACTCACCTGCCGGGTTCCCTGCCAGATGTTGTCAAGAAGCATGAAGCAGTATTTTGCCCAGGCTTTGGTACTATCAAAAATCTCAAAGCTACCTTACATCAGAAACCTGATGTGTCGCCCCAATTCATGAAACACAGAGCAATTCCTCATGTCATGAGAGCAGCAAAGGCAAAAGAGCACAATAGGTTGGAAAAGGAAGGGACAATTGTTCCCATGCAACACTCAGATTGGGTAGCTGCTATAGTCCCTGTAAAAAGTTAGATGGTTCGGTTAGGATCTGCGGTGACTTCAAGTTAACAGCTAACACAGCAACAAATGTGGAGGTGTATCCATTACCAAGGATTGAAGACATAAGCCCTTTTTACACTGGAAAAATTTGAGCGATTTAGTTAAACCGCTTTCGAAAGCGGTTTAACTAAATCGCTTTAATGCGTTTACATGCACTAGCTCAAACCGATTTCGAAGGTGTATTACCTCGCAATGCAATAGTGTAAACACTTTTAAAACGCTTTAAGAGACTTCTGCTGTTTTATCTAAAATAATACAGAAAGCGCCATCAATTTATACTCTGGTGGTCTTGTTGTCCCTTTCTCTGCATATACAAATGCGGGCAGTGTGCCTTGGTGTTTATCGTTGGTAAAATTCTAGCTTTCACTTCTTCGAAAAGTTAATATTTGAAGTACTTTAGTTTAAATCGGTTTCGAACCGACTTCTAACTGCCTTGATAGGTGGTTTAGCTAAATCGGTTACGTAACTGTTTTAACATGTATACACGCAAGCGGTCTAAACCGATTTAACGTTAAAGCGCTTTCCAAACCGGTTTAACGCTTTAGTGTAAATGGGGCTATAGTCACATCCTTGTCAGGAGGGAAGTAATTTTTAAAACTGGATTTGGCACAGGCATATTTGCAACATCAGTTGGAAGAGGAGTCACAGCCTCTTGTTACAATCAACACACATAAAGGGTTGTATCTCTATCAGCGGTTACCGCTTTTTGCTTCCTCTGCGCCGGCCATATTTCAATGGACCATAGAGGTATTGCTGCAGGGGATTCCTAATGTCTCAGTCTACCTGGATGATGTCCTCATCACTGGCCTGTCAGTATCAGATCCCTTGTGGAATTGGAACAAGATCCTACAACGTCTGGAGGATATGGGAATGCAATTGAATAAAGAGAAGTGTGCCTTCCTACTCAACAAGATTGAATATCTTGGGCACAAAATCACCGAAGATGGTCTACAGCCAACAGAAAGCAAGGTTAGGGCAGTAGCACATGCACTGGGCCCGCTCCCAACCGAGTGAGTGAGCTTCGTTCATTCCTCGGGCAAGTCAACTACACTATGGGAAATTTGTGCCAAATTTGTCGACAGCGGCTGCTCCCCTGTACCAATTGCTACAAAGAACAATTTGTGGCACTGGAACATCAAGCATCAATCTGCCTTTGATGAGCTCAAGGGTTGTCTACAGTCGTAAGACCTACTGGTGCATTATGACCTCGCTAAGGAGATAATCTTGTTTTGTGATGCCTCCCCCTATGGTGTGGGGACCATGTTGTCTCACCGAATGGATGATAATTCTGAGAGGCCCATTGCCTATGCCTCCTGCTCACTAGCACAAGCAGAGAAGAAACACTTCCAACTTGATAAAGAGGCTTTGGCTATTATCTTTGGTGTAAAACACTTCTACCCCTATGTCTATGGTTGCCCATTCCCAATCCTCTCGGATCACAAACCACTCATGCACATTTTCGATGAATCACAAGGCCGTAGGAACTGGCACGGCTGGCATGGCTTCAGCTGGTACTTGCCCGCTGCCGCAGAACGCCATTTTTTCTTCACAGTTTTTACAATTTTGTCTAAACTATGAATATCATTGTACTATGTGGGATGTGCAATAGGACAGACACTATAATACCGTTTTTACATGCAGCGGCAACAGAGTCGAACCCGGGTTATATTAACCCGGGTTCGACCTAATTTCTGTTCACATGCATAAAATTTTGTTTGGTATATTGCGTAATATTCAAGATGGTTATCATCGCCGTTCTTGCTGCTCTGTTTCTCTTATGGTATCGTTCAAGATCGATAGCTCGTAGAACGGCTATTAGGTCTAGAAGAATTGCTAGGAATGCTCGTATCAGTTGTTTTCACTTGCTGCAATCCCAACAACTTGCTCATTTTTTTACTTTTCTTGCTTGCGTGACGTTCACTCGCTTGCCAAACGCGACGAAGCTTGTGGATAAGCTGTGAATCTGCGTGAAGCACTTAAAATTCACGTAGATTTCGTGCTGCGATAGATCATCGTCAGATTCTACACCTACGCCGCTAGTACGCAGTCTATCGACGGCTTCTTTGTATTTCTTCTTGAGAGCTTTAAGTTTTTCGCGACATTGTT
This sequence comes from Halisarca cf. caerulea, assembly GCA_963170055.1. Lineage (NCBI taxonomy): Eukaryota > Metazoa > Porifera > Demospongiae > Chondrillida > Halisarcidae > Halisarca > Halisarca cf. caerulea. The sequence continues at coordinate 3,690,602 of CAUJGJ010000444.1, read as the reverse complement.
GATAAGTGCGCTCGTAACCCTTCTCCTCCAGTGCAGATGCAATCGCTTTGAATGTTACATTATTACGCACAGTCCCTGTTGCTGAATTGCATCCTCTCCCCAAATCTCCAGTAAAGCCTCGATCTCTTCATCGCTCCACGTACGGCCGCGTTCCGCCATTTTTAACTAGCTTTAGCTGGCCCGTAACTGGGTCGAACCCTACTATTTATGTGAGTTCGACCCGCAGTAGTGACATCATGTGAAAGCAGTAACTCGCTTGTAATCGAGTTCGACCCGGGTTCGACCCGCTTTAAGAGGCGCATGTAAAAACGGTATAATAGATTTGACTGCTTGCTGAAGGAACATAATTTGGTAGTGGCAGTGAAACAATGTCATAGCCTTCTTGGCAAACTACAATGTTGGCTGCTGCATAACAGTATGCAGTGTGTTCAGCACTAGCTTATATTCACATGACGGCCAACTTCTTTTGTATACACTAAATCTTAATGGCGTACGTGTGCGTTCGCTGCACCACTTTTTGAGAGCTTCCTACAGGCCTGAATCAAAGCCGGTTCCTTCGATGTCCTCAGCCAGGGTACAGAGATAGGCATTGACCTTAGACGCTTACTCTTACCATGTTCGCTACAAAGCAGGGAAAGACAACAGTAATGCGGATGGACTTAGCTGATTGCCCCTACCAGAAGCACCTACTCAGGTACTGAAACCAGCAAAACTCATTCACCTCCTAGAAGGCCTAGCGTTGTCACCAGTCAAAGATACCTGCTTACACACATCTCGGACCTGACCCTAGCCTAGGTGAGAGAATTTGTGTTGCAAGGTTGATCGAGTAGTGTATTTGCACAGGATCTAAAGCCTTTTACTACCCAGCAGCAAGAGCTGAGTGTTGAACAAGGGTGTGTTCTAAGGGGTAGCTGGGTAGTAGTCCCTACAACGCTTCAAGATCTTCTTTGCTAGAGCTAATACACATCAGTTATCCAGGAATGGTGAGAATGAAGATGTTAGCAAGACAGTACGTGTGGTGGCCAGGCATTTATAAGGGAGTTGAAGACAGGGTGAAAGCATGTGTAACTTGCCAGGAGAGTCACAAAGCACCTCCACAGGCTCCTCTTCACCCTTGGGAATGGCCTGAGAAACCATGGGAAAGGATCCATGCCGACTATGCTGGTTCTTTCACTGGAAGCATGATTCTAATAATTATCAATGCTCATTTGATATGGATGGAAGTATACCCTACAGGATCATCCTTGTCTCAGATCACCATGGAGAAAATTAGGTTATGTTTTGCATCATTGGGAATTCCTAAGCAACTTGTAACCGACAATGGTCCATACTTCATCTCCAAGAATTCCAAGCAGTTCATAAGGAAAGAAAAAAAAAGGAAAACAGCATATTCGTATGTCACCTCATCACCCGTCATCAAATGGACTAGCGGAAAGGCTGTGCAGACGTCCAGTGTGAAAAAGTTGACTGAAGGGAAGACATCAATCAAGGTCTCCCGCTTCTTAATAGCTTACCATTCCTCACCTCGTCTGAGTAAAGTGAGCTAAAAGAGCTAAAATAGGAGTGTTGTGTATATGTTGTGTATGCTGTTTTTGATTTGTAGTTACTATTACCATGGGTGTCTAATGTTGATCAATTGTTTAGTTTATAGACTTGATGTAGCTCTACTTTGATTGGTTGCTATTTTTGGTGTCCACACAACAACAACAACCGTACAACCAAATGGTTGTACGGTTGTTGTTGTTCAAATAATTTGCTTGGTTCGCTGTTGTTCTCTGTATCCGCGAAGCAATCAAGATACACAATAATAATATTATAAATGTAGCTGCTTAAAATAGGGAGAATGTCCACTTTTAGAGATTCAAAACATCTTGGAACCATAAGGAGGAAGTATTTGGGGACTGTAAGTTCTGTCCTTTGCAAAGAGATTTATTGTATTGTTTGGAGATTCCACTGGAGTAGAGCAATCAACAATGTCAGATGTCCAACTACTGTAATACTAATAAACAAATTTAACATGAATCAATTCCATACCTTTCTTCCCTACTCATAGATGACATTGGCATCCGCCCATTATCTACAGATCAATAATACAGAATACAGTTCACAGAAAAGAAAACTTAATACTGAAAACATAAGCTAGAGCACTGATACCCAGCAGTTAAAGTACCAATTACATCCCTTATCAGATAAAACTTCTTTACACAAACATGTACAAGCACATTCAAGTGAATAACTGTACTGTCCAAAATTATTGCGGGACTTTATTTTCGTAAATTTTGCAAATGGCTTCGGATTCGTGAAATTTTATCTGCAAATTTTCCTGAACTCCTGGAAAATGGCAGCCATAGCTGTTTACATATTGGACGATTCAGAAATAACAAATCCTTGCTATCAGGCCTGTATCTTGTTGTATAAATATGGACACCTGATTGTCCTCAGTAAAAATGATTAAGCTCTTTCAGGTCAGCTTTCATGGAAGCCAGGGGTATGCTGTCTAACCATCTAGCTCACAAATGCCTATTTGAGCTGCTCAAGAGTGGATCAACAAGCTGATGGTCATGATTCAAGCCTATAGACCTCAGAATCAGCCTTCAAAATTGCATCAAGCTTCATTGAAACGCATGAACAGTATGACACCATATTTTTAGCCTGGTTTCCTAGACTAATAACGCACATACATTCAAGAAAATAAAAACACCCACAGTCAACTTTCTAGTGATTTGCGAAATTCATATCCTGCGAAAATTTCGGACAGTAGGATATACTTACCCAGATATGGTAGACATGGAAATAATGTCACCATGGGAAGAATACAGTTTGCAAAGTTTGTACGAAGTTCCAGCGAAGTTCGTTTGAAGTTAAGGCGAAGTTTGCTCAAAGCTAGAGTGAAGTTACAATGAAGTTTCCTCGAAGTTGCATGTACTTCGGTAAAGGTTTACAAAATGTTTAAAGTGAAGTTCAATGCCCTTCGGTAGAAGTTGCCACATAGTTTGATGGAAATTTGTTCAAAATTCTGAGGAGGTTTGCTCAAAGTTTTTGGCGAAGTTCGCTTCGAAATGGTAACATTATTTCCATGCCTACCTTACGGTAAATCTTCACTTCATTTACAGTATGTACAGTATCCAACCCAACTCAATTAATCCTTGAATTAGATCTGTAAATACTCTATGTACATCACCATTTCTTCCTTACAGCCATGTAAGGCAGGAGGCACAGGAAGGTGGTAAACAGTATCCTGCTAACATGCTAATTCTTTTCAAGTACACTTACAAATGAAGCTACAGCAAGCTATAGATACGTACATTAGCAGATAATGGAAAACACACTGTTTTAGCTACAAAGTGTTACCAGGGATTCATTGTTCATTAGTATACAGTTTATTTTCAGGTATGAGTAGTGATAGAAACCTGGGAAGACCATCGCACATATGTAGCATTATGTATGGATCGCTTCTACAATCATGCACAATCTAAACAGCAATATTTATACACAAAAGGAATACAAACCTTTTATAGAATTGCTTCTGGATTTGATGCAAAAGAAGACCACTATCACAATGATTACAGCAATAAAGATCACCAGGACAAGTCCTCCAACAGCACCACCAACTGCTGGTCCAATGGGAACTGCAGAGCGATAATATTAATATGATAATCTATACATACAGTATGGGAAGGTAATTTACAATATGCGGACTGAAAATTGATCATTACAGTGCTGCACACAACACAAACTACTTCTAGTCTGACGTGGACTAAATTCCTCCATTTTCAGGAGGAAAATGGTCTGGGGACAAATGCCACTATTGTTGGGCCAGCGGTCTGCTGGAAGCAGGGACCATTAACAATATATGAATGCCTTATTAGGGAGGTGTTTGTAATAACAATAAATATAGTTACATGAGGCCACTACATGTATGAACTTTGAAACAACAAGAAAATCATAATTTTTGTGTACGAGAGTAGTGCGAAAGTGAATTACAGACTGCCTTACCATCCAAAGGAGACACAACCACTACGGACTTTCAAACCTGTTGGTAGAGCAACAAGGACGTCATTTCCTTTGAAAACACTGACAACTACTTCTCTCTGCTGTTTCTTGAGTGACTCAGTTTCAAACCTTGCCAGCTAGAGCTTTATCAATTGCTTTTGCGAAACCCTCGCACACAAGAAATGGCAATTTTTGGCGTCGTTTCAGAAGTTCGTATGTGCTGGCCTCGATAGTGTCATATTACAAACACCTATGTACCTAATAAGGCATTTGTATATTGTTAATGGTCCCTATTTCTGCCAGACTGTTGGCCCTGTAATAGTGGCATTAAGTCCCAAGACCATTTTTCATCACTTCATGAATAGTTTTAATGTAATATCTTATTAATAGATACAAATGAAATAGGTGCCTAATGCCTTTAATTGGGGTAAAAACAAATTCAGTGTTATTTATACACTTCATAGCCAGGGCGTGAATATCTTAATTCGCTACTACAGCTGAGTCCAATTATTGTGTCATTTTGTTAGTGGCTAAATATACCATTGAATTGAATACCATATAGGCGCTAATTTCTGTGGGGTATACGTTTCGTGAATGGAAGAACTTGGCTGCAGTTTGCAATTTTAGTTTCGTGAATGGACCAGTCTCTGCTTAGACAAATAGGCTGTGATCAAAATTTCATGAATGCAGGCTCATTCATGAAATTTATAAAAATTAGTGCCTATATGGTATTAGCAATACATAACGAAGCAATATATGGCGTCTGCGTCATCTAAGATTTCAAAGTTGTTGAAAGAAACTTGCCTATGAAGGGTTTTAACTACTTCATCTTGTAGCTAGTGTGTTAAAAGGCACCAATATTCCATCAAAATGCTTCTAACCTTACTGTATTGTTAGTTTTCAGGTGAAAATAAAATTTTGCGCTAATGTATGGTGGACTTGTTTTTTGTGTCAATCCTACATATGGAGTTCTACTGTACTCCATAAAAAGTACCACAGTGGTAAAAATGCCTAAGGTTTAAAAAGTAAATTTACCTGACCCCCCCATCTACTGAATCATATATAAGCCATTTGAAATGGGAAAAGATGTACGGTACATGTCACAAAAACATGGTAAGGAACCTGGGTTTCTCTTTGACATTTGTGCTTCTCCTAACCTTTATTTGGTAACAAAATTTTGTTAGCCAAAAAAGAATTCCCAATGTCCGTTAGCAATGCATAATGACTACTTTAATCAGTTAACACTTTTCAGCTAAATGATACTTCACTGTGTGACTATTAACGTAAGAGTGCTATTCTTGATCCAGCTGTGGTTCAGTGCGTTCAGTGCTTTGACATGGAGAAGGCAATGGTTCTACAAGATACGAAGGAGTACTTGTTGCATAAATATTAAACCGTTGCTTGGCAAAACCCTAATGTTTGTCAAATGACTAATTCATCTCGTCTTGGTGGTCAAATTCTCTCATTATTATAGGGGACAAAGCTTTATGTTAAATAGCTAACAACACTCACTGACTGACACACACACACACACATACACACGCAAGCAATCTGCTGACGTAGAGCATGGAGGAGTGGATGACTTACAAGAAAGTGGAGTTTCACACAGTCTTCCTGTAAAGCGTTCCTCACACATGCACTGTCCAGTACTATTGTCACATGTTCCTCCATTCAGACAAATGATGCCTTCACACACTGCATCAAGGTAAGTACAAACCACCCAGATAAATGTAAGTGGAGGGAGGTTCTGACTAGCATCTTATGACAGCTACTAGACCGTGCTAACCCCTTATGTACAGTATCTGCAATGAGGAGTACAATCCAAGCATATAAAATGCATATGCCCATACTAATATATAATCATAGTTTAAACTACATACTATACCCAAAATTCATGCTAAGGACTAACACTCCCAAGATTATTACAGAACAAATAAACAATTAAGGCTAAGGTTTGTGAACACACATATATTACATACTGTATGTACTTGTGATATACCAACATAGTGCATACTATATATATTCATGCGACATGCATATATGTGCATACACACCACATATGTACATCCACATGTACACAACACATATTATATGATAAGTGTTGTGCAAACATGTACAGTACATTACATGAATAAGGAAACACTATTCTCAGTTCCCATTTTCAGATAATGGAATAAATGATGTATATTCGATATACGTAAGTTAGCAGATAAATCAGATAACGGTTACTCACTACTGATTTTCCGGAAACTGACAATGATGTTACAATATATGTGCATGCGACTCGAGCGATTATGTAATAATAAGAGACACTGTGTGCATCTGGACTTTGGAAACATTGACTATGGAGAAAGTTCTAAGACTCCTTGAATGTATGGACTTCGACAACAAACCACCAAGATATGATGACAAAGTAAGTTGTTAGGACCAATCTCACATTGCTACGAACACGGTGGTTCAATTAACCCTCAAACTAATTTGTGCAACTTTTTAGTCAACCAAATAACCAAAAATGATAATACCTGCTTGCTGAAAAGCATTAACGTTTATTGGTTATAGAGGTTATCTCCTTTCATGTATATTTGACGGTTAGCAGATTAACTATTTTTGGATAACTAGATAATGCTTTGCCACTTAATTTAAACCCCTGGATTGGAACATTTTTGTATTGTGCATAAATTTATATTGCTTATATAACATAGGTTGCGTATCCATGGGAAATATACGGAGATGGTGTCTAACAAGCAGACCTTTTTTCTGGAGTCTACAAGTCCAGTACAAACCATCCACATTGGTCAGCATCGTCAAAACATGTTGTACAATAGAAATAACTGCTTTCCAAAGACTCAACTGCACATAACAACTCACTGTTCTAGGAAAACCATGGTCTTAAGCTAAAATACGACGCTTGTGACACTTCACGCTTTAACGTGGCACGAAGTGTCTTTAAACAATATCTTTGAGGAAGAGGACATCTTTCTGTATGTGCTGAGGTAAAATATACCTCTGTCCGTTTTTCGAAAAGGTTTTTAAGTTACCAAATGTCTTCTTTTACAAGGGTTCACCTTGAAACACACTTGTGAAGCTCTATGTCGTCTGTAAAACTTTGTGTTTGGTATTGTTCAAATCGTCTAAGTACGCTGTGTGTTAGCTCGATGTCTTGGATTCTTTGTTCATACACGCATTGCTTGATCTGCTCATGGTGTGCATAGCAAGCAGGGATAGAGAACCTCTTGTTGAATGGTGCGTTGGGGTTGAAAACCTTAACATCAAAAAATACACGCTGGTGGGAGGTTCCCCAGAATCCCTTGGCCTGTATGTCGGATCTCTCATTGTCGTCAGTGATAGCAGATGCATATCGGAGGGTGTGCCCATCAAGTGGTTGCAAGACCGGCTCCACAGTAGATTCTTGACAACTTCAGACAGCAAGCAATGAGTGATATCCCGGATCTCATTGTGATGATGAATTGGAAATGTTCCTTTTGGGCAGGATAGAGCATGCTCCACAGTGAATGGCTCATTGCAAGTACATTGGCATTCACTCTGGCAGCCAGTTGTATCGAAGAGCCAATGTATCCTGGAATACACTCTTGTATAAAGCACACCCCTGACTCTCCAGAGGTAGAGCAGTGAGCCATGATGAAGCACCTTTCTCCTTGGTCAGATCAGCTGATCTCTTCAATGGAGTTGTCAGATGAATATTAGCAGCTTCCTCATCAAACCTAGCTTTTCTTTCTTTTCTCACTTCTCACTTCACCTGGGTCATCCCAGACATCATGAGGACATTCTTCTCCATTGATATTCAAGTTGATGAGTGGAGTTGTAATCTTCTCAGATGATTTATAATGGAATGCACATGATTTGGTCGGGTTAGTCAATCCCATCCCTCCAAGTTGGCAAGGTAGTGCAAGGATATTTCGTTCCGCATCAGATATTGCACTCATGCCAGTGATAGCAGGAATTATAGGCTAAACCGGATAGCATCTTCCAGGGGAGCTAGCAATTCAGAAACATTTGGAACTGTCCTCAGTACATAATTCCAACGGTGGGAAATTCCATGTACTGTATAAAGGCCGAGTAAGCAGCTTGTGGTTCTCTTTTGGCAATGGTAGAGAGACAGGTAATTTCATCCCCCCACGCAGACACTTGCTCCTTGACAAATTTCCTCACAAATTCAGTTCAGCCAAGTGCTACACCAAGGTGCTTATGTGTTGGCCTGGTCAACATGTTATGTAAACTCAGACAATGCGTTATGTAAACAATAGTGATTGCTTCATCGTAATAGACCTAGCACACAGGGGCTGTGGGACTTTCCAATCCAGGGGTTTGAGTATCTATGGCATTATTTATGAATGTTTTGTACAAAAACATTACTGTGTAGAAACATACAACCAAATAATATTATATGTGACTGTATCTGAGAAAAAGGCTATTTTGGTTGGTACGTTGATTTTGAGATAAGTGCTCAATAACAAACTTGGTGTCAACTTTCCAAAACCGGCTTTTTGTTTCATCAACATTAAAGGGGAATTGACATCAAAATTAAGTTTGCCTCAAAAGTTAGATATTTTTATGTAAGTATGATTGGCCTTGGTAACTTTTGCATCATGACTTTGGTTAAGGGGAAAACGGTCCATAAACCAGTGTGTGACGTCACGATTTTGACCACCATGATAATTTTGTCACCTACGTCATTGGTTGCATTCTACCAAACCACGTGGACTTTCACATACTGTCGGATAGGGAAGACAATAGTGTAGTAGTCAAGCCAAATTTTTACTGTAAATGGCTGTGAGGGTAACATGGACAGATTTCGTCTAATATAAGCTCCGTTCACTCCCCAGTGAAAGATTCCAAGCAATTCAAGCTGTGATCGGCCGATAAAAAGGCTCAAATACGAGAACTTCATCCAATGTGACTCGCAAGTTTGAATGCCATTCGATCGTTTCCTTAGTCCATGCTTGGTGACCCGAAAAGAAATCTTTGAGGCATTCTTCGGTTAATGACTAGTTGCTGTAGCCATTTCCACACTTCTTTCATTCTTTGCCGTATCAGCCTGCGCACAACGGTCCGCAAAGCGAACTGCAGTGAATAAATGCAAGTTACACAGCTATTGCGACCAATTCATCACTAAATTGTTATGGCATAGAATCTGATAATACTTCTAAGGAGTTTGTACCATTTTCTGAAATGCTGAAACACTTTTGAAAACTGAGTTTTCAGGAGCTCAGATAATACAATGCATCTACAGTATAATACTAATACATATAGACACAGCTATTTCTATGACCTTGAATGAGTTACCTAGGTTAGCTAACTGGATTGCTGGACAGTCTGGTCTGCAAGCTGTGCAATGAGCACTAAAAGTGATGCAGCAATACAACTATGCCTTGAACCAGGTTATATGGTTTCAATACTTACTCTAACCATTCCTAGCAAAGATTTTGATAACATTACAATCAATAAGGACTGTTTGAAAGTGCATTGTGATCAAAAATGCATGAAAATGCTACTTTGTGACGATGATCATATACATTCTGGCTGCAAAGAGCTACCCATGGAGGTGCAAACTCGAAGATACGATTGTATTTGGTTATTCTGAGGATTGTATAAATGTACTCTCTGTCACTAAAGCCCAAAACATCATATTCGTGCCATTTTCCATGGTTAAAAGGGCCTTTCAGCAGGCCAGCCGTATCACAGCCATACAAACAAACAGCAAGATGCTACCAATTACGTTTTGACGTCATGACCACAACAAAACATGGTGGTCAAGAGGAGGCAGTTCAAGGTTGCTGTATAACTCGACTATTGATTACAAATAAATGCCCCTTTCAAGTTTTTCGAAGTACTTTTTATTGTTATTTGACATAAAAAGGACATCTAAATTTTTGATGTCAGTTCCCCTTCAAAATACTATTCTCTGTTGTTCCTGAAAGCTTCTGTATAATTCATTCCTTTTGTGCTGAATTATGACAACTTTTATACATGTAAACACATTTTGCTATGCCATTTTTCCCTCCGTAAACATATGTTCCCATTGCAGTTATATTGATTTTTTCCGTTTACTATTGTTCTACTGAAGAGAGGAAGTACGGCAAAGCTAAAACGTGCCACTGTGCATAACTGTAAGTTTACGTAAAAATGGTATTTTCGAATATAACTTCTAACAGGAAACTCGTATGAAGCGCTGAGAGCTCGTTCGTATGATACCAAAAGTGTATTTTTGATGAAATCCACCAAATACCCCTTTCCCAAGATATGGTCACATATACAAACAAAGAATGGTACCAAGACAAATGAAATGACCTAGCCAGTTAACCCCTTGCTGATCAAGTTTTGTTTATATTTGTAATTTTGCACCTTGAGCAATCATTCTAATCAGCATTACAGGGAAGTATAACAGGGTCTGAAATCCCTTTTCTCACAGAATTGCAAATTTTCTGTTTGTGTGAGGCATTTCTGAGCTTGGAATGAATGTTTTATCACAATGCATCTACCGATCTTCCACAGTGGTATGTTATTAATTTGTATTTGTCACCAAACAATCAAGGCGTTGCGATGTTGTATACGTGTGGGCGGATAAATTCGAAGGATAGAAAATTGTTTGTATTTTGTTATTTTTTCAAAATTACCTCACAAAACGATTTCTTAGGACGTAAAGCTTCTTTTTTATGTCAACTACAGGAATACAAGCGTTTTTTTCAAGTCACGGCGATTTCTCGTGGAAAGCACCATCTTATAGCAAGAATACCCATAGCAGTGTTTCCCCGAAACAGCTAAAGCGACGTCAGTATCTGAACGCAAACTGAAGGTCTGCAATGGAGTTCAAGTGACAGGTTCTTATCCTGTGTAGCAGGTGGCTGTTCAAAGTTACCTATCCCTGATATTTAAATAGAACATGCAAAACATCATTCGTCCCATCCAGATCTTTCTTATTTATCACAGAATAACCAAGGAAAGTTCATCTTTGTCAGCCTTGCAGAAATAAAGTTATTTCAATGTTTATGACCACTTGTATAATTCTGTCTTGAAATTTGAGGTGTTGCAACTTAACCATATGAAGGTGGAAGGACTTAATTAGTATGTCACAAAATTGGTACACTGTATGCCCACTTACATGAGAAGTTAGGCAGATACATGACTTAGAAAATTGTCTAATTCAACCTTAAATTGACTTGAATTGAATTGAATTGAATTAAATTGAATTGATAAATGACTTAGAAAATTAATTTTTACCCTCCCTTAGCCAATACTGCTACCTTAACCAGTGTTCTCCCCAGAAATATTTTAAGGCATGTTGAAGTTCATGCCACCTTGAGCGACATGTTATCAGGGGCGGATGTAGGAAAGCTCTCATATGAGGGGGGGTAGGCAACTTGGGGACATGTTTTTAGTGAATGACTATTAGTATTTATATTGATGTATATGTACAGTGGAACCTGCCTAATCCAGCACCTCTATAATCCAACATTCTCCTAAACCAGTCAAGGTTCTCAGGCACCAACCGTTAATTTACCATACAAACTGACCTCTACAATCCAGCAACCTGCTAATCCAGCACTACCGTACGCGCTCTAATTTTCGCGGGCCTAAACTTTCGCGGTTTTCGCGGATTGGAAGCCATCCGCGAAAGTTTAAATCAGCGAAAAGTTTGAAATCTTGCGCAGTGATATAAAATGGCCGTCGCAATGATATAAAATGGCTGTCGCTGAACAGCGAGCAGCGCTGTCGACGCCTTGTTGCATTCTTATTAGATCCATGATGATATACCTAATATAGGTGTAAAAGAAGGTATAGTCTTGTCCGCTGTCTTTATTTAGTCTTCGTTTGCATTCGCATGTGCCTGTAGCTACCTGACGGTGATTGAAGAATGTTGCCCGATTCGTTCGTTTTTGGTTCGCAAGCATCCGGACTTCCCAGATTTGGAGCAAGTTGTCCCATCAAGCATGGCAGATGATGTTAGAAAAGAAATATGCAACAATTCGGAGGAAGAAACCACTCATGTGTCTGTGTCATTGCCCGGCCTGTTTGGCTTGATAATCATTAAAACTTTAGAGTGCCAATTGCGATCTAGGGTCTACTCAGGTCTATCACTAGTTAACTTGAACAAAAAAACAGAGGCACTGGATGGGGACCCGCGAAACTAAAAATGCGAAAATCACGAATTTGCGAAATCCGCGAAAGTTTAAGCCCGCGAAAATTAGAGCGCGTACGGTACTTTTCATTCCCCAATGGGTGCTGAATTAGACAGGTTTCACTGTATGCATATATTTATGTATATATACATATATTTCCTCCTTTAGGTGACTGGTGGGTGAGCTGGGGCTTTCCTGTCCACCTAAATCACTGTATACTTCTTGTTCCAGCAGATTCACGACTTATGTTTCCTGTTTTAATGCCTTTTTTTTATCTAAAATATGCAGTCAACTTAGCTTCCAGTCTTCCACTAAACGTGGGATGGTTCAGTTCAGCAATCAAATTATGCTCATCCTTAAGATCGTACGCTTGCGACGCCAATCGAGCACAGAAACGCCTGCTGTCGCACAAAGTACGTTATCATGACGTCATCACATCAAAATGGAGAATACTCGCGGAGGTTATAGTTTGGGCATTTGCATGATTTTCTCTCCTAAAAATACTCTAAAGGCCCATAGATGTACACTTCTGTAAAAACTAGGAAGAAAAGAAGGCAGGCCCGACATGCCGTAAGATACCCGGGGAGAACACTGCTTAACTGTGAAATATTGATAGGTTGAAGTAACACAGGCATACATATGTATTGTATGTGGCGTTCTATTAAACATCAGAATACAAGGTCCTTACTACAAAGGGCAATTATACATACATGTAATCAAAGTACGTATATAGAGTGATTTGTCTTTCCTTGCTAAATAAGGAATGCTTAAAAATATGCTCACATAATATATGCCACTATGACCAGACCAATTTTTTTGTGTACAGTATACTCAAACATACTGTGACCAATTACAGCCAAATGCTCATGATTTTTATAATATGTATTGTACATACAATTCAGAAAGATACCTTAAAAAATCCCCATTTGCTTGCAAAAGGTAAATTATGCAAAAAGTCTGTCTTTCAAATTAATGTGCAAAACTACCATGCTTCCTATATAGTCAGATGAATTCCCGACAAAATACTGCCTGACAACTCAATCCCACTAGGAAAGCAGTGATCAATACATTTGATTGTGATTTTACTCATTGAATACTTGAAGAAAAGAAAGCAAGCAGTTTTGCGATCGGATTTTCACTGCTGTTATCGAAAGTTACAGTGACGATTGGCCACCTAAGCTTCAACTAAAGCCCTACATTATCACAGATTTTTAACTCCTGCATGTATGTACTAAAAATACAGAGTAGTTTGCTGCTTTTGACCGGACATTTTGTCCAACAGAAAGATGTAATGGTTGGCCGAGGGAGCCTTATGCCCAGATTTGACCAATGTCCGACCGTTATATTTTTCTCTGTTTCAATGTATCAGATGAGAATCGTATCTATAGTAAAACAAATTTGCAAGAAGTTAACAAAATAAAACTTCGAAAACAGAAACAGCACTTTCACTTGCAACAAGGCTGAAATGCACTTTTAGTGACTAATTGCATAAGAACAATACTACGTCATATAGCGAGGTCATAGCAGGGAGTTAGCGGTTAACGGTTTACTTTTAGCGCTATTCCGTTTACTTTTATCCGAATAGAGCTAAAGGTGAAATGTTAAAATCGTTTACTTTTCCATGATCCGTACAATAGGACTAAAGATTCAGTTTGACAGGGAGGCACAAAGAGCCCCTAACACTCAGCAATGTCACCATGAAAACGTTGCCAGTCAACACCCCCGGCACATCTATATACTGCAACTTATGGAATCAGGATGGAGGCATAATCAAATATATTAATGTGTACTATTGTCATTGCCCGGGAGTGGACTTCAAAAATTCCACCTTCAACAAGGAGAAACTAAAAGTATATTTGCATGAGCAAAGAGCATGAGCTTGGTGCAAACAGTACGTTTCATAAAAAAACCCTGACGAGAATAGCCCTTTGCGGTTCGAATTTGACACTTTCCATCACATTTAGCGTTTGGCGAGTTTCTATTAGCGGTAGGTGTTTAATGTTTGACTAGTGCTAATTTAAGCGCCAACCGCAAAGCGTTAACAGATTACGGTTTACGTTTAAACTTGGATTTTTCTTTATGAAGGTAACAGTTCGTTTAGATATGACGGCAAGACGTATCTTGAGGTATATTCAAAGCTTCAAAGACGAGATGACACGTCTGGAAAGTTTCGCGAAGGATAAGCAGTCCAGCAGGCACTGTGAAGATAAAGTCGAGCATATAGAAATTCGCTGCTTCATAAAATAGTTCACAAACGCCACTCCTTCGAATTTCTTTGGAATTGATAGAAGTATACATTCACTTAGCAGCATTTAAGGGGTGAACCGAGAAAAGATTATTTCGGATAAATGCTATCGGATTACGGCTTTCCGTAAATCGCACAGTGAAGCAATAATTTCACTTTTGCAACTGATATTCCATCACCGGAAAAGCGCGAATATCTGTTAGAGGATTTCAGTTGGCATCACAATTTTCATGAAGCGTACTGTAAGTTATAGCAGTGAAAAGACACTAAGTAAACAGCAGTGGCCAACTACTGGTGACATAATCAGACACTGCAGGCATAAGGACCAGGATGCTGTTGCTGACCCAGTAGAATGGTGAAAAGATTAGTCCATTGCCTAGGTGACATTGACCTATGCTTGGATATTGATCCATTTGAAAGAATGACAGTAAAGGGCTATGGTACATACGTACATAGTATGTAGATATTAAGTACTGGTTAGCACTATGCAGTTTTATTGTGATAGAATTAGATAATTCTATGGCTTCCATGCAGTACTACTGGTGTGTGAAGTAGCAGATGGCTATAGGCCAAAAAAACTATTCAAATGTAACAAAAAATATGATCAGTATGTGATGGTTGACTCTTAATAATTTTCCGTTTTGTCAGTCAATGTTTAAAAATGCATGTTGTTCTCTTGGAATTACATGATTGGATTTGCTCCAATTGCTAAGATAGTGTTAGAATTTATCATTTAATGTATGCATGAATGTGCTCTGAAAATTTACGACTACTTATGTACCAAAGACTTTGTAACTTATACCATGAGCACACTATGCGTGAAACATTAAAGGTACATATACACACATCTTCAGTGTTGTCAATAAGGTTTGGGTTTAGATTGGATATATGTTCTAGCTCAATCTCACTGTTGCTCGAACTGCTGTAAATTTGATCAGTCATTGAAAACTTAATTAATGACATGCTATATAATACTTACTATTCAAAGGAAACAACATTGTAATAAAAGTAGACTATACCTCAAGGGGGAATGTTGGACTACGTACTTAAGTACATGCATGCAACAGAATTATGCTTGGTAAAAATCCAAACATGATATACAAACTGAAGCAAATCCAACAGTGCTGTAATGCAACACCAAATGCATACTGATCAATAACCCCAAAATTGGTTTGGTAAATGTCCTTTCCAAATTTCTTTCACCAATGAATTTCACCAAATGAATTTCACTAATGCCAAGAACTACAGGAACAAAAGCACTACAAAGACAACTGTTAAAAGTCAACCAATTCAATAGTATTTCTTCTTTTCTCAGGAACTGAGTCCTATACCAGCCTCAATTCTACTAGGCAATTGCCTAATATAATCGAGTTTATATGCTGTTTTTAAGTGAACACTCATTCATAGATGAAATCACTTGCATCCGTGCTGATTTGATTTCCCCTTGTTGTTTTGGAAGAGTCTCTCTGCATCTTACTATATAGAGCTTTGTGAGGTACACAGCTGGCATTCTTTTCTAAAGCCATTCTCCTCAAACCAAACTAAAGAATAATGAAGGGTGCCATATTGTCTAGACAACATGTTCAACCAAAATACTAAAATTCCTGATCAAAAATATTTTACATGTAAAATGACCAACAACCAAATGTTATTAGAAGTCCTGATCACAGAATTATCATAAAACACTGTTATCACCTAACAAAGTCAAAATAATTAACCTTCAATCTGCACAAACACTTCACATAACTACACCATATTGATAATACTATATCAAATATCTTAACCTAGACTCAGTGAACATGGAAATACAGTACGGGACAAATGTAACTAACATTTTCCGCCAACGTCCTCATGGAAAACTGCGAACATTCCGCAAATTACCCGTGGATGCAAGGTGGCAATGCCGCAGAAGACTTCAAACAGGTCCGTGGTTAACTGCAAAGAGTGTTGTGTAATTTCCTGTATAGCACGTAATAATGCTCTGCGAGTGCTCAACATCATGATAAACTAACAAATAAACAGCAGAAATGAATTTAGTAAAAAAAGTTACAGGCTTACAAAAGGAGCAAAATATACTAGATACAGAAATACAAGAAACTTAAGGAAAAATTGTAAATTAAATAAAGTTTTTGCAGCTACAAGTAAAACTAAACAAGGTAAACTATAAAGTCAAGAAATAGAACTTCTTGGTACCACATTTTCACTATCAGTAAGCTTTGTCTTATGACAGGCTTCATCTACGGCATTCCGCATATCTTTGAAGGCATTAACTTCCTTCTCCAGGCAGTTCAGTGGAAAGTGTTTCAAACACATCTGCATGATGGGCCCAGGTTAGTTGCATTGAATGCCTGCTTTCCACACATTTCCCGGCAGTTACTGGCAATCCTTTCCTCAGGTGTAAAAGTACAGACTGCTAACCTTGCAGCTAAGTTTCTTCGCGAGTGACACCCTTGCAGTGCTGTGAGAGCCATATTGGTCTCAATCACAAAGTCCCCCTGTATGTTGACACAGATATCTTGCAGGTGGTGTAGCAACTATGGATGCAAGTGAAGTCTTTACAGCCATCACAAATTGAGTCATCACCGATGACGGAACAGAAGAATTGGTCTCTGACAATGTGATCTGGCTTGTCTTCCCTTCAAAGAGCCTCTCAATGTCATCCATCCTCTTGAGGAGTCTAGCTGACTGCTGTGACACAAAATCCTGGAGTTCTGGACCAGGTGCAAGTGGAGTGAGTACATGAGGTGAAGGGAGGCTGACTACTTCAATTAAAAATTCATCTGAGCGATGGCGTCTCCTTTGTCTTTGAGGTGAAATAGCTGGGGAGCTGTTGCTCAAATCTTCCAGAATAGTTGCCTCATATGTCTTCGCTGATTTTCCCCATACAATCTTCACGGTACTGCCAACATGGATACTGCCTACTTTTACATCATTTTTCTTCACAACTGAGGTGCTGTCTTTTGATCTTCCTTCCGTCCACTGAACACGGATCTTCCCCACAGTTGACATTTTAAGAGGAGTAGAAACTTAACAGTAGCTGAAGTAGATGACTTCCAAATCGATAAGGATGACATTTCCATCCAAGTGCCACATATTAATACTTGCATAAGAGGCGGACCTAGTTGTATTTTGTGGAAGCGGACCTAATTGTAATTTCTGCAGATACTATGGCAGATCTCCTCGGAATCCACTAAAATCCTTGTTGTGTCATTTACGACTCTTGTGTGTTCGAATTATAGCTGCTTCTTCTCGCTTTGTTAGTATGCCCCTTACCGACTTTCAATGTAAGCGTATCATTTCCCTTGGCAAAGGATCAGTGCTGCGGAATGCTGCGTAAATCCGTTGAATCCTGCTGGCTGAAGGTGTTTCTACTATACACGCCACTGTAAAGAGAACGCTGTCGAGGTATCTGGAAACTGGCTCGTTTCAAGATAGAAAGAGTAGACGACCCAAAGCTGTACCCCAACATCACTATGAATACATTGAACTTATGACTGCAGATGACGAATTGACAGCTTCCGATCTCCACGAGAAGCTTAAGGAGAAGTATCATGGTGAAGTTTCCCACTCAAAACGAACAGCATCTTGTGCAAGGCAAGATTTAGGGTGGACATTTGAGACTGCTAGGTATTGTCAAGCCATCAGAGAAGCAAACATGGTTAAGTACCTTCAATGGTGTAAAGAACGACTGCTTGAAAAGGAAGACTTTCCAGAAGTTATATTTACCGATGAATCATCCATTCAGCTGGAGCGGCACAGAAGGAAGTATTTTAGAAGACGGGGTACACCGAGAAAGCTGAAGAATAAACACAAACATCCTCTCAAAGTACACCTGTGGGCTGGGGTTTCCAAGAGAGGAGCTACTGGAATAGTCATCTTCACAGGCATCATGACAGCTACCAGGTATGGTGACATATTATCCAGTGTTGTGGCCATTACAGGGGTATCACAATCAACTACCATTGCCATTATCTTGGTGTTAAAGCAGTATGATTGCCATTACCACTGCAGATCTCCACTAAAGCAATCAATTACCCTTGCAACTACATTTCTACAATAGCAATTACAATTACTAATTACATATTTATTCTTGAATGCTTGCAAAAGATATTACACCTTACCAAGATTTCATATTTGTGGGGATTTATAACATGTGATTGATATCATTTTTCCATTTCTACCAGGCACTTGGTTTACTGTAGTACATAACATATCCACAGATATAAACAATATACATCAGAGTAGTCGCATAGTAATTGTGTAATTTGATACAAATAGCAAAAGAATACCAACTACCATTATGACTACTCTGAGACTGAAACAGCTCCATTACAATAACATTACCATTACAGGCAAATGTATACCTAATTACAATTGATTACAATTACTAATTACCATTATCACAACACTGATATTATCAAAATCATTGATTCCCTTCATTAAGCAGGCTTATGAAGAAGGCTACTGGTTATATCAGGACAATGATCCCAAGCACACAAGCCGCTACATCCAGGGTCTCTTTGAAGAAAATGGAATCAATTGGTAGAAGAGCCCAGTCGAAAGCCCAAACATCAACTACATATTGAGAATGTATGGGCTTTTCTGAAACGTTTCATGCGAGACAAAAACAAGCCCGAGAACTTGGCTGAGTTGAAGGAAGACAATGACACCTGAAGTGTGTGCAAGATATGCAGGACATCTAGATAAGGTGTTGTCTGTAGTTGTTGAGGCAGAAGGTGATCCTTCAGGGCATTAACTTCTAAATCACTTTGCGTTTACTTAATGTTTTGCTTTTGTTGCATTTGTAAATATACACATAATATGCTATGAATTAATCTTGACAAATGCTTGACTATTATTCATTTGCAACGTTCAATCGCCAAGTGTTTACGCATGAATCTATACAAATGTACAGAGCAGAGGAAATTGATATGCAAAGTTTACAAAACACTTTTCGCGGTTAACCGCAGAAATCTTTGAAGTTTTCCGTGGCCTTGTGAATGTCCACAGTTTCCACACAGAAGTCGGCGGAAATATGTTAGCTACATTTGCCACATACTGTATAGAAAGAAAACTTCACTGCATACATTTACTATTTCTAAGACACAGGTTACCTCTGAACACAGTTAGTGAGTGTGTCACTGTACTGCAGGAAATATTAACTAACCTAGAGTGATACATATTAAGATTAGAAGTATGTTCAAGCCAGTATGTATAGTACACATGACAGTGCTATTGTGTCACACAAAGTACAATGCACAGTAACAACAGGAGAGCATATACAGACATGTCCGTGATGTATCAAGCATGTACAGCTTAAATCATTACACCACTTATGAAAAAGTTCTTCAAATGCTGTGCATACCAGCTCTACAGACCTGAATACTACTCACCTTCCCTTTTGCAGGTGAAATTGTTGGATGATAAGATGTAACCATTAGGACATGAACAGATGTAACCTCCAATAGTGTTATTACAAAAGTGTGAGCAGTTATTAGTTGTACTAGAGTTGCATTCATCGACATCTACAAGCAAACATTGTGATTTATATGTTATATGCTCATAAATGCCAGTACGTAGCTAGGATAGACAGAAGACAATAGTCTATATACTTCCTGAAGTATCAATATATGAGGCAATATAGTTAGTATACATAGAACTACCCACTTGTAAAATAGATATTAGTTGTACAAGAGTTGCATTCATCAACATCTATAAGTAAACATTGTGCAAAATTTGATGATTGATATTTTATATGCTCATAAATGCCAGCATGTAGCTGGGATGGACAGAAAGAATAGTCTTGTACTTCCCGAAATATCAATATGGTAATATCAATATAAATATGTACTTAACTATCCATTTGTGAGAAAATGTGTGCTTGGCAGCACACAATCTCACTATAAGATGTGCATACGTACAAATGTATATCAAACATACCTTTCAATGTTTTGAAAGTCACAGGTACCGACACACTCTGGCTGACAACATCAATAATTCCTTGGATTTGAAGTCTGTATTCTGTAGTACTGTTGAGATTATATAAGGTAACAGTTGCATTTGGTCCAAAGGGGGTGGTTACATTTTCAGTTGTTACTAAACTATTATTTCTGTACACTTTGAATTCATAGGTTATCTGACCACTCCTAAGACCTTCACACAGTCCATTTGGTATACTGACTGTAACCACAGCACTTGTGTCGGAAGGAGTAACACTGGGCATCTCAGGAGCAGGAACCGCTAATAAAAAAACAAAAGAACAAACCATAGCATACATACATATAAATAAGTACAAAGGCTTACATATATACGTGTGCATATACTGCCCATCAACGGAAGTTAACAGTGACGTCATAACAGACAATGGTAGAGATGAAACACATGAAAAAAGCTATTCCAAAGCGTTCTGAATCTTAAAATTGAAAAAAATGGTATATTTTTCTTCCGTAACTTTGTTTAGTGGATTGAATAATACCCTATTTACACTGGAGCGTTAAACCGGTTTAGAAAGCGCTTTAAAGTTAAATCGGTTTAAACCACTTGCGTGTAAACACGTTAAAGCGGTTACAAAATCAGTTTAGCTAAACCACCTTTCGAGGTGGTTTGAAGTCAGTTTGAAAACAGTTCTAAAGTAAAGTGCTTTGAGTGTAAACGGTTTTAGCAGGTTAATGCGATTTAAAATTGGACAGTGGCTTTACTTTTGTTTTTATTCGCAGCAAAAAGTCCTATTCTATTTTGAAGAGATTCTACAAGGTAGTTGAAGAAAATTTTACATATAGCGGACGTTTCAGAGGAAAAAAACTATCCGTAGATAGCCGTACTAATAGTGACATATTCACACAAAACCTCATCCAAAGGCAATTGTAAGTAGGCATGTACTACATCTAGCTTTGCCAAGGTCTTACCACCAGCCAAAGAAGCAAATAGGTCCTCTACCCGAAGTATTGGATAACTATCCACTTTTGCTGCCTTGCTCATGGTAAGCCGATAATCTCCACAAATGTGTATTGATCCATCTGACTTCATGATACAATGGGAGCTGCCAAATCAGATACTTTCTATGGCCCCTAATTTTCTAACCATCTCAGCTCTCCTTCTACCTTGGTTTTCAAAGCATAGGGCACAGGGCGTGCTCGATGGAACACACGCTGTGTGCTTTCTGACACGTGGATGCGTACTGGGGTCCTCTAACTTCTCCCAACTCATCTGTGAAGTGTCTCATGCTTGTTGAGCATGTCCTCCATGGATCTACTAGACGTAGCTACAAGTTCGCATATCCTAGCCAATTTCTTCCCAACATACTAGCCTGAGGTCCCTCTCTTTCTGCTACTAAGAGAGATACTCTCTTTTGTTGCTCTTTGTACTTTGCTGCAACCTCAAGTGCTCACTATCACCCAAACTTTGACATAAGACTTTTGCAAAAGTGGCAAAGATTTGAGTGACTTGTATATACATATTCTCACTAACAACCGAAAATGCAGCACCTGTGAGAGATCCATGGGAGCTTTGTTACCCTCAATCTGCTCCTGTACCTGTATTGGGGAACTGGAATTAGAGAGTCTACAGCATGTAAATATCACTATCCTTGGCAGTTGATCTATCTGGCTCTAAATCTATGACTTGCTTGACTTCCCCAGGGTCTTTCACTATCTTTTTCCACGACCCTTTTGATCTACACACTTGTGCTATATGCCCTTTTTTCTTACAGTTATAGCATTCTGTCTCCCTGAATTTGCAGTCCTATGCTGGATGCTTTCCACCACATCTACCAAGAGGTCTTGCCATCTTTCGGATGGATCTTTGCCTTCAATGTCGGACCCTGACTGTGCTCTGTATGCATTTCCTCAATATCCCTGTCTGCTGCTTCATGTGCTTTATACAAGGACAAGACCTTTTCAAAAGTCAACTCTAACTTTGCAAATAGAGAAAGTTGGAGCTGTGAACTCTATTCTCAGCATACCAATCTGTCTGACAGCACCTCATTTGGGGAATTCCCATAGGAACAATGTTCTGGCTGCTTTCGAAGATTAGCAACACAATCCATAATGCTTTCCCCTTCTTGCTGGGTTCAGGTGTGAAAGTGGAATCTTTCAACAATGACTGAAGGTTGGGGGGGTTCTGTGGTCTTGTACAAGCTTGACAAATTGTTTGAAAGCCTTTGATGCTGGCTTTGCTGAAGCTATTAATGTGCCCTACTTGTTCCATTTCTTTGCTGTATTACATTCCTCCAGCCTTTCCACATATGCTACCCAGTCTTCTTTAGCCAGGTCAAGCTCTGAAAACTGAAGTGGAGCCATCCTTATCACCAAAATATGTTGTATGGTCATGTCTTCAAATGAAGTCCCCATAATTTTCTTAGCCAAGACTGAAAATACATTCTTGCAAGAAATATTCAGCAATCATTATCAATCACTGATACACATGCATGGTAACAAAATGCAAGTAATCTGTTAGTAACACGTAACTGATAGCAGCAGTGTTGGTTGGTAACCAGAATCCACCAATCACAACAGTACCTTAGCTGTGGATAGTGATAGTATGATAATGGAAAGAGTGAAAATATGTTAGTTGTGGAGGTTAAGGATATGCTAAATGTGGAGGGTGAGTAGTTGAGGGAGGGTGTCGATAAGACGATGAAGGGGCAGGGTGAAACTGAAGAAGTAGGTTAGATGGTGATAAAGGGGGGCGGTAAAACAATAACGAAGGGGGAGAGTATAAGATGAAGGGGAAAGGTACAGTTATGATGAAGGAGGAGGGTATTTTGATTGGTGGAAGAGTAGACTTTGTATGACGAGGAGACTGTGGAGGTGCTAACTCTGTAGAGTAAATAGACCGAGATAGTTGATCGAGAATGAAAATGCTTATCCAAACAGAAGAAAACCTTGTCCTAAAATCCCAAGTGATATTAAAACGTCTATGATGGTCATATGTGGGTTATTCAGTAGTACAGTGGCATATTCAGGGGTGGTTTGCTGGGTTTGGATGAACCTTCCTCTTTCTAATCCTTCATTTTTAAATTGCAGGCTACATAAGCCCAATGTGAATCACAAGTAATGAAACTTACATTCCAGCTATGATTGTAAATGTAATTAGCTAAACTTCACAGAAGAACAAAGATGTAGCCTTAGAAATTAAGCAGAAGCAATGTTTTAGCCCAAATTTTTTTTACGTAGCTCTTGGCTTCGTTAGGCAGCCATCTTGGGCAGATTAGAATGTGCAACACACAAACATGCATAATGTGTAACTTGATCCATTACTGTATTTGTCATTATTAGTCAAAATATACAGATTAGATTTTCTCATTTGTCCCCTCCTGCCTAATTATTATTATAATTATAATTACTATGAATGAAATATCCCTGAGACCAGAGTTTTCCTTCACAAACTGTCTTATAGAGTGAAGTCAGTTACTCTTGAAGAGAAGTCCCACTTTTATCTGACACAGCAACTGTCTATTGCCATCCAAC
The DNA here is from genome assembly GCA_963170055.1 of Halisarca cf. caerulea. Classification (NCBI taxonomy): domain Eukaryota; kingdom Metazoa; phylum Porifera; class Demospongiae; order Chondrillida; family Halisarcidae; genus Halisarca; species Halisarca cf. caerulea. Next base: position 3,666,759 of record CAUJGJ010000444.1, on the reverse strand, counting down.
ATGGGAATGCTTTGTCTATCCTTGGTACTCATGTGCCGGTTGGTATATCGGACTAACTATATGCAATGTGCATGTATGTGTAGCTTTGCATGTCATCATGGTTATTATTATTATTGTGTAATTATTAATTGCATTTTCTCATCATTACCAGCATATTTTTTGCTGTAGTTGTCCACATATTATACTTGTATTATGAATTAATTATTAATTATTATTATATCAGTCTTAGTGTGTCATCTGTCCAGTAATGTTGGCTGTGCTCCCCGTGTTTAGGTGTTGTTAATTATTCATTCCTTTTGTAACAGCTCTTGTTCATTGTTTTTCGGTTGTTTTCGTCTCACCTCCTTGAATTATGCATTATTTTATCTGACTCTTTGCCTGCTGTCTTGCAGGATGCAATGATTTATTCTGCTGAGGTTAAGGGCTGTTTTGGCTATGACCAGTGATGATGATAATTATTATTATTATGATATATTATTAATAATGTGGTAATTGTGCAAAGTAAATTGATTGTTAGCATTCAAAATTACAGCTAGGGAAAAGGGAGAAGGGTTCTTTGCTGATTGAGACAACATAACTCATATTCACATATATATTATGTCATATATGTGAATGTGAGTTATGTTGTCTCAGTGCTGAAGACATGCATTCAGCTTCTTTCCCTTTTCCCTAGCTGTAATTTTGATTACTAACAATCAATTTACTTTGCATACTTACAGTGTATCACATTAATATATTAATAGATGCCGCCCCTGTAGTATTATCACTATGAATGAATTATAATTACATAGACTCTAGAATGTATGGTACTTTTTATAATAAACTGAATGATATCACGTGTTCGACCGGCGGTCAATGAGGTGACAGTCGACGGTCAGGCACACGATGGCCATTCGACGGTCAGTGGAATCTACTCGACGGTCAGCGGTCAATAGCAGACATCATCATTACATAATGTTTACTTGGGTATGAATGTAGTTAAGTTTTAGAAAATAGTGTATTCGATCGAGCTACATTATTCACCGAATTTTGCTTTCAAGCGCAAAGGCAATTCATATTGCCAGATTGTAGATATTCTGGGCAAAAAGGGCCACACTGCTATTATGTCAGGGATATGTAGCTTTCTAAAGCAATACAAAGAAAGAGGAAACATCCTTGGAAAGCCTGGAATGGGTACGAAGTCCAAGAAAAACCCGGACATCCTCAAATTGGTAGACTCCCATATGGAGCAGGACGATTAAGTCTCTCTGGAAGACCTTGTTTTTTTGACTCATAGAGATTGATTTTAGTTTTATCCCTAATAATAACTATTTAAATATGTTTCACGGGACATTATGCTACTTTTATTGTCCATTAAATGTTTTATAACATGAAAGAATAGACAAAACAATGTATCACAGTGGTAGTTTACTCCATCTCTGTGCAACTACAGATATCCATGGTGCAGCTAACCCTCTAGTTATACAATACTTCGAGTCAAACACTAAAAATGCTTCAAGGAAGCCCAAAAACTGAGTATCTAGCCAACACATCGTGGAGAAGTTTAGGAATTGCTGTTGAGCTTCCTAGTTGCCATTATGTAGGCAGGAGCTAGCTAGGAACGTCGTCTTCTCGCGATCAACATCGAGACATTGATCGTTCTCCACGCTTTTAAATTTGCCTTTGTCATGAGCGTTGCAATAGTAGTGTCACGTAGAAGAATTTATGCTTCACTTTCACCAAAAGATCAAGTAGTGTAGGACACGGCGATTTCTTCTTTGCTCCCATTCGTGCCTGTACTTGCTTCTGCCCCTTATGACGTCACAAGGTATTATCGCTTTCTCAAACCGGAAGGCAGGAAACACCCATGCATAATTGGTTTCTTGACTACTTTGCACCGTTATTCTTCCCCCGTCATACGTAGATTGCATCCCCCCTAAGATGGGTATCATTCTTCAAGCTTTAGCATATACTATTAATTTTTAAGATAAAAGAATCGTGACAAGTGGACTTTTAAGCAGTAATCATAAGGTTTAAGAAGAAGCTGGCTCTGCGATCGGAATCACTTGCACCGTAGTGTCTCATGATACGAAGAGTGGTTTCTCAAACTTGGTCTATATGCAAGTTAATACCCGACACCAAGGGATCTTTGCAATTTAGAATCCCAAGCGAAGCGAGGGATTCTAATGGCAAAGATATTGAGGGGGAGGGTATCAACTGGTTTAGACCCGCACAATATACGAAGGCTTTAGTGAGGAGATCTTTTAATAGATGAAACCGTGGATCCTGCAGTTTATCAATTTCAAAGACATTTGTCACCTAGATCAGGTCCACTCATCGGACAAAAATATCACTAAGAGTTTGAGCTGTTCCTCCAAGTACCCTAAAGCAGACAAAGTGGGCTGTCCAGCATTGGAGAGACTGAGTTGGTGATTGAAACAAACTAGTATGAGAAAGAAAAGCACCAGAAGATCTCGAAAATCTAAAAGACACGCGATTATCGCTTACCGTACACGCTCTAATTTTCGCGGGCTTAAATTTTCGTGGATGTCGCAAATTCACGATTTTCGCGTTTTTATTTTCGCGGGTCCCCATCCAGTGCCTCTGTTTTCTTTGTCCAGGCATAGATTGAGCATCTATGGTGCAAGTTAACTGATGATAGACCTGAGCTGACCATAGATTGCAATTAGCACTTTAAGTTCTAAAGATTGCCAAGCCAAACAGGGCAATGACAAAGACGTGAGCGGTTTCTTCCTCGGTTCGAAGTGTTGTATATTTCTTTTCTAACAGCATCTGCCATACTTGATGGGACAACTTAATTGCTCCAAATCTGGAAAGTCCGGACGCTTATGAACCAAAAACAAACGAATCGATCGTGACATTCTTTATCACCGTCAGGTAGCTACTGGCACATGCGAACGCAAACGAAGACAAAATAATGGCAGCGGACAAGCCGATACCTTCTTTCACAACTACATAGGTATATCATCATGGATCTAATAACAATACAACAAAGCGTCAACAGTGCCGCCTGCTGTTTAGCGACGGCCATTTTAAAACACTGCGACGGCCATTTTATATCACTGCGCAAGCTTGCAAAGATTTCAAACTTTTCGCTGATTTAAACTTTCGCGGATGGCTTCCAATCCGCGAAAAACGCGAAAGTTTAGGCCCACGAAAATTAGAGCGCGTACGGTATTGGATGAAATGTTTGATTTTTCTGTTTGGGATGCAAGTGCTTCAAGTGCAAGTACAAGTGGATTTAAGTGCTTTGTAGTCTGTTTATTTATCTGCTCTAGCTAGCCACGTGTGAAATTTGCAAAATAAAGAAGTGGATAAGGAATCTAAATTTATTAGACTCCCTAAGGAGTCTAAGTTTAAATTAGCAACTTGATCACTTCTCCCACAAGGAAATTAGTGTGTTAGATGGTGTGGGAAAGCGTTAAACATCAAAGGTACGTAATTAACTCATTAAACATTCATGATGGTCTAAGACAGGGTATTACTTGTACGGGTCTTATGCAATTTTGCCAAACTTAGGATGTAGATGTATATAACGCAACCTGCATGTAACAAAGGCCATTTATTCGATTGATTGATTGATTGAGTTATTACTCTCATTACGACTGGGAACCCATATAGTCCATTGGCTACTTGTCAGGAGACCCAGTGAATTGTTACAAGTAAACAAGCAGACAACAAACAAATAAATCACATATCATTGTAATGTCAATTGCCAATCAGTCTGGTAGCTGCAGAGGACCTTCTTTATTCTTCGAAGTTCTCTGTTTGGTAGTGGTAGGTTTGCTTGGTCCCAAACAATAGAAATAACTTGCTGCTTCACGCAACTAGAGAACACCACCTCCAAATAACTGAACACAAGTAAAGCTAGCTAGCTATTCAATGTCCTGCTGTACTTAAATGGAACTATACAACTGAGTATGCAGCTTTTAGTTCAGTTTCCTTCAGGAAGTGAACAGATTTAGAAATGTCACTTCATATTTTATGGTTGCCAAGTAGAGAGATGAATTGGCTCTTTAATGGTTGCTAAGAATGTCATACAGAGCAATTCTAAACTGCCCCAGACTATAGATACATCATCACGCTTGTAAGGTCTACCATCATAATTTGTAGGATTGGCACCTGGTAGCAATAGAAGGCAAAAAGTAACTTCCATGGCAATGAAGGTCTAGTTTGTAGCCAAATTATAACCAATGCAGAAAGCAAGTATTAGTATGTAACTGGGAACCTATGTAAAATTTGCCACAATAGGTCCTATAATCTCTGCTGTGGCAGTGTGGTTCTACTATAATCCGAGTACAATACAAATCATAAAAACGGAACGTTTTGTCTGATATAAGACAGCTACAAGACTTGGACGGAATGAGCGTCCGTCCTGCACTCGCACCGTGTAGTACCCAATAAAATTTGATTGAAAAGTATTTAGTAGAATTCAAAATGTTAAGTGACATTTGGAGTTTATTTAGTTTGTGTTTGAGTTTTAGAATTCAGCTAGCGTTACTTGTGTTCAGATATTTGATGTTGGTGTTCTCGAGTTACGTGAAGCAGCAATTTGTTAATTTCTATCATTAGAACCAAGCAATGCCAACATGGTTAACATAATATTGTTGGAAGGCATACGTATAACATAGTTCAGGATATCCTAGTCCAATCACCCAAAGATTAAGGAACCGTTGCTAGAAAGCAAAAATCTAGTATAGATGGAAAGTAATCTCATGATTTCTTCTCCAATATTCCACGCAAGGAGTGCATAATAATAAGTTCCTAACCTAAATATTGTGAGCTCCTGACAAAGTGTAATTTGATAATGATATTCATAGATTGATGGAAATGGTCACTTTGTAATAAGGCAGGCATTCACATCTATTTCAGGGGGGCAGACATAACTAAAAGTCAAGACTGATGTAATGAATGCGATGCAACATTCAGTTTTATATAAAATTTGCACTGCACTATGGAAACCATATAAATTTTCATCAGAAGGGTACCACAAACAAAAACGCAAAATGCTCAGAGCCACAAAAATTTAGTCACATGGAAATTAATGCTCATATGGTATTTTCTTTAGTTTTCAGATTCTAAAACACCAGAGCAGTTCCTACATGTCATGCTTAGGTGGTAGTAAGAAGATGGAGTGATTGGTCCATTAACTAGTGCAGGATTTTATTGAGCCATAATAACCTTTCCAAGTAAAGCCGCTACACTAGAATCTTCAACTAAACAGCAGAATGCCATGATTGCCAACATCGAAATTGTGGAAAATGGCATAAATACGCTTTAAACTTGCAGATCGCGTTTTTAGTAAGTCATTCGTATGAACAGCTGTACATTGGCGTATTTATTGCTGGAGTTCCTGAGGGCGCGAAGCTCTGGAGGGCCGAATGCAAAAAAGAGCCAATGCATAGTTGGTCATACAATAACTTACTTGTTGTGGGTGCTCAACTTGTTTTCCCTATTGGGCTGTGTGAGGGGGATTTACTAAAATGCGGAACACGGAATAGCGGAATACAGAATTACGGAATAGCAGAATACGGAAAAGATAATATGGCCGCCACTGATCACCGTGCTTGGGCTGGGAACGAGACTATACGCTCTCCTATTTGAAAAAGTTTAATACAATTTCAAAAGATGACGTTCACTATGATTTCATTGGAAGGTAATTTTTGTGAGTTATCCATTCATGCTACTTAATCATCACCATTTACCGCATAGTAAATATGGCCGGCTTTGTCACCGCAGTCGTTCATAACCGAACAAATTCATACTACTGAAGAATGAGAAGTTGCAAAACGATACCTAAAGGTTACTTAGGTGTAAACTTGTACTTTCATCAATAAGGTACTACTTTCCAACTCATATCTTCACAATCCGTCACGGGCATCATACTATGCCTTGAAGTACAAACATAACAATGGTTCATTGTTTAGTAAACTATTGAAAACTTTTAGATATTAAGTCATGCAACGAGTGCTTAACGATGGAGGCAGACTGTTCAAGAAAGGAAAATGCATCAAGGTAAATCGCTGATGAATTTACAAAAAATAGGACATCCATCCACATAGGTAACTGTAATTGTTTCCTTTTTTTATATAATTTAGTGAAAGTAGTGAACTAGAGGCTCTTCAGACTCCTAACAAGGACTCAATGGAGGACTGCATTTTGTTGAGCAGGTCAGCGGAAAGAAAGCTGTGAAAGATGCTGAAAATTGCATTATTGTGAACTTAGTCTACCGTACGCGCTCTAATTTTCGCGGGCCTAAACTTTCGCGGTTTTCGCAGATTGGAAGCCATCCGCGAAAGTTTAAATCAGCGAAAAGTTTGAAATCTTGCGCAGTGATATAAAATGGCCATCGTAATGATATAAAATGGCTGTCGCTGAACAGCGAGCAGCGCTGTCGACGCCTTGTTGTATTCTTATTAGATCCATGATGATATACCTAATATAGGTGTGAAAGAAGGTATAGGCTAGCCCGCTGCCTTCATTTTGTCTTCGCTTGCGTTCGCATGTGCCTGTAGCTACCTGACGGTGATTGAAGAATGTCGCCCGATTCGTTCGTTTTTGGTTCGCAAGCGTGCGGACTTCCCAGATTTGGAGCAAGTTGTCCCATCAAGCATGGCAGATGCTGTTAGAAAAGAAATATGCAACAATTCGGAGGAAGAAACCGCTCATGTGTCTGTGTCATTGCCTGGCCTGTTTGGCTTGACAATCATTAAAACTTTAGAGTACCAATTGCGATCTAGGGTCTACTCAGGTCTATCACTAGTTAACTTGAACAAAAAAAAACAGAGGCACTGGATGGGGACCCGCGAAAATAAAAACGCGAAAACCGCGAATTTGCGAAATCCTCGAAAGTTTAAGCCCGCGAAAATTAGAGCGCGTACGGTAGTACATTTTGCATGCTTTACTTTCATATTAAATTTTAACTGTGACATATATACATCAATATGAAAATCTTTGCAGTGAATCTGATGATGGAAGCATAAAAAGACAGCCAAAGATTATCAATCTGGTTACTCCAGAAAAGAGATCAGTTCCTGTGAGCTCCGAGGACAGTGAGAATAGCACATTTATTAGCAAAGTCAAAAAGAGGTTAGCTTGTCTTGAAAAAGAAATAATATTAAATATGATTTAGATTCTATATAATTATTATTATACCATAATTTCACTGGGATAATCTGCAATCATCAATATTATGATAATCTTTTGTGCTGCATATCCTTTTACAATTAGGTCACTTACGTATATATCCAGCAAGTTCTACTCAGCTGTTTGATGACAGTGATACGCCGAATGATTCGGACAGTAACTGCAGTTTATCTAGTGACATTTTAGACTCTGATTCTGAGGAAGATGTGGACCCAATGCTTGATATGAGGCAAGTACATGCAGTACCAATTCAGCTTGCTTTCTGCATAATACTCTTTATTGGAAAATTTTCACAACCATGCATAGTATTAAAATATTAATTATGTGGATTTCACAAGTGGGTAATGCATTTGTGAATAGCTGGGCCATACAACTAGTATGGATAGTATGGCCATGCATGGTCACTCCTTGGCCATTACCTAACAAGATCACACAAGTTAGCGATTAAATCATTTTGAAAGGACCTGGTATAAAACTTTCACTAATTAAGTTGAACTTAATTGTAAATATTCTTTGTTAGCATATAGCTGCATGCTTCAGCTCACACTTCTTTAAATTCCACAAATTTTAGGAGTTCCCAAAAATTACAGGGGGTCGGTTACAATAATAAATGTTCCCGGGACTGAATTTTACAGTGGTCCAATAATAACATGACTGAACGGCACAAATTTTCTGCTCCCCCCCCCCCAAAAAATGAGGGGATTCATAAAATTAAGTGCATGGTTGTGAACAAGGAGGGTACTACTTTACAATATCATCTTATTGTATGTGATGGTAAGCATGCTAGCAATACTTTTAAAGTGATCATTAAATTAATTTTGTATTATTTTTTACAGGAGATACATTGAACTTCTTTCGTTGAAGTTACCTCAGTACTATGAAGGAGATCGTGGATTACCCGAATTCGCTCGAATTGGCTCACACAGAAAACGTCTCTTTTCACTTGAGTCTAGTGTAAAATGTCTGTTACATCTGCAGCATAGCCCACAACACCTGTGCACCAAAGCTCCGACATCAGTCAATCACAATGCTTGCTTTTTGGTTGACTGCAAAGCACTTGAAGACAGTGGTGATATAGAATGTGATGACATGGGGGTCTGGTGTAATAATCGAGTAGTAGATACCACTCAGGTTTTGGTTTTGTGAGATACCAATACAGTGGTAAAGGTATCCAAAGTACAGAAAGGAACACATCAAGTGCAGAAAATGGAAGCATTTTCACTTAAAAGAGTATACAGAATCCATGGTACTGATCAAAGTTTCAGGAAGGTTACAGCCAATATATATGGTGAGCTATTTTTTATTCCCAATTAATCCTTGTAAGTGTTACATGCAAATCTCTTGAAACTTGCTAAAATGTACAGTAACTGTTACTACATATACAAATCTAACATATGATATTATCATACCTTTAGATTCATCTGGAGTGCAACATCCCCTTGATTTGATTTTATACAAGTTTGATGGTGTTCCTGAGCATCAGGTCCTTGTGCGTGCTCATGGTAATAGTTCAAAGCAAAGGCCATAGTACAGGACAGCAATTAGTGTGAGGAAGAATCTCTCCACTGCACTGAGTGGGGCAGGCAAGTCGCCAAAGGAGCCGTAGACAATGTCTTACAAAAGAAGGGAGGGCTAGTATATGCAACCAGTGCAGGGCAAATACCTAGGAACCGCAAACAAGCCTATAATATTAAGTTCCAATCTCAAGGTACAAGGATACAGACTAAGGGTGAAGTGTGTGACATATTGTTCGTCACCATGGAACAATGCAAGCTGGCTCAAAAAGGGACAAGGTTCGTCCAAGAAGTCACCTGCGCACCTGAGCCAATGGCAATACTGGCAACAGCACAGCAGCTCACTGATTTGGAAAGATTCTGCTACTCTGAATCACAGTTTGTATAATGGGAATTGACCACACATTTAATCTGGGTAATTTTAGTGTTACACCCATTGTGTACCAGCACCTTCTTGTAGAGAATTCCAGTGGTAGGTCACCTTGGATGATGGGGCTCATTCTTATACTGTACATTACAGGAAGGAGTTTAGAAATTATAACTTCTTCCTTTCTTCTCTTATTGGTTTGAAGCGCACTCTTGCAAATATAAGGGCAGTTGGAACAGACGATAAGAGAGCTTTGATTGCAGCAATAAGTCAGCAGTTTCGAGGTACCTTACAGCTGCGATGCTTCAGGCATTTACAGGCCAATATTAAACGCCACCTTCATGAGAAAAATTATCCATCGAGTGTTATCAAGCAGTACATTCAGGACATCTTTGGAGCAGACAACAGTGAGGGTTCTCAATTGCAAGGATTGGTAGACTGTGCTATTGAGGAGGAATTTAATGAGCAGCTTGAGACATTACGACCAGTGTGGGAAAAATGGGGAGAGAATGCAGGCTTGGAATCTACATTCTACTCGTGGTTTAAGCAGTTCAAGGCTCCTGAATTCTGCAATAGCACATTGAGAGGCATTCGAGAAAAAGCTGGGTTAGGCAGTCCACCTTTGCCCTATTTTACCAACTCTAATGAAGCAATGAACCGAGTCATAAAAGAGAAAGTTCAATGGAAAAAGAACCACTGGCCAGAATTCAATACCAAAATGCAGGAATTGGTTAGCCAGCAACAGCGTGAGGTAGAAAAGGCAATCATCAATGAAGGGGAATACTCGCTTCGAAGGCCTTTTAAGGATTGAGAAGTTTCAGAACCAGGATGATGGTGGAGAATGACCGAAGAACAGCGTTTGAATCAAATAAAGGCTTCAACAGTTTCTGAATCACCATCGAAGAAGGGTCAATCAAAGATTATGAAGTCAATAGCAGGAAGGGAAAGCAAAAGAAACAGCAAGAAACTTCAGCACTACCAGATCAAGAAATGGGATTATCACTTCCAGCAGAAGATGCAGCAGCATTGTTATCCATACCTCAAGATCATGCCACAGCCCAGGGAACCTGGCATAAAGCAGGCAACATCTACAACAATCCAGCAGCCATTGTGGCAGTACCAGGTGGAGATGCTAAAGATTGCTTCGTGCTGTCAACAACAAATACTCATCCGCATTTAGTAAAACGCAAGGGGAATTTGTACACCTGTGATCACCGCTGCATGTATTTCCAATCTTTGTCCTTATGTTCCCATACCGTTGCTGCTGCAAGTAGGCAGGATGACTTAAGCGATTTCCTGCAGACATTGGCAGGCAAGATGAAGGCACCTAATCTCTATCACTTCTCAAAGCATGGTATGCTGCCTGGTGCTGGGAGAAAGGGAGGTAAGCTTCCCCGTAAGAAACTGCCTAAACGGCCTTTGATGAGTCATGTAGGTGTGACATCAGCCTCTTCTCTCAGAAATTTACCAATCTAACCAACATTCAGCTTCCACATCTATCTTGTCGCTGGCTGGTTCATCAGTGGCCAATTCTCTAGCTAATAAAGATCAACAACCTCATGTTACTGCAACGTATAGCCAACCAGTGGTCTCTATGCCTACTGTGCAACCAGCTGGTCTATCTTCTGATCAGAGTGTTCCTCCTGTACACACTGTGTATACTCAACAACAGGCATCCTCCATCCCTGTCCCATCAATTCCGTTATCCGACACAAGTCTACCACCGCGTATGGCTGGAAGTTATATATGTCTACGCATACTTTATTTTCAGAATCCGGGAGTTTGCCGCAGCCCTCTGGGTTAACAAGTCCCAAATTCACCTTGCTTTCAGCCTCAGGCAATATTATCTCCGCCATCCCTGACACCATATCTGACACATCCAAGAGTAGTAAATCCACTACCTTTCCAAGGACTACCCCAGCTGTGGACACCACCCAATGTTTCTTTGCCAGGGCCAAGCAATGCTCCATTCATTTTAATGCTTAGGAGTGGGCTGGTGTCAACCTGTTTTGGGTGTAGGAGGAGTTTTCCCTCCGTGGCGCCATATGACTTGGTCATCCAGCAGAAAGATCACCAGGGCTATACTGCCCCAGATGGGACATATCGGCAGAGATATGGTAATGTGTACTACCATGTTAGCTTAACATGTGTTACAGTGTGCCAGTCCAGCTTTAATCCTGCCAACCTCGTGGTGCCATCAGAGGTTAAGGCAATGATGACACTAACACATGATGATTATCTAATGGCTACATTAGGAGTCTCAATCAATTAACTTGAGTTCTTTAGCTAAGGCGTTTTTAGTTGTGTTTGAGTATTATTTAATTAACACTTTCTAATAAAACAATTACTGGGCTTCAATATAGTATGAAATCTTACTGTTAGTTACCTCTTGGCGTGGCCAGACTAGGCCAAAAAACCTTTGATTCTACTTTGCGGCGTATGATGTTGTTAGAAGATCAAAATTAAATCTAGTCTATGATCTACTCATGATGGTAATAACAAGTAATTTGAGTTAAAAACTCGTGGGGGCTGCCGCCCCACACACTCGAATTACTTGCAAAGCATTGGAGTGCAAGTGAACATTCATTGAACATACTGTTTATTGTAACTGGACAATTGTTTTGAAAACAATTGCCATATTTGGCAATTGTTTTCAAAACAATTCCTGTAACTCATTATTGTATAAATTCATACTTCTCTATTACTATTATATAAATTCTCTATTATAAGACTTTTCTTCAAATCTATATTATATATATACATATATATATATATATATATATATATATATATATATATATATATATATATATATATATATATATCGGACGAGCGTTACACACCGGAAGTCCAAATGAAAACAATATAGGGGCTGCCTATGGCAGCCCCTAAAAACTGAGAAGAAATATCTTACAGGACTGGTTAAAAGTAAAAGTTTAGACCTAAGTAACCTTTAGGTATCGTTCTGCAACTTTTCTTTCTTCTAAAGTATGGATTTCATTTGGTTACGGTGACAAGCCGACCATAAATATATATGCAGTAAATGTGATGATTAAGTAGCATGAATGGATAACTCACAAAAACTACCTTCCAATATAATCATAGCGAGTGTTGTCTTTTGAAAATCGTATTAAATTTTTTCGAATAGGAAAGTGCGGCGATAGTCGGCAGCCATTTTATCTTCTCTGTATTCCGCTATTCCGTAATTCCGTATACTGCTATTCCGTAATTCCGTATTCCGCTACTCTGCATTTTAGTAACTCGCCCGTGTGAGGTGTTTTGTGTCACACTGAGGCGTTTTTGGTTAGCTGCGCAAAAGTGACTAAATTGACAAAAGGTAATTGCTATCATAACACTAGGTGCTTGTTTGATACTGCACACTTTTCGACAAATGGTTACCAAGTGTGCAGTATCAGTGCAAATGCACACTTTTCTTGCTTTGATTTTCGCCACATCATACAACAAGTGTAAATATTAACCTCAAAATAGACATTTCGTTTCCCAACAAGCAAGTTGTTCTTAAAGAAAGGAGAATTCAGAGCAAATTAGTGTGAGAAATACTAGTGCGTTGGTGTTGTGACTGGATATGCCTTCTTATAGCTAGAGTATAAAACATTCCAATATGATATGTACATGTGGCTTATGTTGCGAAGACTGCAATATATTTGGTGTGTGCTATACATGTTGACCATTGCTATGCATGTATTAATTCACATGTCTTATATATTATGTTTTGCCTGAAAAAAAACACATGAAGTATGGTACTTTTCATAATAAACTGGACGATGACCAGCAGTCAGACTGCTGAGCGCCCACTGCCCGTCTGGGTGGTAATCACTTCTTCACCAGGCATTGATCACCAAGCTCGAATAAGGAGTGGGCTGAAAACAGTACCAAGGATCGCGTGATGTAAGTTTGGCTACAAAGCTTTGTCTACTAGAAGAAATAGAAACTTTGATTTCCCCTTGTACAGCTCTCATTTCAGGTTGTTTTGTCGTTTGTTGGTAGGCAGACGTCTATTAACTGAAATATATTACCAATTTCCTTGAAAGTGGCTCCTGTCTTTTGGCTGGTGATTCTTTCAAGCCTGCATGTATGCATAACATTCTCACAGCAGGTGACTGTCAATTTTGTAACAGCACATCTTTCTTCCACCAAGATAACTGATCTGTCAGTAGCTTTACCTTTTGTCTTAATCAAGTTGCATGCTTCAAATACGAAGCTACCACAAATGGACGGTTCTGGATAAGTTTTCGCTGTTACTTTCACGAATGGCCCAACTTGTGCTATACAACTGTAGATAATTTTGAGGACTTCTTGTATAAATGTAGCGAAAAATTCAAGACACTTGTGCAATGTTCATGATGTAATTCTGTCTACTTGGTGACCGCTCGGAAATGACTGTCCATGGACCCGTATGTGATTGTCTACTGAGTGTTGATTGTCCCCTATTCGATTGTCGGTTAGACACAGTCACTGTCCAGTTTATAATGAAAAGTACTGGTACTCAATATAAAACTCATCATATTCAGCTTCAATTTCAAGGAATGCTCATAACCTTTAATGTTGTAAAATCCACCTCCATATTTTCCTCAGATTAAACCATATGCGTAGTAAACGCTGATAACAAGGCAAATTTTTGCACACTCTAAGTGGCAAATTCCTAGAGAGGTTATGGATTCAATTTCCCAAAAAGTATGGTAGGCACGGAAATAATGTTACCATTTTGAAGCAAACTTAGCAAAAAAACTTCGAGCAACTTCCTTCGAATTTCAAACGAATTTCCATCAAACTTCTTGCCAACTTTTACCGAGTAAGTGAAACTTTGCTTCGAACTTCAGGCGGACTTCGTGCAAACCTTTGAGCGCATATGGTACCCTTCCTGTCATTAAAGATTTCAACAATAATGATTACTGTACGTATGTAATTTGATCTACAAACAGAAAAACTACTACCATCTGTTGTAAAATAATGCTAATACTGCATGTGCAGAAAATACATAACATTATCATGTTGAATCCAACTAATACGTAAGGACACAAGATTTATGATGAAGTACTGTGCCATTTACTTACTGTTAACAATAAAGATACTTTCCACTGTTGATAGTGATGTTACTCCCACTTGAGAAACACCATTAAAAGCTGACATCCTACAGGCAACAGAGGTCCCTCCCAAACTAGTAACATTGAGAATGTTCAGTCGAAACTCATTTAGTTGTGGGTTGCCAGCATCAATTTGATTAGGATACATGAGTTCCACTTTCTCCTCAGACAAATCAGAGACATTATTAATAGACCAAAATTCAGAATACCTGGTCACCATTCCAGGGAATCCTGAGGCTGTACATGATATGAATGGAGCCCCTTCCTTCAGTTGCTGATCACCAAAACAGAATCCACTACCATTGACATAATTGGTACCACTCAAGACTGCTGTTTGACCTAATAGAGTAAATGGAGTGTTGAGTGGTAAAACCAAAAAAAAAACAAGAAAAAGGGAAATATACAGATGCATAAATCATATTTTCCATTTACTGTATGTCCAATGATCAACTTACACCAAGAAAATAATGAATAGATTACCTATTTACAGGATGTGTGTTCTGAGCTAGGTTTTCGCAAAAATCCTGCAAATAACTTTGTACTACGGTGTATAAAAGTGAAGCCTGACTTAAAGACAATCATCTAGGGACTACTTTCTACAGAGACTACTGTGGGTATGTGCATACGTATATGGTACCTCAATGATACTAATGCACGCTTTCATTAGGACCCCTTGACTAGTCTACCACAGTTTTCCAGTACTCTTCATACCACTTTCATAACGTAATACGATACATACATGTCATAAAAATTTCACACATCGTAATTACATTGTAGTATGATTTAATTATGATACACTATGATGCCCAACATGATCCAGTTACAAAGAGGGGAAAGTTTATAATGATTATTTTAGCCGAAATATTTGAATATCAAACATTAAGGAAAATTATTACTAAAAGTATTGTTTAATATTACTGTTTGCTTGTGTGAGGTGATATCGAATACCTAAATATGCAGGCTGACACATCCACCACTTTCTCCATGGCAGGGGTGATATACGTATGTGCATATGGAAACAATGAACGAAAGCAATAATACCGTATAGCAGGAAATGTTCACAGGTCCAAAACTCTGTGAAATGCACATTGCATGGCCTAATAACCAGAAACCTAATGTTACAGCCAAACGCAGGTATTGTGCAATCCTCCTTCAAGGAAGTGCCCACAGTGGTTGGCAGTAGTTTAGCAGTACTAAGAGAGTGCCAACCACTACCAAATTGTGCAGTATACAATAACCAAAACTTGAATACACTTACTAAAACTTATTGTAAACTACATACTTACAAGTAGAGTCAGGCTGGTTAGGCTTCGTCTGATCAATAATCACAAGAATCTGAGACAGGTCAATAAATAACTTAGGTCGCCACTATATGAATCAACCATAATATTATCATGTGGAGAGGAACTTGTAGAGGTTGCTATGTGGCTTCAACACCGCCCTTTGAGCCAGGATTAGCTAAAAAAATTCAATAGAGGATATGCAACGCTTATGTAAATATAATGGAAGTTCATAAGGTTGACGGTGAAGTCTTTGCATGTGAACATGCTATAATAAATGTTACGAATTCTAGCTTCTTTGAAACTTTTGTGATGTCTCGTCGTCAGTGCAGCATTTGGGAGTGCTCTAACCGAAAAGGAAGATGTCCTGAAGATACTGAGGGGAAAAGACACTGCAGTTGTGCAGAGATTCGTGGGTAATGGTAAATAATGTCGGTAAAATCCCCAAGAAAGTGTTGCAAATTGCGAATCGCATGATCAGTATGACCAGAAAATTTTCAAAAGGGGGATCGCGGAAGTTAGGAAAGGAATCATATGTATGCAACTACGTACCACTACGACGGATTTCAAGGCCCGACGCGAAAGAATCCAAACTCCGTGCCCATGCTATTCAAACGTCCACGCAGCAGTAGTCAGTGTATGGCTACGAAAAGGAGGAGAGTCCTTGATCGTTCTGGCTTTTCAGACGACATTTTTGATCAGGAAAAGGAGTCCAGTGAGGAAAATGAAGACCTCTCTGAAGACACTGCTGACGTACATGTGGATTCGATGTACTAGGAGGAAAGTTCCCTTGATTATCAGAGTGAAGTTGATCGTCTGAAAAGGTACATCAAGGAGCCAAAGAAGGAGGTAGTGTTGGTCCAGAGCAAGCTACAGAGACTTGATATCTCTCTTCTCAATAATGAACAGCTACAAATGTACACAGGGTTGGGTACCAAGGTTTTCAGTGCACTCTTGAAGTGGCTACAGCCTGCAATGCATATAACTGGCCAGTTCCCAGAAGGCTCTTGATTTCTCACCGACAGTCAGAAAATCCTGATGATTTTGATACGAATGTGTCAGAATCTTATTCAAGAAGATCTTGCATTTCGTGTATGGTATCGAGAACTATAAACACTTTGATTCCCCTGCTTGCTTGCCAGCTACAGGGGCTGCTAAAATGGCCACGAACCACTATTAGACCAACAGACCCACCCTACAACCATCTTCCCAATGCAGTGGCAATCATTGATGGCACAGAAAATTTTATTCAGCAACCCTTAAACTTGAATACCCAGAAGTCATCCTATAGTGACTACAAGAGTAACACTACAGTAAAGTATCTTGTCTCTATTGACCCCTTTACAGGGTCTTTCAATTTTGTATCTAGAGGTTTCTCGGGGAATGCCAGTGACAAGTACATTGTTGAAAACAGCTCCTTTTTGAATTTATTGTTGCCTGGTCAATGGATACTTGCCGGCCGTGGCTTCACAGCAAGGGATCTCATAGCAAAGAATAAAGTCTTTCTGACCATTCCTTCTTTTCTGAGAAGTTCCAGCAAGTATACAGCTCAACAGGCAATGGAAACTAGGTCTATTGCTAGTGTCCAAATACGTGTAGAGAATGCAATAAAAACGCTAAAAGGATTTCCGTCTATTCACAAGTACAGTACAAAAATTGAGTGAACAAGGCCCTGCTTGGTGGCAATGAATTGTTGCACCTGCATTATGCAACTTGTAGCCTCCTTTAATCAAGTTGTAGTACCATCATGAGGTTATCGGTGTAACAGTTACAGTTGTTAATAATTATTAATGCATGGTTACCGTATTATATATATATATATATATATATATATATATATATATATATATATATATATATATATATATATATATATATATATATATATATATATATATATAGGGGTGTAGGAGGATGATTCCAATTGGGGGGCTCATCCATGGCCATGTGCAATAACCAAAAGCATTGATTACCATACATTTATTATGTACAATCAATAACAACACACTTAATGTAATATTGTACCAGTAATTACCTTGGAAACAAACATGTACTGTAGATAAAACCAGCATTACAGATAATATCAAAAATGACCAAAATAACCCAGTCTCCTACTGTTTACAGACACAAAATTGTTAGCTACAGAAGCAGCATTAAATTTTGCAGTTTCTTCTTTGAGTACATACAGCAAGAATAAATTGTTTAATCACTCGAGTCATTGAAGTTCTCATGAATGTATTGATACATTGCAACATTGAAAATGACCTCTCAGCTGAGGCGTTCGTAACTAGAAAGAAAGGTACGGTTTTATCAGCTTGTTGACTTCACTGAGCATACCCTTAGCAATGTTACTCTCATTCAAAACTTCAGCCACAGTTTGGACAGTGGTAACCTTCTTTATTCCTAGACTGGAATTGATAATGGCATCACATAACATAAGCAGCTGGACTTTTAACCGAGCCAAGTCCACCTTACCATCGATTATTTCTTTGACCTCTGGTGTGATGTCTGCAGGCAAATTGTCTCCATTTGAAGCATTCAGCAACAACAATTCAAGCTCACAAACGATACCACTGTCAGATTGCTCAAATCGTCTTTTAACCTCACCACAAGCAGTATCCAGTACTTCAAAGTAAGTGACTCGATACATTTCCTTTGAAGATGCAAACACATCTTTTGGGAACTTACGGATCTCTTTGATACCTAGTGATGCCGAGGCTGCACAGGGGAATCAGTTAATTTTACTGACATTTTCAAAACACCTTCAAAAAATTCATCATATTTAGCCTCTGTACGTAGTGAAGAGTAGTGAGATGTAAGTAGACGTGATCCTGATAAGCCTTCAGCTGCAGTTGTGTCTTTACCCTGTAGATTGAACTACAGTTGTTCTGCTGATAAAAATACAAGATGGACTAGTTTGAGAGCAAAGAGCATACTAAATGAATCCATCTGTGTGAGAAGTCCAGTAGCTTTTGCATCATAATCATCAGAACCACATTTCACAATTGAAGTGTTTCTTTAAGAGCTTCATAGTTCTTTAAAATGGAATCAATGGCAGAGTGCTGTATGGTCCATCGTGTTGGACACAAAGTCCTCAAACCTGGGGACGTTGATGATTCACTGTTTGATAGTGTAATATCTTTTTGAACCGCATTGAACAGACTTTGACCATTTGGTGAGAACTTGATCAAGGCTGAAAATGAAGTGCATACAGTTACACATAATCTCACTTTTCTTTGTTACCTCTTGTACTGCTAAATTCAGGCTATGAGCAAAACAATGAACATAAGGCAGGATGGGGATTCTTCTTTGACAAGTGCCTGTACACCATTTCTAATGCCGCTCATGTTGGCTG
Organism: Halisarca cf. caerulea; assembly: GCA_963170055.1. Classification (NCBI taxonomy): domain Eukaryota; kingdom Metazoa; phylum Porifera; class Demospongiae; order Chondrillida; family Halisarcidae; genus Halisarca; species Halisarca cf. caerulea. The sequence continues at coordinate 3,647,992 of CAUJGJ010000444.1, read as the reverse complement.
CCCCATCATATGCCTGTCCAGTGTAGTCAGAGAATGAGAGTGAACACCTGATGAAAAAGTCCTGTATTGCTTTGAAAACTGGATTTGCCCTGGTGTCACAAAGCTGGAACAATCCAAGAGGTGTTTCAAAATACTGAAATCAGAATCCACCCACCTAATAGCAACTCAGACTTGTTCTGCACGTGATATATCAGTAGCTTCATCTGCAATAACTGAATAGCATCCAGCGGCCTTGATCTTCTGCAACAGATCTCAAAGTACAGTTTGGCCACAAATAGAAATCAATTCATTGATTATTTCAGGTGACAAATAGTCTCTCTCAGCAATCCAAGCTCTTAGGGCAGGGCAATCATTAGAGCGGAGCAAGAGAAGTTACAACAAGTTTCCTTCCAACGATGAACCAGCATCATGATGACCACGAAATGGAAGGCCCTGGTGTGCAAGAAAGAGAACTGACTCGATTACCTTGAGAAACATATTACGATTGAGTTGTATATCTCTTTCTTGTTGGGTAGCAAGCTGAGCCTGGATGCTCACATCCTTTCTACGCGACATCAATTTGGAAAAAGCCTCTTTGTGCATGTCACTTTTTTCGTGTTCTACAAATCTTTCCAGTGCTTTTTCCAGTTACAAAACCCACATTGATGAACGCATGGTTTAGTTGCTTTGAAAATGTTATAAGTCCATGCTTGGCAGCAGAGCAACACACTTGGCAAAATATTTTGTACGAAGATGTACAAACACTAATCCATTCATGTTTGGTATACCACGATGGCTGAATTGATTGACGTCCTACAGACATCAATTTAGACTTCTGTAGATCTGTAGGGTGATGAGCAGTGTCATAGTTACTACAGCAAGGACATTGGCAACTATCAGTAGTCACATCAATTTCTGGCTCTTCAGATTTAAGTTCATTCATAGGAATTTCTGAAACTGCATTCCGAAAGGAGGGACCAGAAAACTACTAAATTTCTTAGCACAATAACCATGAAAGTCATCTATTCAGGGCATAACTGCCATAGATCAACCAAAGCGACTCATGCTACATATCTACTGTAACAGTTGGACTCAGATCTAGTCAGCTTGAAAATTCTAGACAAGCAGAATTAGTACGAAAGTTATTGCTAATGTACGTACCTCGGGTATCAGAATCAGTAGACGATTGTTCTGAAGACCCTTCAAATGTTTTGAAAAATGACTTGATACTCCTCTGAGCAATGCTAAACCATAGAGACACCCTATATATCTAAACCGAACAATTGGCCATTTTTCCATGTGGTACATTTCCTGTTCTTTTTCCAGCCAGCCACTTCCGAAAGGGCAGCAAATAAAATGTCGTTTGACTCAACGGTCGAGGTTCTAATGTCCTGATGGAAGGATCTGCCAGCAAATTCACTGCTAAAAATCTTTCATATCTGAGAAGAATTGATCTGCTTGTCAGGTACTGACTTGGAGTGGTCTTCCCCAAAGAATATCTAGCAACAATAGTCATTCTCATTTTTGTAAGACCTTAAGGATTAGAGTAGGGGGGGCTTAGCTCCCCCTGGATTTTAACTCAGGGGGGCTCAAGCCCACCCTGTAGTATAGGTTCCTATGCCTCTGATATATGTTATATATATATATATATATATATATATATATATATATATATATATATATATATATACGGTACTTCCCATAGTAATTTTAACGACGACTGTTCATTCATTATACCTTCATTCAGCATTCGATCAGGGCTCATTCAAGCCTTCGTTCAATCTTCGTTCAACCTTCGTTCATTCTGATCGATCACGTGATAGTAAAATAGGATACACGCTAGTTTGGCGTTGCCGACCCAATCTCGCTCAGCCATTTTTGGAGACTGACGTCACCGGGCGAGCGAGAAAGGTCTGGCGCAGAGTATAGGCATAATGGATGCAGCAGGCACTGATTGATGAGTAAGCAGTTTTCATCCAATCACAAGGTGTGAAACTACAAATTAGGATTGTGTGCTTGGAGCGAACTTGGAGGTTCTCGGTTAGCTGAAAAATGGCAGATTGTGTATCGCTAAGCTGCAACACTGCAGCTGCATGCAGGGCTGAGGCTTTGGTTTCATGTCTACTGAAACCATAGACACCTAAACTACGTTACATAGTTTAGAGTGTCTATGCTGAAACCAATGGCTATGCCTGTAGCAATGTCGGTAACAGGGTTGGAGGAGCCAGTGCGGTAGGTAGGATGATGGCCCTATTACTTTTCTCATCAAAGTTACAAAGTTAACTGTTTAAACCTGAAAAATACAATAGATACTAAAACTACTGTTCGAAAACCATAATTATAAACGGTAGGATATAATAACCGTTTGACTTGGATGCCCCACCACTGTAAGTCGCATAGCTTCGTTTGAACCTGCGAAATCCATAGCATTTCAGTATTCGAAGTTCAGAACACTTACTGACTACACTACACTTTACACGGAGTGAGAAAATTGTGTAAGGTAAGGATGTGCGTATTTGCAGATCACCATCCTACAGCTAGGCCGATTGCTTTGAATTGCTTCACAGTATACTGAGAAGCTTGTCCCCGGCCCAATGATGAACGATCAGCACAGTGCCTCCGTATGATGGTTTGGTAGTAGATAAGGTGGGTGGAAATATTCAGGCAACTGAAAGAACGTCGATATCAAATAGTCGACCAGATTCTGAACTGTTCACAGCAGTGTTAAGGTGAGAGTACGGCCGCCTGATTGGTTGTTCATGACGTGGTAATAGTGCTCTGGCCTTATTCGGTCATCAATTATTACCAAGGGTCCACGATTTTGAGGACCTGCAGCCTTACGAGCTATGCTTTGCACCAAACCCTTTCTCGCTCGCCCGGTGACATCAGTCCCCGAAAATGGCCAAGCGAGATTTGGTCGGCAACGCCAGACTAGATACACGCCACTATCACTATGCATTGTGTGGAGTAGTCCAGATTGTGGTGATAGCTTCATTGACTTTGGGCCTTGCAAGCCGGGAGTTTAGTATCTTTTGCACTTGGAAATGACCAGGAAAACAGATTTGGTAGAGTTAGACAGTGGACAAACAGCTGGCAATGGAACACTAAGACGGAAAGGTAGAAATGGTAGCTTCCAGAAACAGTCCAGAACAACTCTTAAGGTAGCGATGTGGAACATTAGATCAGTGGTAGAAAACGTATGTAGGAGACACCCGGGTTTGTAGGAAAAGATGAATGTCAAAAATAGAATTAGAAATAGGAACAAAGGGACAGTCGATAGATTGTAAAGTAGAATTGATGGCAAATGAATTAAATGATACAACATATTGGTGGTAGCAGTTCAGGAGACAAAGTGGTTTGGATAAGATATTTGGCAGGTAGATGGATACACGTGTCTTCACTAGGGAAGACCATTACCCGGACAGGAGGAAAAAGCCACTAGAAATGAAGGAGTTGGCATACTACTAGATCCCAAAAGTACTATCGCTTGGAAAAGAGCAGGAGAGAAATGGGAAGCAGTGAGCTCTAGGATTATCTTAGATTGCAAATGGTAGGTCAGGGTCAGAGAAAACCAGGTAGTGAAAGAAAAACCAGAAACACCAACTTATCAGTGTTGAAACAGAAATTCTTCAATGACTTGCAGAGTACATTTGATAAAATCTCAGTTCAGATATGTTATTAATACTTGGTGACATGCATGCTAGAGTTGGTAAGAGGAATCCAGAAAGTGACTTGTGGGCAGGAGTGATTGAAAAGCACAGTCTAGGTGAACGTAACAAAGCAGGGGAAGAATACTTAGAACTGTGTGCCATGTACTAACTCGTGGCAATGAACATATGGTTTGAGAAAAAAGACATGAATCGAGGTACATGGATACACCCTGGCACTAAGAAGTGGCACATGATTGACTTCATATTGATGCATGTCAACCAGATGAAGTGTTGTATGGATGTATAAGTTATGAGTGGAGCCAATTTCTGGTCAGACTACAGACTAATCAGGGTTTCATTTAGAAAAATGGGCAAGGGGGGGGGGGCAAAACAATGCTTACAAAAACATGGGGGGGACAAAGGGAGTGCGCGCATTAGCGTGCCTTCTAGGGGGTATGGGGGCATTTTGAATTTATACCCTAATAGGTGCATTTTCAGACTCATTTGCGGTTCTCAAATGACATGATGAGATGACCAGATTTCTAGTGCTGACTTGACACTAAGCACCTACGTATAATATCAGGGTTCTATCTAGGATTAACGTTTTGGGGGGAAGCTTCAGTATCACAGTTCATGTCTGCTGTGCAAGACATGCCAGTAGTTTTATATGTACACACATGGTATCAAAATGTCTATAAAAACACATGCAGTGCAGTGATGTAAGGATGTGCGAATATGTACGTAGTAGAGTTGTAGGGGTACATATATAGCTAGGGGAGTCTGGGGGTATGCTCCCCCGGCGAAAATTTGAGTTTTTAGGTTATATAAGGTGGTATCTAAGGCCATTTTGGACCATTAAAGGTTGATTGTGACACAGAATTACTCTTTGACCTTGAAGAGATTGTAGATATGTGGAACAGAAAAGGCAGAAGAACAGCTGTTTAGATTTTAAAACACTACATTTTCCTTGTATACTCCATATTGGTGTTGAGTTCAGTTCTGTATTCAATTTTACCTCTTTAACAAAAACAAGGCTAACCTAATTTCCAAGTGTGTGGGGGGGGGGGGGGGGGGGGGGGGAGAGACTCTGGCAAGGGGATTCCCTCCACCCCCTAAATGAAACCCTGCTAATAAGAGCCATAATTCGTTTTAGCTTTCCACGATCCTCAAGGAAGAAGTTCCCACCACCTTTTGCATCCATAACATATGCAGTCAAACACATAAGGAAGCTTATGAGGATTGTTTAAAGGTCCATTGTCACAAACTTGGTTTAAAACGAAAAAAAAAAACCCTCCAAAACACTCATGGATGGTACATAAATTCCTTTGAAATACTTTGAAACCAAATAAACAGCCCACTTCCTGAAATATCGCTCGAGAAAAACACCATTTACTTCGTGATATATTACATCATAAGAGGCACCCTACTCAGGCGAATACCATATATTGGAATAGAAAATTAGCCGATATTTGCTATAAAGAAGGTTCTAACTCACAGCTTGATGCAATCCTTTACACATGCGTTACTGAAAGGTGTAGTAGGAGTAATGAGAATAGTATTTCACTTTCTCCAATGTCAAAAAGCTAAGAACTAAGAAAGTAGTGGCCTGGAGTTTCAGGTCGGGTGCATAGCAGGCTGACTGATAGCAGCTGTACAAGCTACAATTTGCTGAATGCATTTCAGCACAAAGTTCTATGACCAATGTACTACATACTTTAAAAGAAAGAATGGGTAAATGTAGTAGAAAGATAAAGCTAAAGGAAAGAGTAATAGTAGCTCTACTCCCCATGTGGGTTGTACACGAAAGAAGTCATCATTATGGAGTACAGTAGTACTCCATATGTAGGATTGACACGGAAAAACATGGCCACCATACATTAGCGCAAATTTTGTTTTCGTCTGAAAACTGATGATGCAGTACAGTTAGTAGCATTCAGAAGTGATATTGGTGCCTTTTTACGGTAGTACTCCATATGTAGGATTGACACGGATAAACATGGCCACCATACATTAGCGCAAATTTAGTTTTCGTCTGAAAACTGATGATGCAGTACAGTTAGTAGCATTCAGAAGTGATATTGGTGCCTTTTGACACACTAGTTATAAAATGAAGAAACCCTGAATGAAAAAAAGTTAAAACCCTTTGTAGGCCAATTTCTTTAAAGAACTTCGAAATTTTAGATAAAAATGTATGGTTACGCAACACCAGTACCATTTTAAGATTCTTCTTCTCAATATTATTATTATTATTATTATTATTCTTGTCGTTTTTTCAAACTGAGCTACAGGTCGCCACGAAGGGTCCAGAGGTCTCATCTTTCGCCAGTGAGCTCCGATTGCTAACGCGAAGTGCCTTTTGTAGGTTTTGAAGCAACACCTACACTTCTAAAGGGAGAAAAAAAATAATAGGCAAATCCCATACATTCGCCGGATCAGCCATTTTCGGATCAGCGAAATGGCTACGCGAGACTAGACGTACACATACATACGAAGGTCTGTACTTCGATGATCGTCAACTGTAGCGCTCTTTTTGTTCTAGCATTTGTTTCTAGATGGGTACATTGATATTAGTCAGGTAACTGCATAGATTTCTAGTTTCTTCATCTTACAAGATTTGATCGTGTTCCTTCTCAAATGTAGTGGAAACCTATTCAAGCAACCGTTTCGCTATAAAAGGAAAAACCCGCACGAACAAGGGTGTATAAAAAAACACTTAAAAATAGTAAAGGATGTAGGATTGACACAGGATCGTGCAAAAAGCCATTATCAAAAAAGGATTCTCCAAAAACACTTGGAACAAGGGTAAGTTGCAAAACCGGTACAGGGCTATGTAGGTGGGCAAAGGGCAAAACAGGCATAGGGCTAGACGAGCATAGGGCTACACATGCATGAGGCTAGACGGATATAGGGCTAGACAGAGTTTAGTTGGACTGAGTGCACACTGTGCAAATTCCTACATCCCGCAGCACATATGTACTGTATAATGTGCTGCACATGCAGGATGTAGGAATTTGCACAGTGTGCACTCAGTCCAACTAAATTCTGTCTAACCCTATACCCGTCTAGCCTCATGCATGTGTAGCCCTATGCTCGTCTAGCCCTATGCCTATCTTGCCCTTTGCCCACCTAGCCCTGTACCGGTTTTGCAACTTACCCTTGTTCCAAGTGTTTTTGGAGAATCCTTTTTTGATAATGGCTTTTTGCACGATCCTGTGTCAATCCTACATCCTTTTACCATTTTTTAACGGTTTAAATAGTTTTGTAAGGATATATTGATCATTTTACATTGTGCAAATACTTCAGCATTTTCAAAATTAGGGTGAGTGGGTGAAAGCAGTACACCCAGTGCTGTAAATTGGCAGCAAGTGAGTAATGAGTAAGCGGCTTTCTGTAGCATCCGTTAGTCATGAAAAGTTTGAATAAATACATAGAACAGAGGTGTGTAGCTTCCAATTAGACTTTAAATTATGTTGTCCTATCCAAGATGTATCACAGTGGTAGTTTACTCCATCTCTGTGCAGCCATAGATATCTATGGTGCAGCTAATCCTCTCGTTTAGCAATACTCTGAGTCAAACGCTGAAATATGCTTCAAGGAAACCCAAAAACTGAGTATCTAGACTAGTCCTGGACGGTATTGACAATTATAACTAGTTGCTAACTAATTATCAGATAGTCGGTATTAGTCGGTATACGTATCTCAATACTATCCTCTAATATTCCAATTTTGATTCTAAAATAGGGATATCAATTGGGATTGGGATTGATTAAAAATATTTTAGCACTATGTATCCAGGCCAATTGGAAAACTTAGCCTTACATTGGACTTTTGTTGTTAGTCTTCACCATTTTAATCCAGCCATTGTTGTACTGTAAATGGAGGTAACTGCACTTGCTCTAGAAAATGCTGATAGTTGATACATTGAGTATTCGGTATATTGACTATTCAAAATTGTACTTATTGTATAGTCGGTTTTGGATTGATATTGATATTGACTACTAATATTGAAATATTGTCCAGGGCCAATCTAGACCACGCATCACGGAGTACGCAGTTTAGGAATCACTTTTGAGCTTCCTGCTTGCCATTATGTAGGCAGCAGCTAGCCTGGAACGTACGTTGTCTTTACACGATCAACATCGATACATTCATCGTTCTCCACACCGGAAAGTCTTTAGGCTGCGTAAATTCACCTTTGTCATAAGCATTGCAATGGTAGTGTCACGTAGAAGTAGTTTCGCATTCACCGAAAGACAAAGTACGGTACTTCCCATAGTAATTTTAACGACAACTGTTCATTCACTACATCTTAATTCAGCATTCGATCAGGATTCATTCAAGCCTTTGTTCAACCTTCGTTCATTCGGATCGATCACGTGATAGTGGAAGCATCATAATGCGCATGCAGATGTTGAAGTATAGGGAGTGTGCAGACGAATGTTATGGCTAATTCTAACTACATGAAACAACGAATTCTCTATCCAATCAGAATAGACAAGTCTTAGTCTCAGATCGCGAATCCACTAGTGTCAGAAAGCCACCACATTACAAAGCCCGGGATATCATATTTCCAGAAAAGCTTTAAAGATACGGGCACCATTACCAGAAGTGGTAACTGGCAGAAAGCCCACCAAGAGGCGTGCTATCCTGGACTTCATTGACAGCGAGATAGCCAAGGATGATGAAACTTTGTTTCGTTCACTTCGAAGAAAATAAACTCATTTTGCCAACTTGTGGAAGAATCCGCTAGTCGAAGCAATGACATCTTGATAGAAGTTGCGTAATTTTTTGCAAAACATTGTATTATGATGTTATGGGTGCAAGCCAAGTGTTTGCTCGTTCATTCCACATTCGTGCGCCCTTCGTTACCTATTCGCTCATTCGTTTGTTCATAAAACATCGTTACACAGGGAAGTACTGTATGTAGCATAGGACATGACGATTTCTTCTTCTCTCCTGTTCTTTGATTTCTTCTCCTAGGCGTAGGAACTGGGGGAGCAGGGGGCACTAGTTTCTGCAAGCACCAGAGAGCTGTAAAAGTAACTGTCAATGCTGCTAAAGAGGATTGGGTAGCTAATGTGGCAAAGCTGGCAGAAAGGGGATTTCAAACTTTGTGACAAATGGAGGGGAATAAGCCTACTTGATGCAGTTGGCAAGATTTTTGCAAGAATCATACTAGAACGTTTACAGTCCATTGCAGAGAATGTACTCCCGGAATCACAATGTGGCTTTCATAAAGGTCTGGATGTGTAGATATGATATTTGCAGTTCGCCAGATAATGGAGAAGACTAGAGACATGAGGACTCACTGTACGTATATTCTATTTGTTGACCTAAAGAAAGCATACAACTCTGTATCTAGAAATGCCCTATGGAGTATACTACAGAAGAATGGAGTTCCACCAGCAATGCTAAATATCACAAGTTTGTTCCACGAAGGTATGAATGTCCAAGTGAGAGTTGATAGCACTAACACAGACAACATTGAAGTTAGGAATGGCTTAAGGCAGGGATGTTCTTCACCACCAGTACACAGAGGCATTATAGTTGGTCTCAGGGAATGGGGATTTTAGGTGACTAAGTTCAGGAATCTCAAGAATTTGTCACTTTTCTGCCTACATCACTTTTGTTCATCTGTAAACGTGGTAATGCGTCACTACGTACATAGCGCTCAGTAGAAATACGTACATTTTGCAAACCAAAAAGTAAAAACACAACTTTTTCCTCGTGAAAATGCAAGAAATTCAAGTCACATACATAGAAGTAAGCTTCGCAGATGTGAGATTCGTAAAAAAAGTCACAATAAATGAAAATGTTGTACTTGCGCACAAACATTAAGCTTATTCTAAAGAAGTATCAACACCGAAGTAACACGTGCGGCACATTTTGGGAAGATTCGGAAGGTACACATAAGCAATAAACGAACTTAAAGGGGCTTTCAAAACAAAAACGATCGAGGTTTAAACTCACCAATTCACTTTACGAATCCATCGTAAATTGATCAGAACTGAAGCTTAATAAACGGATTTCCTTAGCTGAGAAAATTATAACCGTCCAATAGAAGTTAGAATGGCATCCGATCGAATGTTGGAGGATTTTCAGAAGGACTCCATGCGGCGCGAGAGCCAAAAGCAAGCATACAGATGACGTAATTGCTCATAGTTACTGACATCACCATTAAATGGCCGCTTTTTGGTGGAATGGGCAAATCTGCTATAGTTGCCTACAAAAGACTTGCTGATCTCCTTTCAACAAAGCGCAAGGAACCGTATGGCCAAGTCATCAAAATTTGGACTCCTACAGTCGGGGATACCCTTTTCTGTATGCATGAACCTCGAAATGAACACGACCGCTTTGCTATTGCCTGTTTCCAGGACGGGACTGTAGTGGGTCATCTGCCACGGGAAATCGCCAGAACATCTTACTACTTCTTGCAGCACGGTGGGTCTATAGAAGCCTGTATAACTGGTCCTAGACAGTACTGTCGAGAAGCGGGAGGCATGGAAGTGCCTTGCAAGCTTCGTTTCACTGGTAAAAGGAAGCATATCAAAAGGTTGAAGGAAATCTTGGCAGGCAAGTAGGCAGCCATGGGACATGTTGCATACATAAACGTAGCTAACAGAATTTTAACTGCATACGTATCTATTAATATGTACATGAAACATCAATGAAGTTTTATTGTACCAATCATTGCTATTAATCATGCAAAACAGCCATGCACGTGTTAAGCATTACAGTGACTATTCAAACCATGAAACATTTGCGTGAAAAAATGAACACAATACTAGCAAATCACAATCAGATACACAACTGTTACAATACACTGCCACAGTGCATTCTGAGTTTCGCCCAATACTCAGTCAGAATCTTCACATTCTGAGGACGCATCACTTGATTCTGAATCACTTTTGAATGGGTCCTCCAAGTTCTCATCACTGTCATGCTCTGTACCATATGGCAAGTCAAGTGTAGGGAGCTCTTTGGCGCAATGTATCAGATCATTCTCTGTGCCATCCAAGGCATTGCTGATCCCGCAAACCTTGAATGACTTTGAAACCATAGCAGCATTGCTGGCCAGATAATCATTAGCCTCAATGACCCATTCTACCACGGATTGCTTAGTTGGCGTTGGGACTTTCTGATGAGCACCTTCCTTCTCAGCCATGTCCTGCATGTATTCCTCCCATTTGTGCTTTAGAATGGCCTTGAAGGGTTTATTCAAGGAGACATCAACAGGTTGTACTTTGCTGGTACAACCAGGAGGTATTATGGATGTCTGAACATTCCCTTGCCTCAATGCATCGATGACAGTCTCATGCTGATGTGGGTGAAAAGCATCAAAAACCAGCAGAGTATGTACTTTCTTGGTGTAATCAAGAAGTACATTCTTTACCCATTTCAACATGATGGCTTAATCCATATATGCTTTCTGTTGGTACACAACGACAACTTTATTCCGGTCAGCTTTGACGTCCTTTATGCAGCGGGGCGACTTTCCTTTGAATATAATCATGGGCTTTAGCATAGTCTCCGTAGCAGATGCTGTTAACACAATGGATATCCTCCTCTTGTCTGCTCCCGTCCCACGAATCCTCACTTGTTTTGCTCCCTTTTCTGCTACTGTGTAGCCCCGTAGCATGTCAAACCATATAGGCGTTTCATCCACGTTGAGAATGTAGGCCAAAGGAAATTTGTGGTATTCCCAAATGGTCTTCAGTTCACCCATGAAAGTTGCCAGCTGTTTCTCCAGTTGTGGTGGCAGCTTTTGCTGAATTGATGTAGTTTTCCTCAAAGTGAGGGAATTACGAAGCAAAAACTTGTCCATCCACCCGGCTGATGCTTGAAAGTTAGATTGGTGGGGTGAAATTAAGCGCTTGGCTTGGCGAATGATGTCCTTTCTCTGAATTGGCAGCTGCAAATCCCGCATCTGTAAAACCCACGCAACTATCTGTTCTTCTACATGCTGAGGGTATGACAAAGGACGTCCTGACCCTTTGACCAGGTGTTTCCCTTTTGTTTTTGGATCAGCATTTGGATGGTGTTTTGGCTGAAGATTTATCCCTTTCCATGATGAAATTGTGGTTCGAGGGATGCCAAAATGATTTGCTGCCTGGCTTTCACTGAACGATTTCACATAGTCTAGTACCTCCAACTTTTGTCTTAGTGTATATGTTTTATACACTGCACTGCGTTTTTTCTTCTCTTTATTGCCTGCTGAATTTGATGAAGAACATGGCATAGCTGGCTGTTGGGCCTGACCAGGCTCTTTGTTAACGCTGCAAGGAGGTAGCGATTTCTGTGCGTTTGTCAGAGGATTGAACTGGCAAAGAAAGCTGGGCATGGATTTCTCCTGAACTGCCGAAGTCCGATTGAAAAAATCAGTAATCAGCTTCTTTGGCCGAGGCGGTGAAGATTCCGAAGAAGAGCTACTGATGCAAACGATATCATCTTGGCAAGGGCTCCATTGTCCGTCTGTTTCTTCGTCGAAGTCGTTCTCTTCACGTATCGGAGTTGCTGGGATTGGTGGTGTGCTAGGTAGCCTTGGGGAAGCGAGCAGTGTCGGGGAACTTCGTGCAGACGGTGAATCATTATCCATACATGGATTCGAACACGAGGAAGCAAGAAAAGACTTCCGCTGCAGGTGCGTAATATGACGAAACAATAGAAGTCACGCGGACCCCTTGGTCAGGGTGTGACGAAACTTTAGAAAATATGACGAAACCTTAGAAGTGAGACCTTTTCGTCGCTTTTAGAAGACCAACTAACCTAGCAGCGAGGGTGACGAATCTTTAGAATGACGAATTTTTAGAAAATATACGGTATATGCATAAGGCAGTGTGCATGTGTGCCTATTTTTATTAATGATAATTGTTTAATTAAATGGCCGCTTTGAAGCCTCGCTCGTAAAGACCATGTGATCTGGACGTGTAGATGATACCTATATCGTTGAAAGAAGATATCGAACGTTTCAAAGTACTATTGTGTACATTCATAGCGTGAGCGGAGAAGACATAACCAGGTACACCGATTAACCACTCTTTCATTTGATACCAATCTTGTGACTCTTAGAGACCATCTACACGTCTGGACTTTGCCATTTGCTACAAAAAGAGTACCTTATTCAAAGCTAATTTTCCTTTTTGAAACAAAGTATATGCTTAAACTGTACACCAATATTTCGATAAATAACAATAAAACACACAGCGATTTTAAAAAGTGAGGAAATGTATTGTCTTGAGCTAAAAATGCGCTAATATCTTAGCCACTTCGAAGCGACAGCCATTTTGCGTGACACACTATAATGAGCCTGTGTATTGTTTAACCTATTCTTTAGTGCCATAGTATCCAACTGGAGAGAAAGATGCCCAGGTGTAGTGTAGTAACCTTTTAGGTAGTGTCTAGTAGAACTCTTACATGTGTGTAACCTATTAAGAGTAGCCCATATGTATTTCAATTTGTACTCTTTGATGTCTTCACCTTTAAGTGATTGATAGTCATTACTTGTCTTAGACTAGAACTCTTTAGAACATCATGTCTTATGATCACCCTACACTATTAAAAGAAGTTAGTTTTGTATTAACTTAGTCTGTGCTTAAAGTTGAATTAATGATTTTGCATGTAGTCTTTTGGATATAAAAATACTACATAATTGGCAATGAGGATAAAACCTAGTCATGACGACTCATGGGAGGCTTGCACCTTTTAAACAAGGATGAGAAGACTGGAATTTATACATTGAGCGTCTGGAACATTACTTTCTCGCCAACGACATTATGGATGATGGCAAACAACGTGCCATCCTCTTAAGTGCATGTGGAGCATCAACTTACCAAGTGATTAGAAATTTGACAGCCCCAAAGAAACCTGCAGAACACCCCTTCAAGGACATAGTCGAGCTTGTTAGACAGCACTATAGTCCAGCACCCTCAGCAATAGTTCAGCGTTTCAATTTCAACACACGTTCTCAGAAAGAAGGAGAGACAGTAGCAGAGTTTATTGCTGATTTGCGCAAGATTTCGGAACATTGCCAGTTTGGAGACACCCTGGAAGACATGTTGCGTGATCGCCTAGTTTGCGGAATTCGAGACAGCAGACTTCAGCGTCGCTTACTGGCTGAAATAGATTTGACTTTCACAAAGGCATTTGATCTTTGCCAAGCTACAGAGCTAGCTGAGAAAAATGCCCAGAGTTTGCAAGGACAGCAGAAACCCACAGTCATGACTCTCCACCGTGGAGGACAGAAGCCACCACAGAAAACAAAGAGCAATCATGTCTGCTACCGCTGCAGAAACACCCAGCATCTTGTTAGAAATTGTCCATTCAAGGGGGCTGAATGCCACAGTTGCAAAAAGAAAGGACACCTTGCTAAAGTGTGTCGGAGTAAGACCAGATCAACAAACAGACCACAACCAGAAAGAAGCCAGACCAAGAAGAATACGCATCTCTTCTCCATGGATGAACCCGAGGAAGACGACGTACTCTTTCGTATGACCACCCCTAGAGCACCACCGATCCAAGTTATACTCAACCTAAATGGAATAGATATACCTATGGAGGTAGATACAGGCGCGTCACTCTCCGTGATGAGTGCTACTACATTCAAGGCAACGTGGAAAACTGATCCACCAAGGCTACATCCGTCCAATGTACACCTCAAGACATATACTGGTGAACAATTAGCAGTTTGTGGAAGCATCAACGTGCGAGTGAAGTACCAAGACCAAACTGTAGATCTGAGCCTGACAATAGTTGACGAAACTGGCCCAACCCTTTTGGGTAGAGACTGGCTGCAAAAGATCAAGCTCAAATGGGAGAATATTGCCAAGCTTTCTACAGCCGATGGAGGATGTTCTCACCAAGCATAACTCGGTTTTCAAGGAAGAGCTTGGGAAGGTAAAAGGAACCACTGCCAATCTAATAGTTGACCCACAAGCATCACCCAAGTTCTATAAAGCTCGACCTGTTCCACATTCTCTACGAAGTAAAGTAGAGCAGGAACTGAAACGACTTGAAGACAGTGGAATCTTGGAATGTACTGAATTTTCCGATTGGGCCGCCCCAATCGTGCCGGTTGTCAAACCAGATGGATCAGTGAGGATTTGCGGTGACTATCGTGTAACAGTGAACCAAGTTACAAAGTTGGACACCTACCCATTGCCAAAAATCGAAGATCTCTTCGCATCTCTCGCAGGAGGCAAGCACTTCACAAAGCTAGATTTGGCCCATGCTTATCAACAGATTGTCCTTGAAGAGGAATCACAAAAGCTTGTAGTCATCAACACTCATAAAGGCTTGTTCAAGTATACCAGGTTACCCTTCGGAGTAGCCTCTGCACCAGCAATTTTCCAAAGGATCATGGAAGGCATCCTTCAAGGACTGGACAATGTTACTGTATACCTTGATGACATTCTAGTTACTGGGAAAACGCAAAAGGAGCATCTTCGAAACCTGGATAATGTCCTGGATCGCCTGGAGAATGCAGAACTCAGACTGAAATGCAAGAAATGTGCCTTCATGTTACCATCCGTTGAATACCTCGGACATACTATTTCAGCAGAAGGACTCCAACCTACTACTGACAAGATTCGTGCCATCATGGAAGCTCCAGTACCAACTGATGTGACTCAACTGAGATCATTTTTGGGTTTACTGAATTATTACAGTAAGTTCCTACCCCAATCATCCACCTTACTTGCTCCCCTTTATCAGTTGCTACGGAAGTCTCGGAAATGGACTTGGGGACAACAGCAGGATGAAGCTTTCAAGAAGGCAAAGCTAGCACTAGCATCATCAAAGGTACTGACCCACTACGACCCCAGTCAGGAACTTCTTCTGGAATGTGATGCATCTCCCTATGGGATTGGAGCAGTTCCGTCTCACCTGTTCCAAGATGGAAATGTTAGGCCCATAGCATTTGCAAGTCGTTCTCTGGCTCCAGCAGAGAAGAAGTACGCACAACTGGACAAGGAAGGCCTTGCTATTATCTTCGGAGTGAAGAAATTCCACCAATATCTTGCAGGATGCAGATTCACCATCTATTCAGATCACAAACCACTCCAACACATTTTCGATGAGAAGAAACCCATCCCGACCATGGCCTCAGCTCACATACAAAGGTGGGCACTAATCCTAAGTGCTTATGACTACGACATTGTCTACAAACCTGGATCAGAAAACAGCAATGCTGACCTACTAAGCCGACTACCATTGCCAAAATGCCCTACAGCAGTCTCTGTACCAGGTGAGCCCATCATGTCATTGTCATCTCTTGGCACGGCACCCATTACAGCCAAACAAATCAAGACGTGGACCACCAGAGATCCGATATTATCGCAAGTTTCAGAAATGGTTCTATCAGGATGGCCATCATCAGGAACATCTGATTCACTTCAACCATACGAAAGGAGGAGAGATGAACTCTCACTTCATGATGAATGTCTACTTTGGGAAAATTGCATTATCATACCAGAGATCGCAAGAGTAAAGGTGTTAGATGAGCTACATGAAGGACACCCTGGCATCACACGGATGAAAACAATTGCCAGAGGAGTTGTCTGGTGGCCAGGAATTGACAAAGACATTGAAGACAAAGTGAAGACGTGTCTCGAGTGTCAAACCAATGCTAAGACACCTGCCACTGCACCTTTACACCCTTGGGAATGGCCAGAGCATCCTTGGACACGTCTCCATATCGATTATGCTGGACTGTTCATGGGGAAAATGTTTTTGGTTGTTGTTGATACCCATTCTAAATGGCTTGACATTGCAATCGTTTCAACAGCAACATCTTTCAACACTATTCAGAAGCTAAGGGTCATGTTTGCCACTCATGGCATTCCTCAAATAGTAGTATCAGACAATAGATCAGCCTTCACTAGTGCCGAATTCAAAGAATTCATGACACAGAATGGCATTCGACACATCACCAGTGCACCTTATCACCCATCATCCAATGGACTGGCTGAACGATACGTACAGACATTCAAAAGTGCCATGAAGAAGGATCGTTCCATTGATCTCCATCAACAGCTTGTAACATTTCTGTTACGATACAGAACCACACCTCATACCACTACAGGGACATCTCCAGCTGAACTACTCATGGGAAGAAGATTAACTACACACCTTGACCTCATGAGACTTAACATCAGTAATAGAGTCAAGAAGGCTCAAGAAAGACAGAAACAACAACATGATCGAACGAGTAAAGATCGAACTTTTACATCTGGAGATAAAGTTTTCGTAAAGAACTTCCGAGAGGGACCAAATTGGCTTACAGGAACAATCATGACATCTACTGGTCCTGTCTTCTACAAGATTCAACTAGATAGTGGGCATATGGTATGCCGCCATGTAGACCACATTCGGATACGTCACATTACTAATCCCCCAAGCACAGATGACGCTATGGATGACATATTTCCTACACCTAGAGATTCCTCCACAACTACACCAATGCTATCAGCCCAACCAACTACACAAGAAACCGTATCTATACCAAGGAGATCAAGTCGTGTCAGAAGACCGCCCAACTATTACGGATATTAATTTATTAGAGGAAGTAGTTTCAACTTAAAGAGGGAGGAAATGTAGTAACCTTTTAGGTAGTGTCTAGTAGAACTCTTACTGTACATGTGTGTAACCTATTAAGAGTAGTCCATATGTATTTCAATTTGTACTCTTTGATGTCTTCACCTTTAAGTGATTGATAGTCATTACTTGTCTACAACTCTTTAGAACATCATGTCTTATGATCACCCTACACTATTAAAAGAAGTTAGTTTTGTACAGTACGCGTCATAGAAACATGACGAAAATCACGTTTAGCGTTTTGCCTTTAGCGCTTGCTTTGGCGTTTGTCGCATATGTGTTTTCGGATATCCAATAACGGTTAGCGGATATACATTAACGGTTAATTTTGCTGTTAGTACTACACGTGTCAATGGTTTTCGGTTTAGAGTGAGCTTTTTCAATATTGAATGAGCTACTTGTTTCGATCGATACTTCTAATATTTGCGACGTTAACCTGGCTTTGGAGATAGAGAAGATTCTAGATACAAGGGAAACTACCTTGTCAGATACGACGGGAAAGAATTCGTGAAGTTTAAGCAACTGTGTAGCAGCTGCTGTTGTCTCGTTGTCTTCGCGCATTCTTTTCTCAGCGATGGCCAGTATGCTACTCGTCAGTTTGAAAGGTCTTCTTGAAGCTGGTCGTCTAGAAAGCGTCCCGTACTTCTGGTACTTGCGAATGATGGCCGAAACTGTCTGCATCGGGATGCTCTGATCAATCTTTCGAGTCGAAGTACGTACTTGCGAAATTTGTCCAAACGAAACCTTCCTTTGGAAAAAATGCTGGAAGATCCTTTGCTTGGCGAAATTCTAAACTCACAACCATTTTTTCCACGATCCGTAAAACGTTAGCGGCTAGATTACTTCCGCAAGCGCAAATGCGAACAGTTAACTTTTCACTGTTTATGAACTAATAATCCGGCAGTAGAAAAGCGCTGATGTCGCTTTACCTTTATCGGTTAACGTCATGTTTTCTATGACTCGTACTGTATTAACTTAGTCTGTGCTTAAAGTTGAATTAATGATTTTGCATGTAGTCTTTTGGATATAAAGATACTACATGTAGGCATAAACGTGAAGTACAACATAGGCCAAAGGCTGGTAGGAGATCGCACAGCTAAGATACGTTTTAGCAGTGCAAATATAACAGAATCTCAGTTTGCAGATGATGCTGCCATCTACTCAGTCAATCGTTCTGTCTTTGAAGAATCCTCCAAGAAGTTTGTGAGAACACCAAGTGAATGGGGCTTATCAGTAAGCACTGAGAAGACCAAAGGTCTAGCTGTGGATATAATTAGGGATGAAGACAAAACCACACCAATACAGCTTTACAGCAGATCAATTGAGATGGCGGAGAAATTTTGCTTTTCTAGGAAGTCATCTAACTACGAATGGACAGACAAAAAGAGAAGTTGAATGCCGTATTGCAAAGGCAACATAAGTCTTTGGATATCTACATTACTGTAAACCACTTTTTGAAAATGAAATTCTGTCTATATGAAACAAGTGTTCAGTATATCGTGCTGCAGTAATGCCAGTTTTGCTCTATGGGCTGACACTTGGAATGTTAAGGCAATCCACTTAACTCGCCTCAGAAGCTTCCACAATCAGTACATAAGACCTATCTTTGGAGTATCAAAGTTCCTCAGCTCCTCAGCTCCCAGCAGGTTGCTCCTCTAACAAAGGGATGCTCAAACGAGTCGACTTCTCGTAGAAGCAGCAAGTTGTCTGCAGTTGGAAAATGGACTCTAAACTGCTTGGTCGGCATTGAAATACGACCAGAACTTGAAGCGGGCATTGCTGCAGTTGAAGAATTTAAAGTTCACTTTGGCTAGAATTTTCTGCAGAATCCATATCACTTATAATGTTGGACAAAATAGTACAAGGACTGGTTACTACAGTAAACCTGTATCTAAGAACATTCTAATTTATGGCGCAAAATGCTATACACTTATTACATAACATTTAACATTATGCTAAACCTCTCTATTAAAAAGTACTACTTAAAGGTTCATTAATGTTTCGTTTTCTTCTTATTTTAGAAATCTATAGTACGTATGACCTGAAACATGAAGAATAATACCCATCTTGATGGGATGCGATCTACAATGGGGGAGGAATAATGGTACAAAGCTGCCAAAAACAATTATGTGTGGGTGTTTCCTATCTTCCGGTTTAAAAAGTCGGGAGAAATTTGTGACATCACAGTAGGCAGACATATGTACGTAAGTACAGGATTGAATGGGAGCGAAGAAGAAATCGGAGTGCTCTGCAATACTTGGCCACACAATCAAGGTGAATCTTCTTCCATGCCTAACTAACATTGTGATGCTCGAGACAAAAGTGGAATTGCACGGCCTGCAGACTTTCCGTTGGCAAGCGGGATCAAACGTCATAGTTAATCATCATCAAAACAGTGTTCCTGACTAGCTATTGCTTAGCTAACAGAAAGTATTAAGCTTGGAAATGATTCTTTAATTTCTCTGTGATGTACAGGCTAGATCATCAACTTTTAGGTACCATATATGCTATAATTTTCGCGTGGTTTAATATTCGCGGCATTCACGGATTGGAAGCCATCTGCGAAAGTTTAGACCCGTGATAATTGAGATCGGGCTCTTGTGCAATGGCAAACATGGCCGTCCGCAAATATAAAAATGTGAAAATCGCTAAAAGACAAAATCCGCGAAATACACACCCTACAAAAATTATAAAGCGCATACGGTATTTTCGTGAAGGACATTTGTGTGCTAATATCGTCTCAACTCAGATCTTCCAGGGAACACAAGCATTAGCTGCACTGGTTGGAAGCAATGACAGCTTGTACTACCGCTTGTTATAGGGAAAATGATCGACAATGAACTGCAAGTTGTATTATTCAACATTCTCAGCTAGTCAGATACATTTAGACCCACTGGTATTGCTGATACCTGTTTTGGTCTGTTGTATTACAGCACCAGACTTACCACTTTCTAGCCTGTGCACAATTGCCACAACACTGTAACAAAATAATTAAAATAGATTTAATACTATGTTGCTGATCAACAAAGCTCTCCTATAAGATCATCTGAGGCCTGGTCACTGCAGAACTGACATGGATGTTTCCTTGAGCTTTCTCCTTCTGTTAAGTATACCAATTTTTTATGGTAAGGTGGAATTCCGATTAAAATACGTAGCTTTGTGAAATACACAAATGTAGCAAAATGCAGTAAAATGCAGTTTGTACACCTCATACTTGCCAGTGTGTGAGTGTATGCATCTGCCAATGAACATTAGACCACTGCTTGATCAGTTCTCCGTGTTTTGAGATTGGGTGTGCGAACTAGTATATAGATTAGTTGCACTACATCATTCAGCAATGCATCTGTGGTACATAATGCCGAGATGTTTGACAGAAGTACCTACTACTCAAAAATCGACAAATTTCCTATACTAATGTGTGGGCTTCACTCAAGTATGGGCCTATGGTGACATCACAGCAAAAAATGACGACATTTTTGAGTGATAATTCCAGAAGTAGGCTATCTATTCATTAGTGAAGCAATTCTAAGGAGTTTAAGAACCATATATGAGCATTTTGGATGGTTTCTAAAGTTATAAAAACCTGTTAGTGTACCTTTAACCCTTAAACATTTGCGTTTCCGGTGAAAAATCACGACTCCAAATGTTTTTATGCCAGACATTTGGTGAAAAATTGAAGTCTAAAATTGTCACCATTTTGGTTTGTGAAACATCCTTATATGCTTTGTATGTTGTCGTATCATATTAGGCAGACTTCATCAGACATTGCTTGCTTTTATTCAGTCAGTCTTTTATCTTGTCGGCGAAGTAAGACTTCCATATGCTAAGTCTTGTAATACGCGTGCATTTACAGATATTGTTTCAAGGTTAGAAACAATGTCTAGTGCATAAAAAGCTTCGTATACGTACATTACATTCTACAAAATAACAACATTTCTAAATAGAAAAGTGCTAATGCAGACTTCATGGATGATTCCAAGAATAGTTTATGCGTCCCAACTGAATTCAGACATGAATGGAAAACTAGCTGATTTATTCCAGAACATTGCAATCGTCAAAATCCTCTTCATGGGTACCTTCGCCCACATTTCAAGCAATGATAAACAATGTAGGACTAAGATTAGGCGAAAAATCAGATACGCAATGTGGGGTAGCCATTTTACTCCGTAAACTATTGAGTTTTTGGAAACGTATATACTGGCATTTCTTGTAAACTCTTGTATAAGAGGAACTTTTAATGGGCTGCACCTTTTTGTACTGATTGCACAAGGTTGATACTATACAAAGTCACATATGCATCCAGCATTTTAATTTACTACACAGCTAGTGAATCGGACGAAATTGCGAAATACAAACTTTTCGGGGTCGAGCCAGATATCTGGCACAGAAACGGTTAAGGGAGCCAGCATGCATGTACAGTATCTCACCACTAATTATTACATAACATACAAAATATTATACACAGTAGAAATATATCAGGTATCAGGTACCATCATTAATGTGGAGAATCGTTAGTCAAAGACTATTTGTGCAACACCCACAAAGAAAAAGAAAGAAAAAGAAAAAAGAAAATGCAGTAATGAGAGTTGCCAATCCCGTTGCTGGCGTACCTATGGTAATTCTAAATTACTTTGCCCCATAAGAAAACTATCAAAAGTTTACATATCGTACGTATTCATTCTAAAAATTCATCACACCCAGTGCACTGAAAAATTTCGTCTGTCTATTACAATAGAATAGGATTTACCAGAATTATCTGCTCTGATGAAAATATAGAATTTTCAGACGAAAATTAGAATATGAGGACCTTTAGAAAGTACTGTCGAATCTAGAATTCCAGCTTTTAGTAATGGTCGATACGTCATTTTTGACCCTCTCGCATACTTAAACAACCTATAGGGGCACCAAAAATCACCGAAGAAAGCCAGGATGAGCACAAGTAGTGTGTATTTCCTTCTTTAAAGACAAAGAAAACATCACAAGTCTTCGTTTCGGTGAGACTTTGTGTTTACAAGAACAAAATACAACCAATGTAGTTGACCGTCACAAGCGAATTTGAAGAGTACTATGGGGAAGATGACGAATTATTAGATTACTTCCAGTACCTGACCAAAATTAGAGTTGCATGACAAAAATTAGAATAGTCTCATGTAACCCAGACCGCTAACCTAGCCTCCATTTTTGATATGCTGACGTCATCGGTGGGATCTGTGACGTCAGCATATAAAAAATGGAGGCTAGGTTAGCGGTCTGGGTTACACAAGACTAAAATCAGAATGGCTGCTAATTTGACAGGGTTAGAATGCAAATAAACCAAAGAATTATGGCCTGACAAAAATTAGAAGCAGGGTTTCATTTGGGGAGGGGGGGGGGGGGGGGGGAGGGCATTTGCCCCTCTTGCCAGAGTCTTGCCCCCCCCCCCTAGGAAATTGGGGAGCCTCCATCCTCGAATATAGGTAATCCCAGATGGAACCCTAATATAGGTGTTGAGATCTCATCATGTCAGTTAAGAACCACAAATGAGTCTGGAAATGCAAGGGTATAAATTATAATTCAAAAATATTATGGGAAAACATGCCCCCAGAACAGAAAGCACGCTATTGCGTGCATTCCCCTCCCTCCAATTTTTTCGTAACTATGGTTTTGCCCCCCCCTGGCCATTTTTCCAAATGAAACCCTCAGAAGGACGAATTTTTAGGACGAATACGTCAGTTACGTAGGTGTAATTGGTTGTGTAGATTACAGTACCTAAACTATTAAGACTTATGAATGTAGTAATCAAGGTCCCCATTCATACCAACCATTGGCTGAAGGGGAAATTATTGGGAAATAATAGTGATAATGATGGTGATTATCTTATTAAGCCATTTAAAAATGGTAAAAGGATGTAGGATTGATGTGGGACTGTACAAAAAGGATCCTCCAAAAACACATGGAACAAGAATAATCTGCGAAACCGGTGCAGGGCTAGGTGGGCAAAGGGCAAGACGGGCATAGGGCTAGACAAGCACTGTGCAAATTCCTACATCCCGCATGTTCAGCATGTTGTATATACATGTGCTGCGGGATGTAGGAATTTGCACAGTGCAAGAGATTGTCAAAGCAGCTCTGAATTTCGCGGGGTTGTCTCTTTGTGTGTGTGTGTGTATGTGTGTGTCTGTCTGTCTCTCTCTCTCTCTGTGTGTGTGTGTGTGTGTGTGTGTGTGTGTGTGTGTGTGTGTGTGTGTGTGTGTGTGTGTGTGTGTGTGTGTGTGTGTGTGTGTGTATTACTGTGTGTGTGTGCATGTGTGTGTGTGTGTGAGAGAGAGAGAGAGCATAATAAAACAGCTTTGAAGCATCTTTGAGAACAAGAACTGCACTTCATGTATATCTACTATACACTTGACATAAGGGTTGCACCCATGTGACTAACTAGGGGAAAAGGAGGTCAAACACCAAACATTGGCCTATACAACAATTGTTACAGTATAGCACTAGCTTACTACGGGCTTCTCTTGATGTAGTAATTACACCAAAATCAATAAATTTACTTAATACAACCTCTTCACTTGATATAAGGGTTGCACCTGCCACCCGAACTAGGGGTGAAGGCGGCCTTTGGCCGCCTTCTCCCCTAGTATATATAATGATGTGGTACAAAAGAAGGCAACAATGTGTTGCCAGCCTCGGACTTGGGGTGAGGGAAAGAATCTACAAAGATTCTGGAAAACCCAGCAAGGCAAAAAAAAAAGAAAAAAAGGCTTAGACAAAAAGATTAGGCAGCTAGATCATTGTAGTTAGTTCGAGGCAATGCCCCAGGGTGATTTCCTTGCTAGGAATATCTGGTAACTGCTAGAGATGGCTGTCTTTGCTGTTTCAATAAAAGCAGCGCGTCGGTCACTCCCTTGACTAAGGGGAGCAGCAGCTTCAGGGCAGTGAAAGTATCTTGGGTGTAATGTCCCAGGCACCCAATATCCAGGGTAAGGAACTTGGTGTAGTATCCCTGGGAAGACAGGTCCGATACTAGAAGTTGGTAACAAGATGACGAAAAGTTGCCCATATCTCGGCTCATGCCTCTTCTAGTAGGAACGAATTGTAGTTTTCCCATTCGGGTAAGGTGTGCATTAACCATCGTAAAACACCGAAAGACTACAAAACGACGTTTCATAGATCTCTTGAAGCTTTTTGTTCCGCAAAACGTTCGTTTCCGGCGAAAATGCGCTTTAGTCTAATGTATGGTGGCCATGTTTTTCCGGTGTCAATCCTACATAATAATGGAGTACTACCGTACTCCATAATAATGGAGGTAGGCCGATTTTAGTCTCGTTCCCAGACCACCCTCGCCACAATCAAAATGGCGGCGAGAAGGGTGGTCTGGTGACTAAAGTCGAGTTTCCCGTATTTTGCGTGGGAGTATCTAATCAAAAAACACGTGACATCGATGACATTTCGCGTGACATCGAAGGGGCACAAGTCTACGCGTTGCGTTTACAAAGCTATCGATCAGCACATTGTCGAAATGGAATCGTTCTGGATTGTCACCGCCAGCTACAAAACTACGTGGGTAGTCAGCTGTAGGGATTCTTGGACTTTCAGGTGTGATGTCTTTCAGAAGCGAAGGATGAGCAAGCAAGTGTGTGTAGCTTGTTATCGATCTCTGAAGGCATCGGAAAGGAGGACCCTTGCAAGCAGCGGAGAAGCAATTACCTTTTTATCGTCTTTCGCGGATATCACTGACTCGACCATACGCTCTGCGCTTAGAAGTGGTGACCTTTATCTATATAAGCCGTGCCTAAAGAAGCTGGAAGGTGGTGTCACTGAAATTGCTAGGTTGGACACATTGCTTTCCCACTGCCGGCATTGTTTTGGTTTATGTGCTATCACCATAAAGGCCGTAGAGAGAGATTGTCAAAGCAGCTCTGAAGACTTTGAAGGAAATTTCGTACGATATACGCACAATGAGTGCATGGTTGTAGTTTGAGTTGTAATGTACGTACCATTTGCAAATATTATACTAGATGAAATATCATCATGTACTCCTAAGCGAAGATGTGTGAGCCCAAATAGGCTGTCTCAATCTGTAATAGTTACACCTCCTACTTCAAGTCAACAGGCGAATATTACTGGTCCAAGTCCAGTTGTGAAGGTATAAAAAGTATAAAGGTATAAATGTGAAATAATTGTCTTTTGCAATTGGAATAGCTGTACACATTATATGCAACAATAATTACATATAACATTATCATCTTTTCAGGTTTCTGTTAAAAGAAGAGGATCCAAAGCAGTGAAATTCAGGGTTGAACACAAGTATAAAGGACTGTGATGCATTCCACAACAATTATGTTGTTCTCATTGCTCGGGAGATTGTGCAAAAGCTTTCCCACTTCTCTACTTTTGTGGACTGTGTACCAAGACACATCAAACACAGGTACGGCGAAGAGCTTGCTCGCAAGTCATCCATTGTAAGTTGCCATTGCATGATATCTTTATGCCAGTGTATGCATGTGTGCTTGCGATTTATTTGCAGGTCCCTTTGGGTGTACTGCCTCACAATGAGACGTCAACTGATGGCATGGTTAATATTCTGGATCTGATGAACGATTATATTCCAGCATTAAGGGGTTTCATGCCTTTTTCAGCCGATTGGCATGCGAAAGTTAATTTCATGTCGGTGAGTCTGTGCATGCATATGCATAAAAGACAAAGAGCCCTGCCCAAGCACATGCATATAATATATATATATATATATATATATATATATATATACATGACACAATATGGTGTGCTGATGTTTTGTATATACACAATTTGTTTTGTTATTGCAGATTATTTGGCAGCGGTTGTACAAGAGTGGATCGAGCTTGCAGGGAGGAACACTTATGCAGCTTCATAACCTCATTAATCGCAGAAACATCAGTGCAAAAATGAATGTTCAGGGGCATGTGAACGAGGTGGAAGATTTTCTGAAATTGGTTGTTCGATGCCACATACTAGCTGTTGTGATGCATCATTTTGGTATGGAGGAACCCAGTGATGAGCCAAAACGGAATTGTACAGGCTTGAATAGATGCAAGACTAATGACGAGAAGTGGTCATACTTGAAGGCTCAACTGTATACAGTTGTCAAAACATATGTAATTCCTAGACAGTTTATACAGAATGATTCTACTGTACCGCAAACCAACCCAGAGGGATGTTACAATCCTCATGGTAGTCGGGTCATCAGCGAACATTCCTATGTCCCTTCCACCGAAAACATCAGTGCATACAACCCTTCTTTCCGTGGATTGCCTGCTAGCATCACCAATTGTAGCCAGAATGAACTACAGGCTTCTTGCTCCATTCGAAGGCAAGCCAGAGATGGTGTTCTTGAGTATGCATCAGCTGTTCTCAATGACGGTTTACTGTTTCTGGAATTTTGTGATGCCATAAGAGAAGGAGACGGCGAGAGAATCTTAAGATGTTGGAAGGCTATGCTGATATACTTCCATAGTGCCAATCACTCAAACTATGCCAAGGAAGCTATAGTACTGCAGGCAATGGTCAATGCAGCTGCCACACCACGTGTAGCAGCACAGATGACATGGAGTTGTGTCGTGAACACTACAGGGGGCCTTGGACGCAACATCCCAGTTGATCTGGAGAATGAACATTTAAATCGTATTGTCAAGACGGCTATTGCAAATGTTGGTGCTAATGTGTCAACTAGTACAATTCTACAGTGTGGGAAAAGCCTGAAGGCATTGATCTCCATACTGCAAAATTTTGACTCTGACCATCCTCTGCTCACACACATGCATCACTGATGAAAGATGAAAACTTGATAATAGAGGGTTTGCTTCAAAAATCAAGAGTTTTTGATTACATTCCTGGAAGGATGCACCATTCATTTGAAGGGCTATTAGTAAATCCTGCAGAATCTATTGACTTGGGAAAGCTTTGCAGCGTCATTGACAAATACAAACAGGAGTTACAACGCAATACCAATGTTGCCAAATTGTATGGACATAAGTTCTGATTTTAAATTAGTATATCATTAATAAATTATATATATATATGCGAGGGTGGTCTGGGAACGAGACTAGGCCAATTTTTTGTTTGCACTAATCTAACCAACCGTGCAAAGAATTCGCAGTGGACTTTTACCAACGTTCCTAGCGCTATTCGGTGGGTGACCTCGAAGGGGTTCCTCTCCGTTTGCTTGCAAAATGAAGGATTTTAGAAATTTACCCGTACGAGACACCATTTTAAGTTTACTATCGAAAGCGGACAAATATACGGCTTTTCCTTTACAATCCTTTGTCCGGTAACTCCTCTTAGAAAAAGAAAGCGATCATTTTATGACCACCTTAGATTATCGATACGACAGTCTGAGAGTGTTATTAACTATATAGCGGAAAGCGGTCTTTTCGCAAAACGTGAGCGGCTATAACCTGCCTCGGGGAAATCGGCCATTTTCAACAATGTACGATACTTC
>CAUJGJ010000444.1:3615317-3617817 GCA_963170055.1 Halisarca cf. caerulea | reverse complement strand
GTGTGTATGTGTGTGTGTGTGTGTGTGTGTGTGTGTGTGTATGTGTGTGTGCATACGTTTGCGTGTGCGTGCATGCATGTGTGTGACATGTGTGTGTATAGTACATGTGTATGGTGTGTGTATGTGTGAGAGAGGAAGAGAGAAAGAGAGATGGAGGGAGGAAGGGAGGAAGGGAGAGAGGGAAGGGGGAGGGACAGAAGGGGAGAGAGGTATGAGAGGTGTGTGTGCGTGTGTACGTGTGTATGTGTGTATGTGTGTGGAGGGAGGGAGGGAGGGAGAAAAGGAAGGGGGAAGGAGGGAGAGAGAGAGGTGTGAGAGGTGTGTGTATATGTGTGCGTGTGTGGGGGGGAGGGAATGAAGGAGGGAGGGAGAGAGAAGTGTGACAGGTGTGTGCATATACGGTAGACATCAAAAAAAAGTTTCCGTAGCGTAATCGTTAAGTAACGTACCGTAATCGTAATCGTAGTTACGGTGTGTGTAGTGAAAATCGTAATTTCATTTGGATGCCATTTATCACCGTAATTTGATCTAAAAGCTTATAGAAATCGTAATTCGATCACCCAGGTTCATCCTATCTTTGAAGCTGTGACCATCGTAGACTAGTAGACTAGCTCGCCATCTCGAAGCAGGGACCATCGCCCTTGATCAGCGTCATGAGGGTAATTTGATCTGCAGGCAAATGTAAATCGTAATCCGATCAGCAGATCTAGACCAGAAGCGATCTTTTTTACTGAGGTCCATCCTATCTCAGGATCTCGAAGATCCGATCATCGTATAGGCTAGCTCGCCATCTCGAAGCGGGGACCATCGCCCTTGATCATCGTCGTGAGGGTAATTTGATCTGCAGGCAAATATAAATCGTAATCCGATCAGCAGATCTAGACCAGAAGCGATCCTTTTTACTGAGGTCCATCCTATCCTCAGGATCTCGAAGATCCGATCATCGTATAGGCTAGCTCACCATCTCGAACCCAACGACCATCCTTCGTGACGGTAATTCGATCTCCAAGATAATAAAAACCGTATGCAGTTCGACCCGCAGAGACACTGCACGGCTAGCTGTGTTCCAAGTGCTAAACAAGCTTGTTTACACGAAGGGTATGGGGATCGAAGTTTGAGAAATACGTAGTTAACATCAGCTGTCAGGAATAGCCAATAACAAAATACAAGCCATGCGTACATAGTTAGCAAGACGAGGACTAATTACTTAGCTGAGGGAACCTCTGAATATAGGTAGAGGTTAGCCATGGCGTAAGGAGCTGGACTGGGGGTATAGGGAAAATTAAATTATTTTGTAACACCTAATAAATTAGCAGCTCCTAATTAATTACATGCTTGATTAGCAATGAATTGGCTGACAACAAACACTTAACTATTTGTGTACCCAATAATTAATTGCTACCAATAATTAATTGGGTACCAGCTAATGGACCTGCAGTCCATTTAGTCCATACTCAGATTAGAGATCCAAGGGACCCCTAGTTATTTCCCCTGTAACATTTTGGTGACTACTCCCCAGTCCAGTCCGGTCACACTGCGAACAGTGGACAACAACCGCAACAACAACAACAAAAAAAAAAATAAAAGGTGAGGGTGGGAGGGAGCAAATTAAAGAAGCAGTCTAAGTTCTCCTGCCAAGTAACGTCTGAACGCTTGCAATACTTAGGCGAAAAGGATACTAGAGGATACGAGCACGTGGCTTTTGTTGGCCTATCTATGGTAGGAGTGGCCACATAGCGGCCCGCACCAACCGCTGCCATTACCTAGCTTCAGGCGGCTGCTTCTGACCAAACTGCTTAGGTAGCAGTCAAGCCTTATATTTCTGCATTCCTTCGCCATGAGCTAATTAACTGCAGCACAATAGAGGGTGGTTAGCATAAGCGCCCATGCAAGCGCCTTCCCTCCAGAATGTTAACCTTATTTACGTGCCATAAATAATATGCAATTCGATCTGATGATTTTGCGAGCGCAGCGTCCTGATTCACTTCAGTTTAGTTTTGTTGCATATCGCTAGCGTAATTCGATCTGGGATTTCCGTAATTTCTCTATTTTAGCACCGTAATTCGGCCTTCGTGATTTATCAACAAAATCGTAATCATATCGGAACGTAATCGTAATTTGACCATTTTACGATTACGATACGGAAACTTTTTTTTGACGCCTACCGTATGTGCATGTGTGTGTTTGTGTGTGTGTGTGTGTGTGTGTGTGTGTGTGTGTGTGTGTGCGTGTGCGTGTACATGTGATACTTAAAAGCAGATTTGAAGCAATTTTGAATGCAAGAACTACACTTTATGTAACTACTATAACTTGACATAAGAGTTGCACCTGTGTAACTAACTAACTAGCTTACTATGAGCTTATTCTTGATATAGACATTACACTCAGATAGATTGAATAATTCACTTGATACAACCTCTTCAGTTGATATAAGGGTTGCACCCGCCACCTGAACTAGGGGTGAAGGCGGCCGAAGGCCGCCTTTACCCCTAGTAATAAT
>CAUJGJ010000444.1:3610617-3615117 GCA_963170055.1 Halisarca cf. caerulea | reverse complement strand
TTGCCCTGGTTTGTTGTCGCTCCCTGAGGGTCTCCTCCGTTGTAATACTCCTTACCACAGGATCACGGGAGTACATAAACCTTGCAGCTTTAGAGACCTGCAGCTTTTGGTACAGGGTGGTGAGGTCAGGGCAGGTCCAAACCACCATTACTCTTGGGCAGGAACAGTTTGTTTGGGTCAGCTGTTCTTGCCAGGCCACTCCATCTCTTGAGGTAGCGGGTGGCGCCGCTGGAGCGTGGACTTCAACCAGGTGGGTAGAGAGCTGAGCTGTGGTCAGATCCCAGGTCAGACGGGGGGCAGATGCCCACCTTGAATAACCAGCAACTTTTGCTGTCTACTGCATGACAAAAGAGTGGTCTTACCCTGTCCAGCAGAGGACTGTAATTTGCAGAGCAGGAGCTTCTTTGGCTTTGGCCACACTTGAGTGGATGGAGATGGGTGTTCCCAGGAAGCGGAATGTAGATGCTCCAATGAAAGGGATGGGCAGGCCAGAGAGGGGAGTTTAGGGTCATATGCCCTCCCCGTGGAGGACTGGATGGCCATGGTGATGCATTTAGGCACATATAATTGGCCCTCATGCTGACCATTCCAGCCATGAGTCAGTGGCATCCAACAGAGTCCGGCAAGACAATGGTCCGTCCGCAATAAGGGAGGTATCGTCTGCGTACTGGAGCAGGTTGGTCTTGCGTGGGGCACAGGCCAAGGAGAACCCCAAGTCAGGGTGGTTCTTGGTGATGGTGTCCACCAGGGTGTTCATCACGGTGTTAAAGATGACCACTGAGAGAGGGTCACCCTGGTAGACACCCTGGAGCAGTGAGATGGGGGGAGGTTGTCCATGACTTGGTGCGGATAATGGCCAGCAAACCAGTGTAGAGCTCTGAGACCATGTTGGTGAAGACCACTGGGGCATGGTAGTGGGTCAGAGAGAAGCTGATGAGTCCATGGTTCACACTGCCAAAAGCATTGGCCAGGTCCAACCAGGCAATGCACAGAGACTTGTGCTTCTGACGGGCCTCGCGAATCATGGACAAAAGCTTCAGGTGGTGCTCAGTACACCCAGAGATGCCATCAACAAAGGCCTTCTGTGTTGATGTGCCGAGGTAGCCATTACTCAGCATGTATGACAGCCACCTCAGCTTCAGCAGGCTGGTGAAGACCTTGCCTATGCAGGGTGTTAGGGCAATTGGACGGAAGTGGGAAGGCTGGCTGGGATCCTGTTTGGCCTTGGATTTGCCAATCAGCTGGATGGTGCCCACTTTCCAGGCCTGAGGGGCAACCTGGTTGGACCAGCAGGTGTTGTAAAGGTGCAGCAGTGCGGGCATCAGAGAGCGGCACCTCTTCAGTACCGTGTATGGCACCTGGTCCAGTGGACTGGGGCTGGAGTTGGGGCAGGTCCTGGAGATCACAGCCTCCACCTCCTCCAATGTAAAGGGGTCAGTGTCCATTGGAACAGTGGGATGGTGGGGTTGGGGCATCCATGTGGGACGGTCAAACTGCCTTGGTTCCGAAGCGTAGGTTGTGCGGAAGTAATCCTCTGCTACCTCACTAGAGAAAGTTGGGAGTATGGATGAGCAGTTGTCCTCATCAAGGACCCTCCTGGCAAACTTGTGGATGTCCTTCCTGCACTCCTTGCGCTGCAGGTTGGCTGACCATCTCCGCTCCTCCACTTTCACAACCTTGTTCAGCTTACTCAACCTACGGATGAGGAGGTGAAACTCCCTGGCTAGAGTTTCTACCACTTCCGGCCTGTCACCACTTCTCCTCAGGCCTCTGAGCTTCTTTTTGACCTGACTCTTCTCAATTTTCACCTCAGTTGCTAACTGCCGAGCCCTTTGCACCTTAGGCGATGAGTGCTTCCATTCAGTGATTTGATGGTTTGCGAATGCCATGCTTGGAAGTCATATAATGATAGATGCCATGGGAGATGACATGGTTAATGGTATTAACACATGCAGGTATGTGCCAGGGCCACAGGGACCACAGTGGTGTGGAAATGCAGGTCTGCCTCAGCCCATTCCTCAGGCGATGCAGGCAGGTTAAGAGGAGGGAGGATGGCAAGGTCAGCAGCAGCCCATGGATGATATGGTGATTTATCAGGGGTTGGTAAAACAGGATCAACATGAGGTGGAGCCGTCTGCAGTGGTACAACATCAGGATGAGCGTATAAGGTGGAGCAAAGAGTGGTGCAACACCAGGATGAGTGTAAGGTGGAGTGGGGAGTGTTGCAACACCAGGATGAGCATGGGGTGGAGTGGAGGATGTACCAACACTAGCATTTGGATGTGGGGGATTAGAGGGTGGTACAACACCAGGATGAGCGTAAGGTGAAGTGTGGAGTGGTGCAACTCGAGCATTTGGATGTGGGGGATTAGAGGGTGGTACAACACCAGGATGAACGTAAGGTGAAGTGTGGAGTGGTGCAACTCGAGCATTTGGATGTGGGGGATTAGAAGGTGGTACAGCACCAGGATGGACGAAAGGTGAAGTGTGGGGTGGTACAACTCTAGCATTTGGATGTGGGGGATTAAAGGGTGATACAACACCAGGATGGACGAAAGGTGAAGTGTGGGGTGGTACAACTCTAGCATTTGGATGTGGGGGATTAGAAGGTGGTACAGCACCAGGATGGATGAAAGGTGAAGTGTGGGGTGGTACAACTCTAGCATTTGAATGTGGGGGATTAGAGGGTGATACAACACCAGGATGGACGAAAGGTGAAGTGTGGGGTGAAGTGTGGGGTGGGCATGGGGTGGGGGTGGGGTGGGCATTTGGATGTGGGGGATTAGAAGGTGGTACAGCACCAGGATGGATGAAAGGTGAAGTGTGGGGTGGTACAACTCTAGCATTTGAATGTGGGGGATTAGAGGGTGATACAACACCAGGATGGACGAAAGGTGAAGTGTGGGGTGAAGTGTGGGGTGGTACAACTCTAGCATTTGGATGTGGGGGATTAGAAGGTGGTACAGCACCAGGATGGACGAAAGGTGAAGTGTGGGGTGGTACAACTCTAGCATTTGGATGTGGGGGATTAGAAGGTGATACAACACCAAGATGGACGATAAGTGAAGTGTGGGGTGGTACAACTCTAGCATTTGGATGTGGGGGATTAGAGGGTGATACAACACCAGGATGGACGAAAGGTGAAGTGTGGGGTGGTACAACTCTAGCATTTGGATGTGGGGGATTAGAGGGTGATACAACACCAGGATGGACGAAAGGTGAAGTGTGGGGTGGTACAACTCTAGCATTTGGATGTGGTGGAGTGGATAGTGGTATAACACCAGGATGGGTGTAAGATGGAGTGTGGGGTGAAGCATGATGGTATACAGACACATCAAAATGGTGGGGTATAAACCTAGATAATGAAGGTTTAACTGAAATGAGATTGGGTTGTGATGAAGGTGTTGATGGTACAAAACTATTAGATAAACATGCAGTGTATGGCTGACTTGGGTGTGTAGGTGGGGTAGGGGTACTGGATGAAGTTAAAGTATGTGGATGATCGACTCGCGGTAAATTATTAGACACTGCTGAGGAGGTTGAGGATGTAATGCAGTAGGTAGACTTGCATGTTGCACTATTCCTGATGTGTGTCTAACCTGAGGAAAGATTTTCCACAGTTGGGACAAATTGACTTCTTGTGAGGCAATTTTTTAGAGAGAGTTTTATGTGATAAAAGATGATGATAATCCCTTCCATGTCTCAATGGGCAGCTCTTATAATGGTTACCAAGCTTTTTGTATGGTTTGCTACAGAAGCAACACTCCTTGAGAGTCTCGAGAGTATTCTTATTCATGAGCCTTGATGAGGTGACAAAAACAATAAACAGTAGAAACCTCAAACTTAACAAGTGGCAAAGGAAAACTCCAATAGATGTATCCACAAGCAGCGCTAGCTGTTATAGGCAGCTGTAACTTAATTCAAAGACACAAAACACACCCAGGACTTGTTTGTTGGAGTTCTTCTTTCAGAGCACTTTAGGCCGAATCACCATTTTGTTACCATGACAACTCCTCTCTCTCTCTCTCTCTCTCTCTCTCTCTCTCTCTCTCTCTCTCTCTCTCTCTCTCTCTCTCTCTCTCTCTCTCTCTCTCTCTCTCTTTCCTGCACAATGGCCACCATTATTACAATTTGAGTACAAAAAAACACAAGTTGAATAACAATGACCAAAATGAGGGTCAGTGTGGTCTAGATCCTGCTCTAATGTTCCACAAAAACATTGCACAGTTAACAGATCTAGCACTGGCACAAAGGAAGAAAAAAAAAGTGTTGTGATTACAATTGTGGTTGGGTTACATCATAACATACGTATATAACATACACACATACTACAACCTAGTTAAGCTATGACATTACACTCAAGTTATACAAATAAGCCTAACACAGAACAATTAAGTTGAGGTTGAAAGAGCAAAAACGTACTAAAACTTTGCTGCCCAGTTTCTCTTACACCAGATGTCATATGAACTTAAAATGCACTTCTTCACTACTTCAGTTTCA
>CAUJGJ010000444.1:3598117-3605617 GCA_963170055.1 Halisarca cf. caerulea | reverse complement strand
GTATGGCTACGCAACACCAGTACCACATTGAGATTGTTCAGTTCTTCTTTCTAGCCTTTGTTTCTAGGTGGGTACATTGATTTTAGTCTGGAAGCTGCATAGTTTTAGTTTTTATCTTACAGATTGGCATGATTGTGTTCCTTCTTAACAGCAGTGGAAACCTTCTTCAATAGGCTCTATTCGAGCAACCATTATTTCACTTTAAAGGAAAAACTGCACAAACAAGGGTGTATAAAAACCATTTAAAAATGGTAAAAAGATGTAGGATTGACGTAGGACTGTGCAAAAAGGATCCTCCAAAAACCCATGGAACAAGAGTAATCTGCGAAACCGGTGCAGGGCTTGGTGGGCAAAGGGCAAGACGGGCATAGGGCTAGACGAGCACTGTGCAAATTCCTACATCCCGCAGCACATATATACCATAATACAATGTGCTGAACATGCGGGATGTAGGAATTTGCACAGTGCTCGTCTAGCCCTATGCCCGTCTTGCCCTTTGCCCACCAAGCCCTGCACCGGTTTCGCAGATTACTCTTGTTCCATGGGTTTTTGGAGGATCCTTTTTGCACAGTCCTTATATAATATATTATACAGCCACGGAAGTAGCGCCGGAAAGCGTAGGCGTTCTCGATCGCCAATCACGTGCATGCTTGCCACAATTAACGCTAAAGTATTTATAGACGCGGTAAATGTTGCTATACTAGTCACTAATTTTCGCTGCTCACTGACAGGTAGTTTTTACTGTCTTGTTTTAGCTTGAAAGCGCTGAACATCCCAGTCCTAAGGCGATACGAGTTTTCTCTTTATTGCGATATACATGGCTTCGTCCTCTCAACCTTCT
Organism: Halisarca cf. caerulea; assembly: GCA_963170055.1. NCBI lineage: Eukaryota > Metazoa > Porifera > Demospongiae > Chondrillida > Halisarcidae > Halisarca > Halisarca cf. caerulea. The sequence goes on along the minus strand of CAUJGJ010000444.1, from coordinate 3,604,776 downwards.
CATGTAATTCACCATAGAAATGTTGTAGTGGTTGGGAAAAGTGGTTCTGGAAAATCATCAGTCGCCAACAATATTGCAGGTCAGGATCTTTTCAAGATTGGACACACTACTGAGTCTGAGACGACAAGGCAAACCCACGTTGCAGTCGATTTTCGGTATGATAACGTCATATACTCCCTAAAAATAGTGGATACGGTTGGGCTGTTCGACACAGAAAGAGGCAAGGCAGGTAACCAGGCCATTATGGACGAAATCAAGCGATATTTCACCGAAAAATTTCCGGAAGGTATTAACCTTGTACTCTTTGTCTTTAAGAAAGGAAACTTCAGTGAAGAAGAAAAGGAAACGTTTGCTTTTATCATAAGCGAATTCAAGAAGTCAGTATCTGCAATGTCTGCACTGGTTATTACTCATTGTGATGGCATGGAGGACGATGAACGTGAGGATTGTATCCGGGATTTTCGCACTGCCAAAGTCTCATGCGATATTGCAGGTTTTATGCAAAAGGGAATTTATACGGTAGGCTTTCCTGATTGGTTCACATGTAGTGAAACCAAAAAGGAGAAATTATTTCGTTTTACGAACATTCAGGAAGATTCTGATACTCTGCGGGCGTTAATTATCAACAGTAGTGAAATGTCGCTTGGAAAACAAATGTTTGAGCAGGTCATTGAGGAAGTGAAGAAAAAGATAGACAAGCCAGGATGGAAGTTGACGTGTCAGATCTTATAGGTTTTTGACCTCTCAAGACCCGGAGAAATTTGATTCACTATATATATTGTAGGTCCAGGAGCATACAGATTGCTTGACAGTGTGTATATTACCATGTATGATAATAATTAATTTAGTAATTTAAAATTATGCTTGACATTGTATGCATGATTATACATAACTGTATAATGGTGCTTATTTATGAGATATAGCGTAAAACCGATATACATTCCAGGTTATATCAGGAGTTAATTCTATGCAATGATAATCTGGGGAGGCAGTCAAGGGGGTCTTTAGACCCATCAAATATGAGAATGGGGTGTCATTGACCCCCCAAATCAAGTATATAGGTAGATCTTATATGTCTTGTGTACCGGATAACTTTTATAGACTTATCCTGTTAACAGGGCCGGAGCTACAAAAAATCAAGTGGTCTGGTTTTCTTGTTCGTGTATAAATATCTCATTCAACTAATAATTTGGCAAATGTTCAGTATACATGTGGAACGGCACGTCATACATGTACGAATCTCTGGCACTAATAAACTCATTGCCCACTAGCTACTTTATACTATCAGGAACACACTGCAGCTAGACTGGAGCTAGCGTAGGAGCATAGATACTCCAGCAAGTGCCTTGCTATTGATCACATAGTATTGCGTACTAATAAGAGCATCATAATAATATGGCGACAGTGTATGCATGTAGTTGACATTGGCTTGAATATTAGTGAGGTTATTAGCAAGCCCATCGAAGAGATTCTTGCAAGCCAGTGCATGAGATATATAATCATAAGCTAGTTCAATGTGCTACAATTGTAATTTCTTCTATCCTAGTTTGTTCACCGGAACTCATTAACAGTAACACAGTATTACTGTCAGGAACACACTTCAGCTAGACTGGAGCTAGCGTGGAGCATAAATACTCCAGCAAGTACATTGCTATTGATCACGTGGTATTGCGTACTAATTAATAAGAACATCATAATAATATGGCGGCAGTGCATGCAGTTGGCATCGGCTTGAATATTAGTGTTATTAGCAAGCCCGTCGAACAGATTTCTTGCAAGCCATGCAGTGAGATTTATAATCATATTAAGCTTAGACTAGTTTATTGTGCTACAATAATAATTGTAATTCCTTCTATCCTAGTTTGCATGTGCACCGGAACCCATTATCACTAAATTACTAAGTAGCCCTGGCATTTCTGCATTAGTTTAGTTTAGGAAACTCTTACTAATTTAAAATAGACTAACCTTTTCAAGGTTCCATACATAAAAAGTGGTCAGGTTGAAACCTGACTATAACCGGTCTAGTGGAGCACCCCTAGCTTGTCAGTAATAACCAAAGTCATTCATTACTGCTTACATAATCAGCTGGATGAAATGGGGAATGTCAAGTAAATGATGACATATGTATAATTATAATATATTTATAACCGATGTGGTCTGACCCTCCCAAAGATAAGTAGCTTCTGCCGCCCCTGATTATGCATATGGCATTGCCATATTGTTTATAAATTATTTTTAAATTAAACATGTTCTGAAGTAAATGCGAAAATTCTGATTTAAACTTACCAAAGAATTTATGTTTTTGACCAAAAATATGCAACCACAAACAACAAACAGTGACTTTTTCACAAATTTGTGATAATAATCAGCAGCCCAAATTGCTAAATCACATTGCAAATTTGTAAAAACTGAAAATCACAAATTTGTGAAAACTGAAAATCACAAATTTGTGAAAACCTGTTTGAGTTTGCTAGTGATAGGGCAATAACCTGTGAATTATCATGCACTTGCAAGAATACAGGCTATAAAATAGAAAATGCTGGTGACCCAGCATTTGCAAAGTTTTGACAGCTTTCTTTGGTTTTCAACATATCTTGCTAAAAATGAGGCTGTTTTGCATAACAATATTCTTGTTTACAACAATCCCTGCAGATTTGCTATTGAATCAGCATGAAAATTAGCAATTTTCGCTACAAGCTAAATCAGAATTTTCACTTTTATTTCAAAACATGTTATCATAAAAATTTAAATAATATAATAGTAAAACTGTAACAGTAACTCTGTTATTGTAACAGAATCAGACTGACTCATTTAATTTTCATATTTTTTATGCCGTTCAATTATCTTCAAGGGTACGTGTATCCAGTCAAGAACACATGCAGCTGATTTTGAGTCAAAAGCAAACTGCATATATAGGGCCTATTAAAGCTTATTGTTTATCGTTAGGCATCATCTCATGTGGGATGGCCACAGGGGAGGCCTGCATGCATGTCTGTTTCCTGCAGCTCCAGCACATGTCAGTAGCTATTCAGAGAGGCATGCAATATATTGTCTCAGTGCTTGGTACCTTGCCTATATATGAATCATGATTATGAATCAGATGATATCTTTAAAATATTGATATAATCATTAGCTTTTTGTTCATGTTTGTCTACTAGTAGTGTCTTTCTTAATATTAAGTCTTTGCAATAATAATTTGCAATTCATGTGCCTTTTTTATTATACTAGCCTTATTATTATGATACTGTCCAAAATAGTAATCATCATCATCATCATAATTGCATCACTTGATATTGATATTAATCAAAAAAATAAAATTATAGTAATAAAAGAATAATAATAATGCAGACTTATAATGAAATGCTCAATTTCTAAATTATTGTGACTATTATTAATACTAGTATGTCAGGAAATTAAACATTCATATAATTTGATTTATTATTATAATAGTGACTGTTACAGTAACTGTTTCATGCCTATTATAATAATACATTTTAGATTCTGAAGAACATTTCAAAGTCCTTCTGCTTTTATCAATCAATTTATTTTGTAACTGCCTATAATTCTGATTTACCGGTCACTGCACTCCTGGTATTAGTTGAATCAAGCAGGATTCCGAAGTGGCTGTCGTGGGAGATCAGGTCCTGGGGTGATCTTTTTGCTGTCCAACCTAGACTTGTCTGACTTATCACATTTCCCTGCAGGCCCTTCAAGGGCTGTATTACTGTTGAAAATCTCATTTGTTAGCCACATTTCCTTTGATGATTTGAGCAGGGGGCTGAAATGATTTATGTGAGCATTTGGTACAGTCTTTGCAGCTGTATCGATGTCTGACTCAAGGCTAATAAGTTCATCTACGGAAATTATATCTATTAACCGTTGTGGTAACTTGAAGTTAAAAAAAGGTTTCAAAACTCTCTTTGCCTCAGACACATTGACAGTGACCTCTGTGAAATCAGACTCCCCCATGGTATCCGTAGAAGTAGTAGTTTGTCTTGGCATAACTGCAGCATTGCCAGTAACAGTTACTAATGTTGCCATTTCCATTACTACTGAGCGGTTCATGCTCTTTAGAACGTTTTGGAATGCTTCAATCTCACCTTTTCGGATATCGGGATATAATACAAAAATTATCAAATTTAGACCTTCAGGGAGACTATCAGCGCAAAGCTTCTGAATGTTCTCAAAGTCCTTATGCGTCTCTACGGCAGACTTTCGTAGACTGTTGCAGTAAGTATTTATGAGTAAAATCTTATATTCTACTTCATCTTTCTTCAGTATTTTGCAGAGATATCTTAGTGATGTATCAGGCAGCTGTTGTACATCGTCTTCTGGGAAGGCTTGCTTGGGGAAAAGGGCACTTGCAATAGGAGCGGTAATACCTTCTCTGCCGAACACGACAACATTGCGTTTGCAAACGATCACTGGTTTCTTATATTCAGCCATTGGGGGCTTCCGCAGGGGTCAAATCAAATGGGTATACCGAATTACACGTAGACTAGGAAAAATCTCAGGAATCTAGTCTAAGAGCATACTATATATAAAAATGATTTGCCTAGTTTTGCAGACCAAGGAGTCCAGCTGGACTATATATTCCGCCGATTCCCGGAAGTTTACCTATTTCCATTGCAAGGATTCTTCCGGTTATGCATGGCATAGCATGCGTTTTTTGATCTCAGTGATCTGATCATAGTAGAAAGGGTATGTGGTCACAGCAAGTGCTAGAATTTCTGTACCGGATGATACGGAAGCCCTCAGATGGAACGGGACGGAAAGCGCTATTTTCCGGAATTACGCGTTATAGATTATGGTCAGCAAGTTCGATGGTCATAGACTCCAAGCTTATGCTCCAAGGAAGAGAAGGAGACGCCTCCACCATGCATAGACCTTTCAACAACTTTTGTGGACATATGGAAATGTTCTAGGTATTCGTGCTGGGCACAGGTATTTGAATCCCTTTGATATGCGATTGTGTTGATTCCCTGGCACTCGCATCACATTTGCATTACTACAATAGACACAAACAATTATGATCGCCAAGAAGGGGTATCCTTCTGCTATCTTTGGATGGTCGAACAGAAATGACACCTCATTGGGGAGGGACTCAATTCAATGGGAAGGGGCTTACCCATATGGAAGTGCCCTGAGCTAAGGTCTCCAGGTAATCATAATTGCATAATTCTGCATAAACGTGAATTTCCCTATACTTCACCATACAAATTTCATTGTGGAATGGACAATGTTGTAAGTATGGTCTGATGCTAAAATTTATATCATCTGGTAGCTATCACCATGAAGAATATCACTGTGTCCTAAGTTAAGTAAATTAGATAGAGCAAATTATAAAAATTATAAAAAATAACCCAAAAACAGTCCCTGCCTCTGCTCTTCTTTGATTCATTTGACACATAAAGGTGTGAAATGTACAAAACAATTTCATATGAATTACAAGAAGTAGGGGACGTGTGGACGCGTGAGAAGATATCTGAGAGTTAAGATGTTCCCGCACAGATTATGAAAATTAAAAGTGCTTATTAATAAATAGAGGTTAGTTCTGACTGTACAGTCCTTTGAAGTAGATCTCCCTAGCCTTCTTTTTGTCCACGTTCATGACTTCTTATATCAAAAGCACCATAGCCTAATAACTCAAGATGTAGAAAGAGGGCTCAACTATGTGCATCATAGATACTCCAACAACAGGATGTACTGGCTTGTAGCACACTTATTTTTAGTATAATATATACCTCAGGATACAGCACATAGTTTGCCAGCTCACTTGCTGCTCTTCTTTCCCATTCAGCCATAGGGAGTGCAATGGTAAAGAGGAATACCATAATCTCTTCTGCCTAGTATGTGAAGTAATGAGGAGAAACATAACATTTGTGCCGCATAATACATTGTGGTCAATTCACACTGTCAAGTGCTTACTAGTTGTCGATGAACTGGTCCACTTGCAACTAGCCCTCTCAAGATCATCCCCTTCCATCCTAAATCTTTAAATGCCTTTAGATATACACTGTCTTTCAGAACTCTTTTGAAATAACCCTGGATGTTGCAAGAATTGTTAATTTATGAACTTTATTTTCTGTATTCCAATTTCAATCCTCTGACACATTGCATGGGACAGTCATATGAATACAATGGAATGATAACCTCGTTTTCTGCTTTTCTGAGTATTCCTCTCACTGTGCTTGGACTAAATGCTGAAATTTTGTAGTAGAGCAGACATATGTAGCCTGGTTCAATGTGTAATCTTAAGAAACGTAGCATTCTCACTGATGAAGTGGTTTGTAGGTTGCCAGTTCTTTGGTTTTAAATTCAACCCAATCGCGTGGCCTGTTGTGTATGCTATTTGAATCCTCTTCTGGGGGACGTCGACCCTTGCTGCAGTCAGTGCTAGCTTTGAACACATGGTCTGTGGAATTCAGTGATTTTTTTGACAGTGATATATAAGAACCATGTATCAACATGCAACATGATATATGGCGTTAAAATAAGATTTAACAGAATGTGGCATTTATTCCCTATAATGTTTGTACTATGATGATTAGTGTACATACAAGCAATGACATTTGACATAATTCTAGAACATTGATGTATGCAGTACATGCATGAGTGAAATATTTTGATATAATCATAGCTTGCATACATATTCCTCT
>CAUJGJ010000444.1:3560617-3563117 GCA_963170055.1 Halisarca cf. caerulea | reverse complement strand
TCAACCCATGGTGGTGCTCCATGCATAGTCCAGTTTGAACATATTAAACAAATTCTTGTGACTCCATTCTTTTTGCATAATATTATATTGTGTTACAACTTCCTTAAAGTTAGTGGTGTGCTGCAATAATTATTTTGATTTGTATCACATTAATTATTATGTGTACTATTATTAATTTCAACTTGAGTGCATGAATTAGTGATGGATTTTCATAAGGGTTGTATTCAATAATAGTATAGTTACATGTATGAACTTCAAGATGTAGTTTACACAGATCACAAACCTTATCTTATACTGATGCAGTTTAATAGTGAGGAGATCACTGGTTAGACATATATGGTAGGGTAATTAAGGTTAGGGTTAGGGTTAGGGTTAGGGTTAGAACTTGCATAAGGGTTGGGTTGTAGGGTTAGGGCTAGTCCTATAGGGTTGTTTGGAGTAGGATATATTTTATGCAGAGTGCTGACACTTAATTTAGATATTGATAACAAAATTAACATTCAATTTGGAATTATAATTGTATAGTAAATGGGCTTAGACAAATTTTAGTTGGACTGCATGAGTGCACACTGTGCAAATTCCTACATCCCACATGTGCTGCCCTATACCTGTCTAGCCTCATGTATGTGTAGCCATATATGCTTGTCTATAGCCCTATACTTGTCAGTGTCTTGCAATTGCCCTTTGCCCACCTAGCCAATAATTATATACTGTGCTAGCTAGCTGAAATGGGCTTATATATATATCATCTTTTTCACGCAGTGCACTGTAATTGAGTGAATTGAACAAACTGTAATTGTATTACTGTAACTGTAATAGAATAGTAAAAAACTTCCTCAAAATAAATTAATTAGTTAAGTTATAATATACTACTTATACGTATACATATATCTATATCTATATATATACATATAAATTATATATAAATTATATTATATGTAATAGTTACAGTATGGGCAAGTGTGCATTGGCGTATTTATTGCTCGAGTCCCGAGGGCGAGTGCAATAAAGAGCCAATGCACGCATACTTGTTGTATGTGCCCCTATATGTGTTTAATTAGAGAAGTCAATTCGTTATTGCTGACAATTTGTTCCTTAGTGGTGCTTTTTCTCGCTTTGTTTGCTTTGATATCTCTGAAGAGAGCCCTATATGTTGAAAATATTGTACTTTCAAAGACTTGTAAAGAGCTTGACAATATCGAAGAGACTTCAGAAAAGCAGCGAAACGTTCAGTACTCACATGCATTGCTTTCAACTCCAGTATTCCACACGTGAACCTTGAATGCCATTAAATGTTGATAATATTGTCTCTATCACGATTTATATTATGGTGTCGCCGTCAAGAACAAAAGACGTTCACTTTCACTTTCACTGCAATCTCTTAGCAGTGAATGCGGAACGTCTGAATACAAAGAAAGGGACAGATATAACTAGTTAGAACTTTTGGCGAGTCGATGAGAAGAGTGCCTTATCTAGTGCACTTGCAATGAAGTTTTGTGCTAGCCTACTGCATGGTCTTCATTATTTTGAACTGATGTGCATTCGTTGTTGATTGATTTGTTATGATTAACGGGGCGCTAAAGGTGACAATACATGATTGAGTACAGTTGCAGTTGACATCATGCATTGAAGAAAGTGTGCAATTGTCCTTGATATAGACACACTTTTCCCTTTGATGTTGACCACAACCATACAACAAATATATATATATATATATATATATATATATATATATATATATATTAACTACATAAGATTCCTGCATAATACTCTATGCAGTATAATATTGGACCATAATATAAGCAGCCTAAGGAAGTCTATGGCCCCGTTTACATGAAAACGTTTTCAGGCGAAAACGGAACAGTTTCATTGCGTTTGTACCTTCCGTTTACATGTATCCGGAACAAATCTTCCGGATACACGAAAACGTTTCAAGTTGCGGATATGTTTGAAATCGTTTTGAAAACGATATTATGTAAACGGCAAATACAGATGCTAGGGCCCCGAAATCTCTCCAAAATGTCCACGTACTGCTCCTAATCCCTTCCCAGTCCAGGCCTTCGGAGACTTTGGTAGTTTTATACTCCGGCGTCACGTTCAGAAGCAGTTTTGCTTCGTCGTCAGTCCAGACCACACTCAGTCGCCATCTTTATCAATTCGGAACGTTTCCATATAAACACGACGACAGCAAATCGGTTTCCGGAACACTCGTAACGGGTATTTCTAAAAACGTTTTCATGTAAACGCAGCCTATATATAAGACGTCTAGTACAGTTACTGTAATATATAGTAGATATAAGTAATATTTATGTAAGTCATGCAGCTAGTCTCCGATGAGGCTCAATGACATATAGATGATAGCATTACAGGGTGGGTTAGGGTAAATCTGATATGCATAATAAACAGGTGGTCATGATTTCATGCCAATTGACCCTTACCAATATGCCATAATGAGTTTGGTCCTGCTTCTGAATATGGTGATCTGGTTGTTCCAGCTGGC
>CAUJGJ010000444.1:3535617-3553117 GCA_963170055.1 Halisarca cf. caerulea | reverse complement strand
CACTATACACAGGTGGACTTTAAGACAGTTTTCGCCGTACCTGTATCAGACGACCTTCTTAGTCCGCTAATCTGAGGTGGTACGCTGCCCATCAGAATGATGTTGGGTTGTAGTTTGAGGCCATCAGACAAACGCACAGCCATAACTGTGTAAGTGTACTGCAATGATCTCTCCAGTCCAGCTACAACTCCAGCAGCAACTGGCACCATGTTGTTGTCACCACGACTGGTGACGTTGAAAAGTTTTGAAACATTTTGGCCATTCTCTGCTTGTACAAAAACCATACAGCCAATATTGAATGATACTTGAGCAAAAGTACACTCAAACGCGATGCCCGAAGGGACATACGTTGCTGTGGCATACTGTAGGTAGTTGATAGCTGAGAAAGAGATGTTAAAAGATGCACTAAACGTACATAGTACATACGTACATGCAGAAACTATATAATAATACGCTTCCATTATGAATGCTAGTGCTAGGAGAGCACACTGTACCCATCATTTTTACAGTGGAGCCTGCGAGTTAAGACCACCCTAGGGAGTGCATGGCTTATACTGTTCCTGCTTGCCAGGCTGTCTCAATTGCCCAGTTGCTATATTGTATGCGTTCTTGAAGCTGTTCAAGGACCAGCCTACAGTGTTCTCTATAGAGAGGTGGTCCTTTTCAGGGGTGCAGGAACACTCACACAAGTGATGGGGCAGAAGGTTCTAGATGGAACATTTATACATCAATATGTTAGACACATGTATGATTTTGGGTTCTACTCCCTTATAAAGGTGAGGGGACCAGGCCCCCCTTGGCCCCCCTGGTTCCTACGCCTATGTTTTTCACATGTGGTCTTTAAGACAGGTTTTACGCAGTGGACTGCACACAGTAGGAGTTAGGAGCTCAATCAAACAAGTACTGTAAAGAATATTGGAACACAACTACAGAGAGCCCTCTATTACAGGACAGCATCCAAAAGGCAGCCATGTTCTTTGACAGGCTACACTTGCTCTAGCCCATTTGACACCCCTTGCAATGACTGTGTACAATCAAACCCTCAATGCTAACTGTGTATTCCTTAAGCAGTCATGATTGTACATGCATATACATATACACATGCATTAATCAGGTGTCAGTATAGGAATGCTGCATATATGCACTGTATACAGTTGGGTGCCACTTACAGTAGCCTCTGGCTAAAGGTTCCCCAGGTTAAATAAGAATACCCTATACCCTATACCCTATACAGTTGACGTTGAAGTACGTATGTGCTAGATTTACAGAAGGAATACTTCAGACAGTTCAGCAGTACAGGCTACAAAAAGGAAAAAAAAAGGAAAAATGAAGTCCTGAGTTCAAACTCATGTACGTGTGCACATAAGCATGCACTCACCCATGCATCCACCCACCCACACACAAACACACACATGCACATGCACATGTACGTACATTCTGCCAACCCACACTTTCATTATAGTAAATATCCCAAGTTGCCTCAATCATATTTATTGCAGATTCCCCTGTCCACCAGGCTTACAAGAACTTGCACAATATCCCATTTTTCTTTAAAGTATTCTCACAATATATTTATTGTACACCAGTGGCGTAGGAAGCTATTCAATTATGGGAGGGCATCAAAATTCACAAATGAGCATATATACATGATGACATTGTGTATATATATAGCATATAAATTATAATAATACAACAACAATTGCATATTTCTGATAACTATCCTGACTCAATGATGATAGTGGTACCAGACTTATTACAATGTCATATAATATATAATTGTATATATCTAGTAAGTACAAAACCAAATAATTAGTTAAAGGGGGCACCAGCCCTGGAGCCTCCCCCATTCCTACACCACTGTACACTGCCTTAGAACTTCAATCAGCCTACTTCAAACAGTAGAACTGATTTCTATTGTTAAATATTCATGGCAGGATCACAAAAATAACATTTCTAAAGAGAAACATTGTAAGTAGTTGTGTTTCAATCTGACAAACAGATGATTCTGATGAAAAATCTGGACATGGTCCAACATACGCATGTACATGATAGAGGTCGTTGTGCATGTATACGTATGTTTGTGTTCAAACCATTTAAAATGGTAATAGGATCATAGGCAGCGGAACCATAGGGGCACAAGGGGCACAAGAGGCACAAGGGGAACAAGGGGAACAGGGGCACATGCCCCCAAAGGTTTTGTTTAGGGGGAGTAGTAGTCCGGCATAGCTCAGACCCAATCTCGCTCGGCCATTTTGGGGACTGATGTCACCGGGCAAGGTGAGATCTCGCCTTCCTGGTGACGTCAGTCATGGTGAACATGGGTCTGGCTGCGCGGGACTAGGTGAGGAGGCAGTGCCCCTACATTATTTTCACAGGTTTTTGAAAAATTCCTTTGCATATTTAATTCTGGGCAACAAGTTAGAAGCCATTATTTAAATGAAGCTTCATTGAGTTCTAGAAAGCTTATCTACCACAATTTAAGGAAATTCAAAGATAAAAATAAAGGTTGCAATCGGCGCCAAACTGGCAGCCATTTTTCTGGATGCCATTGTAGATGATGTGATAATGATCATGTGATGAACTTCTGTCAGCCACATGTGCTTTAGTTTAGCTTGCAATAGTTGTGCCCCCCCCCCCCCCCCTCCAACAAAAAATATCTTCCTCTGCCTATGAACGGATGTATGATTGACACAGGAACATACAAAAGGCTTCGTCATACAAAATAGCATCCACCAAAAACACTTGAAACAAGAGTAAGTTGTGACACAGGCACAGGACTAGGTGGGCAAAAGACAAAACGGTATAGACATACATAGTGTGAATTATTGCCCCACTTCTTGCTTCTCCATGGACGCACACATAGGTATCCAAAAAGGCTTTATTGGTTGTCGATGCTATCTTTAGAATGTGACGTGACTAAAACAGACCATGATAGCCAAACACTGCAGCATAGCTGGAATTGCAGCAAGTGTGAGTGGGAATGACAGCTGTGGAATCTGCCAAAGCCATACCAGTACACCAAGTGTGGGGTTTGAATGCAACCCTCCTCCAAACGGCCCAGGTGGGGGAGGGTGAGACAATGCTAGTTAATGGGACCAAATATGCAAGAGTGAAACCCTAGAATGAATTCAGGGGGCATGACCATGTGGAAAATTTTGCTTCATAAATTTCAAGAAAGCTGATTATGTTCTTAGCGAAATATGACTACTTTGAATGCATTTCAGGGCAAAGATATGTAAAATTGCCCTATAGTCTAGCGAATGGGATCCTGTTGGATATGCAGCATAAGATGCTGTTACATTTTGGAATACAACACAACTAACCTGAGTACTTCAGTGATTGACACTCATGCACTCCCACAAATGAAAATTCTACGTATACTTGTACATCACACATGCATGTGACTGCTCGCACAATGTCATGCATTGTGACAAATTCTCGCACCGTTGCATCAGCTCATAAACCAACCACTACAGTGCTTTGGGAACAACATACTTTGAGATACAACAATGTATTCTAAGGTAGAGCAATGTACTTTGAGATAGAACAATGTACTGTGTTTACTCGAGAAAAGTTTACCATCTTAAATCTTACATAAATACTTACATATGTATAAGTAGAGTATTGTCTACAGTTTAATACATACATACACCATATAAAGCAAAATTTATACCAATCTGTAGATCGTTCAAATCAGGAGTTGTCATGCAAAATTCAAGTACTGAATGTCAATGCTATGCAGAAGAGTTAGGTGCTGACAAATTGGTGCATTCTATGCGCCCAATGGAAGAATAGAATGATCAGCCATGTTTTCTAAACTCACCTAAAGTTAGACTGTTACTGGGTGCTGACTCCACCCCCTGCACGACACTCGTCACCCAGACAACGTATGTCCTCCCCACCACAACTGGTAGTTGAGCAGTTGTGGTACCAACATCAATTACATTTTCAACTTGTAATGGTTTGCCTTCCTCTTTATAGTACACAGTGTACGGTACTCCAGAGACGTCCCCAACCGACTGTGCAATTTTAGAGAAATCACAAAATACACATAATAAAGTGTCAGGTTATAAGAAATGACAAGACACACTTTGTCCCTTAATTGTATGGATATGGCATGGACAAGATGTAGGACTACAGTTTGATTTGCTTATAGTACGCATATAATATCATAGTATGTACGTACCTCAAAGGGATACCAAATCAGTACTTTTCATCAGAGGTACTTATACTACCAGTACAGATTTTAGGAGGGGACAGAATGAGGAGTACACACTATCTAGGAGTGCATGCTATGTGTTAACCCGGGTACTTACTAAGCTAGTTCTACTGCATGCATAATAAAACTCAATAACCGAAATCCAACATACTGCGGGCAACAGATCATAAGATAGTTGATTGGTGCATATTCTTAGTGAGTGTACTTCAGAAGATGGACAGATTTAATTTCAAATTAGGGAAATGCTGGAATATTCCGTTACTGGATCATGCACAGAAATTCCACTACATAGAAAATTAGTTTATAGTGAATGTTTGCTATGTGCAAGTGTATAATTGTTTCAAAGTAATGGATTTTCACATTGTAGGACTGTGACAGGATGTGCCGTTATTAGTCCAGGACGAACTGTAACATACACATAACACATATCAGTGGAACCTCTGTATTCTGATACCTCTGTAATCCAACATTCTCTCCAATCTGATTACATCGTGAGGGACGGTAGCCATATTTTACTATACTAAGAATCTCTTGCTACTCCAACAACCTCTGTAATCTGGGACAATACTGTTGCCCACAGAGTGTCGGATAACAGAGTTTCCACTGTGTACTGTTACGGCAACACAGCTGATGTACATACGTAGGTGAAATGATGACTTAACCTGGCTTAAGTATGGAGTGTAACATTTCACCTTCACAGCCAGCCAACCCTCTGCCTCTGCATTGGTTACCATGTAGCCCTCACCTCAATTTCCCACATCACCTGGAGGTGTGCCAGTCCACCATGTTGAGGAATGACTGGAGTTCCGTGAAGATTTTTTGGAACAGGAGGAGCTGGACGGTAAAGAAGACATCATTCTGATTCAGTTCATGCATTCAACATACAATAGCATAACAACATATCAAGTACTCAGTAACACTACAGCTAATACAGCTATTAAAAACTGAACACAAACTTTGTTTTGCTATTTATATCACCAAATTACAGTTATAGCTCAATTACCAACATATTAACTACACTATTAACACTTTTAGTTAATACACTCACCAGCTTCTAGAACGGTAGCAAAGGAGAGGCACAGAACTGAAACTACGACGACAAAAGGGTCCATCTTTGCTAACCAGCCACCTGGAGCTATTCTGGTGTGGACCGTGTGGGAACATTCCTAGCAACATTGCAATATTTGCCATAGTTTTCAATGGCTTCTCAGCCGCAATCCAAGCTAACAGTTTGAACCCCCAGCAGTTCCTTGGCACTTATCACTATCAATAGCGCCATTTTTGAGCATGACAGCCGCCACGAGAAACGATAATGGAAGTTTGTAAGTTCAAACATACCTCTTGTCCGCGAGTTTCACTATACTGGCTGTAAAGCAATGGTGTCTAGAAATCAGATCTTCGTGGTTCGTGGCACACCCGACTTGAAAAGCTGCCATTTTGTCGCTATTGGGGAATACCCTTTACCATAATAATGATAATTCTCTCATCATTATTATTCCCACTTTACCTTTTCATCATGATAATAATATTACTATTAATATTGCATAATAATAATTTATAGTACTAATTTTTTTAATATGGAATATGTAATTTATGATGATGATTGATATATTCATAGAAAATATTTTCGCTGCTATTGTTTTGATTTATCTGACATGCGGTTTATGAAGAATAGACGATAAACCACTGTTTTGCTGAAGATCTACCTTAGTCTGTTCTTAACAGATGACACATGCATGCATTGTGAAAGAAATCGGTCATGCATAAATTCTGCTTTTATTTTCTTTGTGCATATATGAGATGGTAGACAGACACTGTTAGGCTCTTAGTGTTCGATAATCGCGATGTTAAAGATAATTACAGCGTTATATTTTGCTCATGTCGTCAGCTTAACATTGGGTTCTGATATTCCTGAGCTGAGATTTTATGGAAAGAATGGCACATTTTGTCCTGGAGAAACCGCACAGCTTATTTGCACCTGGGGAGGAATACCAGTGGGAACCTGGTTTGTAAATGGTAGCTCGATGCCTCTCAGTAGAGTTGGCCTCTTACCGCGGCACTCCACAAGTACCTCATATCGAAGGAGACAGTCGATTCTCAGCGTTACTCAGTTACAATCCAGTGTCACAACTTACAAGTGTTCTGGCTCTGACGATCACAGATATTACCATAGTCAACAGGCCAGTGTGGTTTTCAAAGGTACATTTCTATAGGTATTTGCTAAATAAATACATTGTACTGAGTAATGACTCCATGTACATTGTGTGTGTTTGATCAAATTTCTCTGTGTCATTGATAGTAAAGGCCATCAACCTATCCATATTCTCTACAACCGAGGACGACTCACTGATAGTGAGGGTTGCTGTTGAGAATGAAGGCTGCAGTCCACTGAAGCAAGTGCGGATTACAGTTAACAGTACATCTTACACTGGAAGACCAAATGCTACTTTTAGGATTGTAGGACTAGCACGAGGTGTATTGTACCCACTGAAGATTGAGACAGAAGCTGAGAGTGAAGAATTTGTACAATATAAAGTCACTGCTTTTCGTGTGTGGAGGATGCCCATACAAAAGAGTATGTTGTTCGATCCACTTGAGTCATTTCATGGTCACTGTGGTACATTGCTGTACTCCATACATAGGAATATGCATTTACGTAAAAACATGAACTGGACCAGGCATGGCATGGTTGGACCGGGTACAGTGTGCAAATTCCTACATCCTGTATTGGCATGTGGGATGTTGGAATTTGCACACTGCACTCGATCCATCCAACCAAATTCTGTCTAGCTCTATGCCTGCATGACTGGCCTCCTGCTGTTCTAGCCTTATATGTATGTCCACCCCTGTGCCTGTCTAGGCCTATGTATGTCCACTCCTGTTCCTGTCTAGGCCTATGTATGTCCACTCCTGTGCCTGTCTAGGCCTATGCAGGTTCACCCCTGTGCCTGTCTAGGCCTATGTAGTTCCACTCCTGTGCCTGTCTAGGCCTATGTATGTCCACTCCTGTGCCTGTCTAGGCCTATGTATGTCCACCCCTGTGCCTGTCTAGGCCTATGTAGTTCCACTCCTGTGCCTGTCTAGGCCTATGTATGTCCACTCCTGTGCCTGTCTAGGCCTATGTATGTCCACTCCTGTGCCTGTCTAGGCCTATGTATGTCCACCCCTGTGCCTGTCTAGGCCTATGTATGTCCACTCCTGTGCCTGTCTAGGCCTATGCAGGTTCACCCCTAGTTCCTTAGGTGCTGTTTTGCAAATTAACCATTGATCCCTATCCTTTTTCCATTCCATTACTGTAACATTGAATGAAATTCATACAAATTAATTCAATTTCATGTAAAGTACATGGGCGTACAGAACACTATGATAATGATATTTTCAGTCTTCATTGTATACTACACGTTGTAGCATGTAATTAAGAAGAGTATATAAAGGATATTTGTGAATTCTTTTCATCTCAAAACAAAGTGATAGTCAAACCCAATGAATGAGATGAACAATTGACACATGCAGTCATGAGCTACGTGCGTAGGTGTATACAGACATTCTCTCCTGAATGTACACATGATCTTACATATTGTGTACTAGATATCGACTTTTCATCTGAATCTGGGGACTAGCCTAGCATTAATGAAGTTTACCACCCGTACATGTGTACATGTTTTCATTTTCAGCCCTGGCGAAAATTCGTCTGTTATCCAAACTAAAATATTGTCAGGATATCCTCCTGTCACTTGTATACACTAATTTTGAAACCATGACACTATAGAACCTGAAGGTACACTCTTGTGCATGTATTATATTTGTCTTTGTAGGTGATGTGAATACTGCGGGAACACATTACGTGAGTATGAACTCCACAAATTATCAAGCATTGCCAAGTAAAGCCATTGCAACTCAAAGCCAGCAGCCTTGTAAGTGATGAATACTACGTCACCAAGAGATACACGCATGTTTTTCCCAAATTATATACTCTTTGCACAGTTTTTCTAACTTATATAATATCTTGCCTCTTCCCACATTTAGTCCCCATAATTCCTATGAGTGCGGGAATGTCTTCACTATTGCTCCTACTCATTCTAGTGGTTTCAGTTGTTGTTTTCATCATGATTGTTGCCTGTGCACTGAAGCTTAAAAGCAAAGCAGGTCCAGGTATGTTTGAATGTGATAATAGATTATAATAATTATAATAAAATACTGTAACTAATAGCTAGTAATAATAATAAATAGTATGTAATATGTAAATAATAATAATACAATACTGCAACTGTTAAAGTGAAACTTCTATAATCAGACACCTCAGTCTGAAATTTGACATAATGATTCTCTCTAATCCAACGGTTCAATGAGGTAAAGTGGAACCTGTACCATCCGGCACCCATTTGGGAATTAAAGCAGTGCAGGATGAAGTAAAACTGCTGGGTCCAGTTTGTATGGTGAACAATTATGGTCGGTGCCAGACAATCTTGCATGGCTGGTTTAGGTGCAGAGAATGCTGGTTTATGGACTGAGGTGCCAGATTAGGCAGGTTCCATGAAGTATATAGTGGTAGAGGCACTCCATAATCTCCAACCTTCTATAAACTGACATTATCTCTGTGTCCCATGGAGCTAGTGTCGGATTAGAGAGCTATGTACTAGGTTGCACTGTACAAGGCTATATGGTCACTTTGAAGATTATATTTCTGGATTAGTATTCTGTTCATAATCAAAACATACCTATTTACACACAATTAGCAGGATATGACATGAAAATTCAAAATGCATGTACACATATTTAATATTGTCATTATTATGGTTACTTATGGAATCCATGGTCAGTGTAAGAGTAAATCTTGTTTGCCAGACAATGATATTAATTATAATTAAGCAGCTAGGATAGTTTCATTTTGCATTGTATTATTCCATTTGCTATGTTCCCCACATTCCTTGTGTACAGCTTCAAACTCACAGCAAACAGCTGATGAAGACACCTATTATGATTATCCTAAGAAGTGTGCAATGCTGGAAGCCAACCCTGCCTATGTGACTGTGGAGATGCTCTCCGTTCATGGAGACAGGATTTATGCAAATGTATTGTAGCCATGTGCTGTGGCAGATCATCTGCCCTTAGAATTCATGAATTCGGCTCTTGTACATCCAGTTGATGAAGACGTGCACATTAATTAACAACATGTGTTTTCTTTATGCCTATATATATATATATATATATATATATATATATATATATATAATATATATCCCAGCAAACACATAAGTTACATACTAGCCATGCATGCAGCTCATGAAATTATATACAGTATAATATACTCAATTAATGTATCATAATCGTCAAGTTAAACACTATAAAGTATCATTAAATAGTCAGTTCCAACTTCCACTGTCATAATACTAAGTCAGAGTAAAGCAGGAAATGCATGCATGTTCTCATGATTGAATGCATGGATTCATACTATATAGTGATATGTTAGGCTAAGTTTTTTACAATTGATATATAGTAATATGCACATGATGAAATAGTCTATAACATTTAATGTCATACTTTTTAATTTACTTATTATTACTTATTATGGACAATGTCAAAGCAAATTGTATGAATATATGATTTTGGTGCATGTAGTTACACAATTACAAATTTATGCACATGTATACTTAGTTATACTGTGGGCTAACTTAACAGATTCTGAATAATATCCATTATAAATTGAATTTATATTACAGTAACATATGGGGTGCCGTTTGTGCAAAAAATCATTCAAAATGCGATCTATGATAGATCACAAGATGTGAATATATATCACATGATGTATCTTCATACATCATGTGATGTACACATAGATCACTTGATGTATGGATAGATCGCTTGATATATGTACAGATGAGTCAATATTTGCACAATATTCTTGGGCAGTATGACTGGCTCAACAAGGTGTGATAATTTTAAAAGGAAGTTACCTAAGTGCTATTTGATAGCGAGCACATGTCTGTGGAACAAGATGAATCCTTCTGCTATAAGCGAAGCTATAAACAATCTTAGAGCTGCAAGTGAGGCCTTGTCCAGAAATATAACAGGTGGTAATGATGCTAATACTAGTGAAGGTACACGTCATGAGGGGAAGAAGAAAAAACACACGGTAAAAAAATTTCAAAGTAGATCGCAAAGGTAAAGACAAAAAGAAGAATTGGACCAAAGATATTATATGCCTGCCTCAGGATTATGCTATATAACACCACTGATGATTTAGCCATACCAAGGGGAAACAAGAGAATATCTCTAGCAAGACAAGGTTTGGTAGCTAAAGTGTGTTTGAATTCACTCATGAATGAAGAATCTCTTCGAGCTGAAATTAGATCTGCTTTTAAAGATGCTATGGGAGGAAATGATAATTTCCCCTTTAAGTTTCTTCAAAGTGTAGGAGGTGGGTGTAGAGCTTTATTTGATCCAAGTACGTCCTCCACATTTGAATGGAATGCAAAGGAATTGGTTCAATCAGCTGGACGGGGTGCAATCTACATCCAAGCAGAGGATGATCTCTACATGTGTGCCACAAAATACTGTAATCAGTATTGATACAGATGACAATTCATCAACAACCGAAGCAGGATATTCAAGGTACATATATGCATGCTTTCGTAAACATTAAATTTTGGTAATTAGATATATTGTCCCGTAATTAGAGTGCAATATGACTTCAGTGTATTTACTATAAGTATGTACTACCGTATATTACGCTATAATTTTCGTGTGGTTTTATATATTTGCGATATTCGTGGATCGGAAGTCATCTGCAAAAGTTTACACCTGCAAAAATTTAGATCAGGCTCTTGTGCAATGGCAAAACATGACCGTCCACTAATAATAAAATGCAAAATCATTAAAAGCCACAATCCACGAAATATACACCCCACGAAAATTAAAGTGCATACAGTATGTATCCTATGTCCATTGCAATAATAGGGAGAATGAGGATAGCCATCCAGCAAGTGAAATAAGCCATATATCCATACACACGATACTGATACAGGAAGACCTCCACAGGGATCATTGAGTTCACAACCATGTTCAAGTGGCCTAAATATTGGACGTTCTGAATACAAGTCAGCACATACATGATAGTGTACTCTGAATGGAGTCTGTAGTGTAGCTTTCATTGTGTATATTATTACTGTGGCATAAAGGGCATACTGTGACCTTGATATGGAAGATCTATCTGAATTCTCTGATACATCAGAAGAGCAGGACATACGAAGGGCAATTGAAAGAAGTATGCAGGAATCTAGTGAAAGGTATAAAAGAAAATGCAGCACTGAGATAATTACATGGGATTACTTTTGGCCGCTATATATGTGCAATTCTTGACCATTTAATTTGCAGTGAAAGTACAAGCCCCAAAGCCATTCAAGAAATGTTGAGGAACCACAGGAAACAGGAGCTGAAAGAAATTGAAGGGAGCCAGAGGATCAACATACGCCGCAGTTCTTTGTTTAACGACTGTATCACAGCTTTCTCTCGTCATACCTTTAATCCTCACTTGTCTCTGAAAGTCAGGTTTATTGGTGAACCTGCACTTGACATAGGTGGTCCAAAACGTGAATTGTTTCGTTTATTTTTCCTGGCAATGGGTGATACAGGCAATATTTTTCAGACCACGCCTAAAGGTATCCTTCCTGTGCACAATGTGGCAGCATATTCCAATAAGGTGTATGAAGCCTGTGGGAGGATTCTGGCAATGGGAATCATTCATGGATCCGAAAGCCCAATGTGCTTCACCCCGGAAGCTGCGCACTTCATTGTACATGGCACTCCGTTGGAATGTCCAGAGTCTGACATGATTGATGGGATTCCTGACATGATTCATCAGGATAAAATCAAGCAGGTAAGTATATCTGTGTATTCGGAATGTATATGCATGCTATGCATGACTACACAATGCATGCTCCCTTGTCTACAGTTAATGTCAGAAGAAGATGAACAAGGGTTTGAAGAGTGCTTATGAAGGGACGACTTCTCATTCATATATGAGTGTGGTTTCACCTTGTGCATTGCTTTTGAAAATCGGTTTAAATTGTTGAAGTCTGTTTGGCAACATTTTACATGCTATTCTGTATTTGCAGAGCTATCTCAACTTCGCGAAGGATTGTGGGGGTTTTTGAATTTTGCTCAGCTAATTGACTGTAATCCCAAAAAAGTCTACAAACTGCTCACAAGTGGATCCTGTGCACCTGTGGATGCTGACATGCTCCTTGATGCACTTGTTCCCTCTTATTCTGAACAGGGTTCAAACCAGCGAGCTGTCGAGGAAGCACTGATCCACAACTTTAGCAGGCTATTGGAAGACTGCGATGATGGCAATACTGAGTTCACCTGTTCTGATATACTTGTCTTCATAACAGGTGCATCAACATTCCCACCACTAGGATTTTCACCATTGCCTTCAATATCTTTTACACCTGAGCAGAGACTGCCATGCAACTGCATCCACATGTGTGAACACACTTTACGTACCTCACCATCTTCAAGAGTACTCCCGGTTCAAAGAAGCTTTTGATATGGCAATTAGAGGCTGCCAAGGTTTCGGTCAGGTTTAGATAATATTATCATAAACAATCCATTGTGTTATCGTTTTTATGCAATTAACTGCAGGTGTTAAGATTATAATCCACCATCAGTTGTATAATCATTATGCAAGCTCCATGTGTACAATATTTAATTTGTGTTTATATAATTATTATTATCTATATATATATATATATATATATATATATATATATATATATATATATATATATATAATGGCTCCATCATGCTCATTAATGGCATTAAGTAATTAATTGGTTATATATAAGTGAAAATAACGACAAGGCTATTGCCATATATGCATGCATGTCCGTTTGACTTAGCATATACATAAGTCCTCTCAATACTACCCTTAATCATGATCAGTTCTACAATGATTGCATCCGCCAGCTAAATGATTTCCACAAGCATCAGTGATGGCTTCATACTTTTCCTTGACAAGTACATAGTTGTCCTGTATGCCCTCTATTACCTGAAGTAGCTGATGGCATGGCTGGAATGAGCAACGTGGCACCACTACTGCTTCGTTTGATGGAAGGCTACTAATATCAGTATCTGACTCTGAACTGCTGTGTAACTCTAAGTCTGAACTAGTAGTGGACTCAGACAAACTCAACAGAAAGAGTTGCTCTGGTGTATTGTTGTGTTCAGTGGAAATAGCATGGCTATTCCACGCATGAAGAAAAGACTGAAGACATGTATTTACTTCAGGAACATATGATGTGTGAAGACAGTACATATCCACTTCATTCAGTGGATCAAGCAGGCTGTCTGCCTCGAGCTGATGGAATTCATTGGCAAACGTGACTAACACTGAACGATGAACATCCCTCCACAGTCGCTCAATCCGTTCATTGTGGGTAGAACTGCCTGTAATAATGCACTTATCTGATGAATGTGCCTCCATCATGCAGCGCCACACTTGAATAATCTCCCCTCCATGGTCAGTTCGGGCCTTTCTTGGTAAACCGTTTTTTGCAACTCCGTGTGGCACCTCAAAAAAGTAATCAAACGGGAAAATCCATCTATCCCACCATGAATAACCAGTCTCCACCTGATGAGTTTGTGATTCCCATTGATGTGCCACACATCATTTGCTCTTTCCACATGGTAAGTTCTTCTCTTCACAGCTGTGCTACCACGTTCCAATGTTCCCTCAGGATCAACTCAATGGATACTAGCGCGAAGTTTAGCCCTTGTAACATGGATTCCTTGTGATCTCAAATGGCCTGCAAGCATTATTTCTCCATCATTTGGATGTGTGGTCTTTACACTTTGCACCTTAAGGTCCAGATCACCATCAGAAATCACAGAGTATTTCTGAAAATTGTGTTCACCCCCAACTAGAAATTTTGTTGTATAGTGTTCGTCTACTGACCTGCAGGATTGAAGCAATTTTTGGTTTTGTGAAACCCTTTGATAGAAGAAATTTGACTTCTTCAGGATCAACACCACTACTGGGTCTTCCTCTTTGACTAGATTGTGTCAACTCTTCTTCAGGTAATCTCTCAGCCATCAAATAGTTTAGAGGGGTAAATCCTAAAGATCTCACAAGATGTACAAAACCACAGTACCATGTGATCGTTTTAAACTAACACCTATGCCATGTGTCATGTGAGTATCACACTCACTACATGTGACTGTTAATGACATTATGATTGCATCCATGTTGACTGAAGTGCAAAAGTATACATTGAGTAATCTATCCATACATCAAGCGATCTATGCATACATCAAGTGATCTATCCATACATCACATGATCTATACATACATCAAGTGATCTATGCATACATCAAGTGATCTATGCATACATCAAGTGATCTATCCATACATCACATGATCTATCCATACATCAAGCGATCTATGCATACATCACGTGATCTATCCACACATCAAGTGATCTATGCGTACATCGCATGATATATGAAGATACATCATGTGATATATATTCACATCTTGTGATCTATCATAGATCGCATTTTGAATGATTTTTTGCACAAACGGCACCCCATAGTAACAAGAACTTGCATGGTGTGTTTTTCAGCATGCTGGCTCTCTCTTGCACCTACTGGGTAAGCAGTCCATGTCTATGGCACCACTATCACTTCCTTGAGCTCTCCTTCAAATGAAGTTTTTTTTCAAAGCTCAGTTCCATCTCCAGTGGCATACATAACTCTGAGGAGCAGAATAAATTTTATGTAGCTGCGGTGTCAGTGAGTAATTATAAACCCTATAATTATTTCCTGGTACTATCCCTTCACCTGCTTACTCCTGATGGCCAGTTGACTGTGACCATGCAGATCAGAAGTATGTTGATGCATCACTTCTATATTGATCACTGCTTACAATCGTCTGGAAGGCAATATTACCTTCAAGTTCGTAACACATTGCAGTGTGTTGCAATTGCACCCATGTACAGCATTCTACCGCCAGTGTATGTTAATTCTATAAATATTTGATTGTAGATGTGCATGTTTTATTGATAAATGTATAATTTCATTGGTGGAAATGATTCTAAGCTATTATCTATAATTGTGACTTCATGCGGTGTGCTGCTGCAGCAAACTCATGCAGGTCATATTTTGCAAAAACTTATTAAATAATAGGTTGACATAATATTATACAGTGATGGTTTACTGATTAAAGCAGGAACCCTGACAAAGTCCAACTAGCAGGATCTGCTAAGGGTGCTTTGTATTAACAAGTTGCATCACTAGCTAGCTTGAAACTGAAAGTGTTTACGTATGTAAGTGGTTTCAGGAACCCATTAGCTTATGAAGTGGTATTGGAATCTAATTGTGCGTACACACATTCCATGCATTATGCCATATAGGTCATAATTCTCAATGCCATAAATCCAAGTTTACATGCAACAAATACACTGAACATTGTAGGTGATTAGAATACCTGGGAATGCAGAGAAAGCAGTAACAACTGTGTTTCAAATGTATGCAATGATATACTATTTACGTAGTACAGTAGCACTCTATATGTAGGGATGACACGAAAATGGCTTGACAAAGTGTGACTATACCTGAATTATGTATAGGAATTTTCACATCTCAGACAAAGGGCACACTTACAAATACACATGCAGTCACTATACCTAATTTTGCATACTGGACATATAATATAATACAATGCAAGCTAAGTATTCTTCAAGTTCTTGCATAATTATCATGTACATGTGTTTGTGTATATTTGTGTGTGTTTGTGTGTGTTTGCATGTGTTTGTGTGTGTTTATGTGTGCGTGTGTGTGTGCGTGTGTGTGTGCGTGTGTGTGTGCGTGTGTGTGTGCGTGCGTGCGTGTGTGTGTGTGTGTGTGTGTGCGTGTGTGTGTGCGTGTGTGTGTGTGCGTGTGTGTGTGTGTGTGTGTGTGTGTGTGTGTGTGTGTGTGTGTGTGTGTGTGTAATTATTATGCACTTGGCAGGCAAAAATAGGAGAGTGCACACATGATCCTCAATCCTACTTTAAACACAGAGGATCAGTGTCACTATTCAGACTGAGGTTGAAGTCATTAGCTATTACTAGCACTTATAGGGTATAACTGAATATTATTATAGGGAGGAAGGGAGGGAGGGAGGGAGGGAAAGAGAGAGATTTAGATCTAGATTTAATAAGTTGAGAAATCTTATTTGACAATGTGCCAGAAAAAATCATCAGCTTAGAGTCACATATAGTAGCCTTGTACCTTATATAAAAGCAATTGTACCTCATCCTTGATCGTCGCATGAAATATGATTATGTTTAGTAGCTGTAAGTATGAAATACATTACTCTAGGCAAACCACATTTTTTGCTATACAATATACTGTAACAATATTATATGTATATCATGATCACATAAGCCAATACTTATCTGTTCTAATTTTAATGCAAATGAGACAAGACTACAGGGTCAGGGATGCCAGTGAAATACACTTAATGTCTCCATTTCCCACATAGTCTGGTATGGTGGCCCCCATGCAGCGCTTGTGCATGTGTCTGTAGGAATATCTGAGCCCCCTTTGCACATGCAGAGATTCCATTTACCGGTATCGACCTGAACACATAGATTCCTTGTTGTCCAGGTGCTAAGCCCACCCCAAAACCTCTGATCCTAGCTGTGAGTAGGGACCTTGGACTATGTGATCTATATGACCCCACATCATCCCCTGTCACCTTACCCTTACCCTATCCCAATGAGGTCACTCCTGGGGGCAGGCCTGCAATCTATCTACAATTCCAGCTAGGGAAGCAGAGGAGCACACAACTGAAACAACTACAACAAAAGAAAAGAAAGAATGCAGAATCTGGAGAGCACTTGCTTCTGTTCACCTTCTGGTTACTTACCATGTGGTAGTGGTTGCACAGGTACGCACAGGAATCTGTCATGACCAAATAATGTGCCCCTATGGATGCTATGTATTACATCGACGAGGCGGTGTGAGTTCCCAATGATGACATTAACTACATTCAATCTTCGATAAAAAACTACCCATTTTCTTGTATGGTTTGCCCATCTATGAATGTAAAATTAGTCTCAACCAAGTATAATATTTCGAAGTATCACAGATGTGATCATTATGTACCTCTACAAAGAGAAACTTATGATTTTTTGTCCAAGCTCACTATTGTCAGCATGGGCCTTAGTTGGATCACTGTGACAGCTCTAATGCTGTTGATAAGTGAGGAAGGGAACTCTCTGTCTCCAGGACAGACTG
>CAUJGJ010000444.1:3528117-3530617 GCA_963170055.1 Halisarca cf. caerulea | reverse complement strand
GCTTGTTGGTGTCTCATAAACCCTTTATTGCTTGCTTTGGAGATTGAGCGCTTGCCTAATAAGGCATGAAGATTTACCCAGTCAGTATACTGTATAAAGATAACTTGCATTTTAGTATACTCACCATTTCTTGTGCAGATACCTTTGCACACTTTGTTGTCTGCTTGCTCACTTACACTTGGGCAATACTTGAATTTATTTGCAGTAACTGTAGCAAGAAATATTTTGTGAAAGATAATTTTGTGAGGCATTCATGCTGAGTGCAATCCATTAGGGACAAAGACATTGTTTGGCAGCCGGTTTAGCTGTCACGTTCACCTTAATTGACAATTGCTAACCCTCCACTTGTATATAGGGCCACCAACATGAAAATTTTTATTCGCTTATAGATGGTTTATATGTGAGACATACCTTATGCTATAATTTCACTTGCAAATTTGCAAAATCAGCCATTTTCCGATTAAATGCGTGGGTTGATGATTTCTAGGTGTAGGCATAGATAGTATCTATGGTGTAGGGTACCGTATTTTTATCCAATTAGCGTGCCCCCCAAAAATAAAATACTGGAGCAGAAGGTGCTTCTTTAGAGAGGAGAAAAATACAAATACTTCGCCCTGCGGCATCATTAGAAGGGCGCTTGGCCCGTCGAGTCCACATAGTCTCGTGTAACACAGACCCGCTTCTCGCCTCCATTTTTTATTATGACGTCATTTGGTCGGCGAGAAGGGGGCTGGTGAACAGCCCTGACCCTTCTCGCCGACCAAATGACGTCATAATAAAAAATGGAGGCGAGAAGCGGGTCTGTGTTACACGAGACTAGAGTCCACACGTGGGAGGTAGATTATGTTTTGCACGGTTATTATGGTCTACAAAGACATATGGGAGCCTTGAAATGAAGAGATGTTCGATTGTGACAGGGATTCAGCCAACACCCACCACTTGGTAGTCTCGCGTAGCTTAGGGTTAGGGTTAGGGCTACGCGAGACTAGGTGTGGGTTACTCGTGACATCACAAGGTGAACAGAAGTAACGCAATCCTATTCTTCCGTATGGGCAAACCAAAAATTTCCTCAGCCCATTCCTCACACGAAAGATGTTGTTTGACTCTTTTCGATGGTAGAATCGGTGAATTTACTAATTTTGTCAGTAAAGATAGCACAAGGGCTCCGCAGACGGCCCTACGAATGGAGCGTTGCCAGCCTAACTTCCATCATCGATTGCCGAATCGCTGTCTAAAAGCGAACGTTGGATGCTGCAGATTACTACAAAGGGACCAAAAGGGATCTAAGTAGAGACTTTACCGTGTCATCTGTGAATTTTTGCTGCGTATATATATATATGACGTTTTCCTTGCAAATCGTTCAAATACGCACGCTCGTTCACAAGTGACTTGTGTCCATTTACCGCTAGTGTGCACGTGGAAGATGCAATTCCGTGCCCACTCTGAAGAGCTATCTTCGGTATTGATTAATGATAGTCTTAGAAAGCGAGATATATATAAGAAACTTATGTTGTTCTAGCGCTTTTTGCAAGTATCGGTGGAACAGGGTTCTGCTAAGTAGCACCAACTGCAAAATGGGTCCTACAGGTTGCTGGCTAGCATGAATGTGAGCAATATGACTCCAAAGAACAGAAGGAGCAATTCATAAGCATGTAATTGCATGACTAACTGGGGTGCAGAAGTATGACATAGAATGTATTTTTTGGTAGTGCTTATATTCCTTCATAAAGGGCAACAAATGTTGAAACGCGACCATAATGAAGTGCATATTACCTAATGCAGAAGTATTGGTAGGTACATTACGGTAGAACCTATTTGCAGCTATTTGGCTTTACATGACCAGATTAATCTTCATGCCGGAACATTTGGGAATGTACCAAGCACGCATACTTCACCTAGTACCCCCTTGCAACCTCCCAGCAGTGCACCGTTGGCCATGGCTTCACTAGCGAGCTCAATAGGTTCCTACCTCAATTTGTTTGTAATTTATGTGGAAAATCGCTGCAAATTCTGTTTACCTTGTGACGTCATAGCAAACATGACTGTCGGTTTCGTGGTCGAAACCAGAAGGCTATTTTCGCTCACTTCGCAACATCTATTGCAAATTTAAACACTCCCAAAGTTATTCCTTTGGGGGTAACTATTGATCCCCCCCCCCCCCCCCCCCCCCTAAAAAAATATATTCATGTCAGTGGCCTTAAGGCAGATCATAATACTGAACTGATATACGGTGGCAGTTACTGTAGTAGAAAGTAAGGCATTGGCCATCTTACATGCTTGCTGTACATAACATATAGAATATAGAATATATAGTATATAGAAAGAGGCATTTGGGTGAGTACGTATGCAGTTGTTATCACATGAACCTGGTTAGAACAACCTTCTAGCACAGTTATACAATGAGAAATATTTGTGGATCGGGAGGTGAAGATATTAAGATACAGCAATTCTGCAGATACCACCATGTGGAGTGAGGTCAACTTGGACTTCCCAATTAAGG
>CAUJGJ010000444.1:3491917-3506917 GCA_963170055.1 Halisarca cf. caerulea | reverse complement strand
ATCCCCACCATACCCACCTCCTGCTGCCTGAACAGAGTACACTTATGTAGCCAACTATCTCCAACAAGTGTAACATCCTCGTAGCCACTCTCCTTGAGCTTATCAACCACTCATCATACTCCTCTTATCAACTACTCATCTTACGTACTGTTCATTACAAAGAGACCCAGAATAGAATACATCGTAGCTTGGCCTATTCGGCCTTCTAACTGGTACCACAGATCTTCATCTCCACCTAAAGTGACTCCAGAGAAGATAAAAAGCCCCCCAATTCAGGATTATGACTACCCCCCCCCCCCCCCCCCCCCCAGACTTATATCTGGACATACACTAGGGTTTCCTAAAAGGGAAAATTTAATGGCAAAATGGAAGAAAAACAAACTTTATGAAACATTTCCATTGAGACTACTCCCTTGACTCTTTCGAATCGTCACTGTTGGTGTACTATTTCAAGATATACAAGCATCCTGAACATGATCAACTCAGTCAACAATGTCAGGAGTCATTGGCATCTCCACTTCATACC
The DNA here is from genome assembly GCA_963170055.1 of Halisarca cf. caerulea. Lineage (NCBI taxonomy): Eukaryota > Metazoa > Porifera > Demospongiae > Chondrillida > Halisarcidae > Halisarca > Halisarca cf. caerulea. The sequence goes on along the minus strand of CAUJGJ010000444.1, from coordinate 3,506,391 downwards.
GAATATCAAAAATGCTACACAACTGTCAGGGATGCCAGGATTTCTTTGGTGTGAAACAAAGTGGAGAACATTTCTCTCTCCCCTCCTTTGTGACCCAGTTGGACCCCTTGGCATAGCATTCACGTACAGTATAACTGCAGCAAACCTTAAGTGGTCTAAAATGGCCTCAGTTACCACCTGCTAAAGCCTAAATAGCAATTTCTCTGTGGGGCATACCCCTAGACCAGCAATACATATCTCCACCATACAACCGGGCTCCCCTCCTAGCTCCCTGAAAGAAACCCTAAACATGATTACTTATGCTCCCACCCACTCTCAGTACATGTACACGCCCATATTGCTTTGCCCCCCCAGCCCAAATCCTGCATGCAGCCCTGAAGGTCTACAGGTCCAGGAACTATCATACGTATAGAGCAATACTATGATCCCTTGCCTGATCTTTATATATAGGTTTCACTGTAACTGTTACCCATTTAAAATGTGTTCAATACTATCTGCTGTCTACTGTAGGGAAGGTGGTGGGGGTGGGGGGATAGGAGAACACTGGGAGTGGTTGTCCGGACACATGTACACACTGATTATAATTAAACAAAATATCAAGTGGTTATTGTAGACTGATGTGCAATGTGTACACACAAGGATACACACACACACACACACACACACACACACACACACACACACACACACACACACCACACACAACATAACTAAACAAGCATGCACGCATGAACAAATGTACATATGCACACATGCATGCATGATTGCACACATACACATACTAATACACATACATAGATGCACATTGTGTGTGTGTGTGCGTGTGTGTGTGTGTGTGTGTGTGTGTGTGTGTGTGTGTGTGTGTGTGTGTGTGTGTGTGTGTGCATGTGTACGCGCACGCACATTTGCATGATATACAGAATAATTCAGAATGAATGCAGTAATTTTCGGAGAGAGAACTTGCCCGCATACTTCACATACACTACATACATGCACATATGACCTTGTGTAGGAGAATGTAGTAGAGAAATTTGGGAATCATGCCCCAGGCGTTTCATACATGTCTCCATATCAACAGAGGTAGAAACAGCATTCAACCTTTGCTAGGACAAATGGCTGACCAAGTACATACTATTGAAGGGGGGGGGGGAGGGGCAGCATAGGGGAACACTGGGAGTGGTTGTCTGGACACATGTACACACTCTGATTATAATTAAACAAAATAATAAGTGGCTATTTATTAGATTGATGTTACACGCATGCATACACACAGACACACACACACACACAACGTACTATTGTTGGGACATTTTGAAGATTGGTCAGCCATTTCTAACCATCACAGATTATGTACGTATGTATGTACGTGTACATACATAATACAAAGGAGTCTTTAGCAGTGAACTTAATTTTGAGATAGCAAAACCAATTGACACTCGACTGTCATAGCCGATAATGGAGACTCAGCTCTCAGTTCTAGTAGTCAGCAAAATGGCTGACCCAACTCAATTTTGGTCAGTCATATTCACGCATGTTTTGTTCGGAAGATGATAGATGGCAGGCAGCTATTTCTAGCTCTTCATATACATGCACTCCATGTCCCGACAGACTTACCATACTTCCTCTTCATGGGGTCTTTGGTTTTGTAATGGAACACAACGATGCACATCAGAAGTATGGGAGGAAGGAGAACAACACCAACAGCCAGCAGGATGATGAAGACAAGAATGCCATCTGCAGAAAAGTACAAAAGCAAATGATATGTCTGAAATTGTAGACAAAATATGTAAGCACACACAAATATTGAAGTAGTTTGCATGCATGTAACATTACAATCGTATCACTTATGTATGTAATACAGTCAAACATTGAATAGTATAAAGTGGAACTTTTAATGGTGGACTCTCCCAAATAAGGACACAATACAATAAACCTCTCTACAAAGGACACAACTTGAGGTCCCGGTACAATTCTTACAGTACATTCTGAGCCTGCCAAAGAGGAAAATCTCTATACAAAAAAAACAATTTAAATCAGCTGAATTTATGTGGTCCCCAAAGTGTCCTTTATTCGGAGGGTCCACTTTACATACGTATACCACATGTGTTTGAATAGAGGCAGGGCCCGGTCTGCAGGGCCCCCAATATACTATTCCCTATACTAGGGTCTCCCACAACATACGTAATGCACAATCTTTTCCACTCGAGGGTGCAATATGTGGGTGTGAATGTCAAGATGGGAGTATCTACGATCAAGACAAGGTCAACTTTGTTGAAGAGAAACTCACACAATGTACGTCACATTCAAATGGTGAAAACTATTGCCCTCCATTCACGTCAACAGCAGAATATTGTTTGTTCTCACTATTGCCCTCTGCTTTTACTGAAATTTCTTCTACAACAATTGGGGCCTGTCAATGGCCTCATACGTGTACCACCATCAACTGACGATGCTTTTGTTACGAATGCGTGCAAACGTTTAGTCTTGGGCTGCACAGAGCTGCTTCTCACATCCAAATGATGTCATAGTATAAGATGGAGGCGAGAAGTGGGTATGTGTTGTGAGAATAACAATTTTCTATTGGCAGCCATTCTCAATACCATGCTCTACCTAAAAAAAAACTGGGCTCAATAAGGGCTGTGTCAAAACATCCTAAACAAAAATAGCTGACCCAGGCTTCTTCTTAGACAGACAGAGTACAATATATACATGATATGAATACTTCTGTGTGATATGTACTGTGAATGATTGCATCATTTCAGCTACATACCAGGTACGCATGTGAACAATAGCATGAACATTCGCACACATGTTTTGAGAAAACCGAATGTACTTGGTGGAAAGAATTACTTCAGATTCCAGATGTACGTATATAACATATTCGTCTATACATAAAGTAAGTGCAATGGGGATGGGTGTATATAATCACATTATATGGACACTTAATACAACAAAATGGCCGGGGTTCAAGTTCTCACTGAACAGTACACAGACACTGTGAATTACAGTGAAACCTGTACATTAAGACTGCTCAAGGGATCAAGTACGTAATGGTGGTCTCCATATATAGACAGGTGGTCCTATTTAGAGGTGGGATAGTTTACTTTATTGGTTCAGGCCTTTCTATGGTGGTCAATGTAGACAGGTGGTCCTTATATAAAGGTGGTCACTATACACAGGTGGTCCTTATATACAGGTGGTCAATGTAGACAGGTGGTCCTTATATACAGGTGGTCACTATACACAGGTGGTCCTTATATACAGGTGGTCAATGTAGACAGGTGGTCCTTATATACAGGTGGTCACTATACACAGGTGGTCCTTATATACAGGTGGTCAATGTAGACAGGTGGTCCTTATATACACGTGGTCACTATACACAGGTGGTCCTTATATACACGTGGTCACTATACACAGGTGGTCCTTATATACAGGTGGTCACTATACACAGGTGGTCCTTATATACAGGTGGTCACTATACACAGGTGGTCCTTATATACACGTGGTCACTATACACAGGTGGTCCTTATATACAGGTGGTCACTATACACAGGTGGTCCTTATATACAGGTGGTCACTATAGACAGGTGGTCCTTATATACAGGTGATCACTATACACAGGTGGTCCTTATATACAGGTGGTCACTATAGACAGGTGGTCCTTATATACAGGTGGTCACTATAGACAGGTGAACTTTAAGACAGTTTTCGCCGTACCTGTATCAGATGACCTTCTTAGTCCGCTAATCTGAGGTGGTACGCTGCCCATCAGAATGATGTTGGGTTGTAGTTTGAGGCCATCTGACAGCCGCACAGCCACAACTGTGTAAGTGTACTGCAATGATCTCTCCAGTCCAGATACAATTCCAGCAGCAACTGGCACCATGTCGTTGTCACCACGACTGGTGACATTGAAAAGTTTTGAAACATTTTGGCCATTCTCTGCTTGTACAAAAACCATACAGCCAATATCGAATGATACTTGAGCAAAAGTACACTCAAACTCGATGCCCGAAGGGACATACGTTGCTGTGGCATATTGTAGGTAGTTGACAGCTGAGAAAGAGAAGTTAAAAGATGCACTAAACGAACATAGTACGTACATGCAGAAACTATATAATAATACGTTTCCATTGTGAATGCTAGTGCTAGGAGAGCACACTGGACCCATCATTTTTACAGTGGAACCTGTGAGTTAAGACCACCCTAGGGAGTGGCTTATACTGTTCCTACTTGCCAGGCGGTCTCAATTGCCCAGTTGCTATATTGTATGCGTTCTTGAAGCTGTTCAAGGACCAGTCTACAGTGGTCTCTATAGAGAGGTGGTCCTTTTCAGGGGCATAGGAACGCTCACACAAGTGAGGGGGCCAGAAAGTTCTATATGTAGCATTTTATACAGAAATGTGTTAAACACATGTATGATTTTGGGTCCTACTCCCTAAAGGTGAGGGGATCAGGCCCCCCTTGGACTCCCCTGGTTCCTACGCCTATGCTTTTCATATGTGGTCTTTAAGACAGGTTTTACGTAGTGGACTGCACACAGTAGGATTTAGGAGCTCAATCGAACAAGCACTGCATTGAGTATTGAATCATAACTACAGAAAGCCGTCTACTACTGGATGGTATCCAAAAGACAGCCATGTTAACCCATTTGACACCCCTTGCAATGACTGTGCACAATTAAATCCTCAATGCTAACTGTGTATTCCTAAAGCAGTCATGATTGTATACATACGCATGTATTAATCAGGTGTCAGTATAGGAATGCTGCATAATGCACTGTACAGTTGACATTGAAGTACGTATATGCTAGATTTAGAGAAGGAATACTTCAGACAGTTCAGCAGTACAGGCTACAAAAAGTAAAAGAAAAAGAAAAAAAATGAAGTCCTGAGTTCAAACTCTTTTGCACGTGTGCACATAAGCACGCACTCACCCATGCATCCACCCACCCACACACACACACACACACGCACGCACACATGCATGCACGCACGCACGCACGCATGCACGCACACACACATGGCATCACCCTATAACTAACAATGGTCTCCCATTAATAGTAAACACCCCAGGTTGCCTCAATCATGTTTACTACAGATTCCCCTGTCCACCAGGCTTACAACAACTTGCACAATATCCCATTTTTCATTTCAGTATTCTCACAATATACGTATGTACACCAGTGGCGTCAGAAGCTATTCTATTATGAGAGGGCACCAAAATTTCACAAATGAGCATACATACAGTAGAACCTCCTTAGTGAGAACACTGTTAATGAGTAATACCTGGTTAGGAAGTACAAGGATATGATACCCCAGCTTATGACCCATAATACTAATCTATATGGTTAGCAAGTACTACTGATAGTGAGTAGCAATTTGGAGGGTCCCCAGGTGTACTCACTAACGAGGTTCGACTGTACATGACATTGTGTATATATAGCATATAAATTATAATATTACAACAACAATTGTATATTTCCGATAACTATCCTGACTCAATAATAACAGTGGTACCAGACTTATTACAATGTCATATATATATAATTGCATATACCTAGTAAGTGCAAAACTGAACAACCAGCTAAAGGGGGGCGTACCAGCCCTGGAGCCTCCCCCATTCCTACACCACTGTACACTGCTTTAGAACTTCAATCAGCCTACCTCAAACAGTAGAATTGATTTCTATTGTTAAATATTCATGGCAGGATCACAAAAATAGCATTTCTAAAGAGAAACATTGCAAGTAGCTGTGTTTTGATCTGACAAACAGATGATTCTGATGAACAATCTGGACGTGGTCCAACATACGTACGTACATGATAGAGGTGGTTGTGCATGTATACGTATGTTTGTGTTCAAACCATTTAAAATGGTAATATGTAGGATCATAGGCAGTGGAACCATAGGGGCACAGGGGGCACAGGGGGCACAGGGGCACAAGGGGCACAGGGGGCACAGGGGGCACAAGGGGCTCAGGGGCACATGCCCCCAAAGGTTTTCTTTAGGGGGAGGAGTAGTCCGGCATAGCTCAGACCCAATCTCACTCGGCCATTTTTGGGGACTGATGTCACTGGGCGAGGTGAGATCTCGCCTTCCTGGTGACGTTAGTCACGGTGAACATGGGTCTGGCTACAGGGGACTAGGTGAGGAGGCAGTGCCCCCACATTATTTTTACGGGTTTTTGAAAAATTCCTTTGCATATTTAATTCTGGGCAATAACTGTGCATGTTAGAAGACCTTATTTAAATGAAGCTTTATTGAGTTCGAAAAAGCTTATTTACCACAATTTAAGGAAATTCAAAGATAAAATGAAGGTTACAATTGGCGCCAAACTGGTAGCCATTTTTCTGGACGCCATTGTAGATGATGTGATAATAATCATGTGATGAAGTTTTGTCAGCCACATGTGCTTTAGTTTAGCTTGCAATAGTTGTGCCCCCCCCCAACAAAAAATATCTTCCTCAGTCTATGAATGGATGTATGATTGACACACTTCATCATGCAAACTAGCATCCACCAAAAACATTTGAAACAAGAGTAAGTTGTGACACAGGCACAGGACTAGGTTGGCAAAAGACAAAACGGGCATAGACATACATATTGTGAATTATTGCCCCAATTCTTGCTTCTCCTTGGACGCACACATAGGTATCCAAAAAGGCTTTATTGGTTGTTGATGCTATCTTTAGAATGTGACGTGACTAAAACAGACCACGATAGCCAAACACTGCAGCATAGCTGGAATTGCAGCAAGTGTGAGTGGGAATGACAGCTGTGGAATCTGCCAAAGCCATACCAGCACACCAAGTGTGGGGTTTGAAGGCAACCCTCCTCCAAACCCAGGTGGGGGGAGGGTGAGACAATGTTAGTTAATGGGACCAAATATGCAAGAGTGAAACCCTAGAATGAATTCAGGGGGCATGACCATGTGGAAAATTTTGCTTCATAAATTTCAAGAAAGCTGATTATGTTCTTAGCGAAATATGACTACTTTGAATGCATTTCAGGGCAAAGATAAGTAAAATTGCCCTATAGTCTAGAGGATGGGATCCTATTGGATATGCAGCATAAAATGATGTTACATTTGGAATACAACACAACTAACCTGAGCACTTCAGTGATTGACACTCATGCACTCCCACAAATGAAAATTCTACATATACTTGTGCACATGCATGTGACTGCTCGCACAATGTCATGCATTGTGACAAATTCTCTCACAGTTGCATCAGCTCATAAACCAACCACTGCACTGCTTTGGGAACAACGAACTTTGGGATACAACAATGTACTTTGAGATAGAACAATGTAATGTGTCTACTCGAGAAAAGTTTACCATCTTAAATCTTACATAAATACTTACATACGTATGTATAAGTAGAGTATTGTCTACAGTTTAATACATACATTCACCATATAAAGCAAAATTTACCATATAAGCACCATATAAAGCAAAATTTATATATATATATATATATATATATATATTATATTTAAAATTTATACCAGTCTGTAGATCGTGCAAATCAGGAGTCATGCAAAATTCAAGTACTGAATGTCAATGCTATACAGAAGAGTTAGGTGCTGACAAATTGGTGCATTCTACGCACCCAATGGAAGAATAGAATGATCAGCCATGTTCTCTAAACTCACCTAAAGTTAGACTGTTACTGGGTGCTGACTCCACCCCCTGCACGACACTTGTCACCCAGACAACGTATGTCCTCCCCACCACAACTGGTAGTTGAGCAGTTGTGGTACCAACGTCAATTACATTTTCAACCTGTAATGGTTTGCCTTCCTCTTTATAGTACACAGTGTATGGTACTCCAGAGATGTCCCCAACCGACTGTGCAATTTTAGAGAAATCACAAAATACACATAATAAAGTAAGCATAACAAATGTCATTTTCAGGTTATATACACTTTGTCCCTTGTATAGATATGGCATAGACAAGATGTAGGACTACAGTTTGATTTGCTTATAGTACGCATATAATATCATAGTATGTACGTACCTCAAAGGGATGCCAATTAAATCAGTACTTTTCATCAGAGGTACTTACTACCAGTACAGATTTTAGGAGGGGACAGAATGAGGAGTACACACTATCTAGGAGTGCATGTTATGTGTTAACCCGGGTACTTACTAAGCTAGTTCTACTGCATGCATAATAAAACTCAATAAACGAAATCCAACATACTGTGGGCAACAGATCATAAGATAGTCGATTGGTGCACATTCTTAGTGAGTGTACTTCAGAAGATGGACAGATTTAATTTCAAATTAGGGAAATGCTGGAATATTCCGTTGATGGATCACAGAAATTCCACTACATAGAAAATTAGTTTATAGTGAATGTTTGCTATGTACAAGTGTATAATTGTTTCAATGTAATGGATTTTCACATTGTAGGACTGTGACAGGATGTGCCGTTAGTAGTCCAGGACGAACTGTACCATACGTAGTCCCAGACCAACTGTAACATACGCATAACATGTACATCAGTGGAACCTCTGTCATCTGATACCACTGTAATCCAATATTCTCTCCAATCTGACCATATCGTGAGGGACGGTAGCTGTATTTTCCTATACTAAGAATCTCTTGCTACTCAAACAACCTCTGTAATAACACAATACTACTGCCCACAGAGTGTCGGATTCTAGAGTTTCCAATGTGTACTGTTACGGCAACACAGCTGATGTACATACGTACATACATACGTAGGTGAAATGATGACTCAACCTGGCTCAAGTATGGAGTGTAACATGTCACCTTCACAGCCAGCCAACCCTCTGCCTCTGCATTGGTTACCATGTAGCCCTCACCTCAATTTCCCACATCACCTGGAGGTGTGCCGGTCCACCATGTTGAGGGATGACTGGAGTCCCGTGAAGATATTTTGGAACAGGAGGAGCTGAAAGGTAAAGAAGAAATCATTCTGAATCAGTTCATGCACCACAGGGTAGTTCAACATACAATAGCTTAACAACACATCAAGTACTCAGTAACACTACAGCTAATACAGCTATTAAAAACTGAACACAAACTTTGTTTTGCTATTTATATCACCAAATTATAGGTATAGCTCAAATTACCAACAAATTAGCTACACTATTAGCACTTTCAGTTCATACACTCACCAGCTTCTAGAACGGTACTCAAGGAGAGGCACAGAACTGAAACTACGACGACAAAAGGGTCCATCTTTGCTAACCAGCCACCTGGAGCTATTCTGGTGTGGAGCGAACGGGAACATTCCTAGCAACTTTGCAATTTTTGCAATAGCTTTCAATGGCTTCTCGGCCGCGATCCAAGCTAACTGTTTGAATCCCCAGCAGTTCCTTGGCAATTATCACTATCAATAGCGCCATTTTTGAGCATGGCAGCTGGCACGAGAAGCGACAATGGAAGTTTGTAAGTTCAAACATACCTCTTGTCCGCGAGTTTTACTATACTGGCTGTAAAGCAATGGTGTCTAGAAATCAGATCTTCGTGGTTCGCAATATAAGCACACCCGGCTTGAAAAGCTGCCATTTTGTCGCTATTGGGGAATACCCTTTACCATACTAATGATACTAATAATAACATGTGATGAAATAATATATTGTGATAATAAATAATGATAACCATAATATTATTATTAATATTACATAATATATAGTAATAATTTTTTTAATATAGAATATGTAATTTATGATGATTTAATGTATTCATAGAAAATATTTTCGCTGCAATTGTTTTGATTTATCTGACATGCAGTTTATGAAGAATAGACGATAAACCATTGTTTTGCTGAAGATCTACCTACATTAGTCCGTTCTTAACAGATGACACATGCATGGCTTGTGAAAAAAATTGGTCATGCATAAATTCTGCTTTTATTTTCTTTGTGCATATATGAGAAGGTAGACAGACACTGTTAGGGCTATTAGTGTTTGATAATCGCCATGTTAAAGGTAATCACAGCGCTTTATTTTGCTCATGTCGTCAGCTTAACATTGGGTTCTGATATTCCCGAGCTGAGGTTTTATGGAAAGAATGGCACATTTTGTCCTGGAGAAACCGCACAGCTTATTTGTACCTGGGGAGGAATACCAGTGGGAACCTGGTTTGTAAATGGTAGCTCGATGCCTCTCAGTAGAGTTGGCCTCTTACCGCGGCACTCCACAAGTACGTCATATCGAAGGAGACAGTCGATTCTCTGCGTTACTCAGTTACAATCCAGTGTCACAACTTACAAGTGTTCTGGCTCTGACGATCACAGATATTACCATAGTCAACAGGCCAGTGTGGTTTTCAAAGGTACATTTCTATAGGTATTTGCTAAATAAATACATTGTACTGAGTAATGACTCCATGTACATTGTGTGTGTTTGATCAAATTTCTCTGTGTCATTGATAGTAAAGGCCATCAACCTATCCATATTCTCTACAACTGAGGACGACTCACTGATAGTGAGGGTTGCTGTTGAGAATGAGGGCTGTAGTCCACTGAAGCAAGTGCGGATTACAGTTAACAGTACATCTTATACTAGAAGACCAAATGCTACTTTTAGGATGGTAGGACTAGCACCAGGTGTATTGTATCCGTTGAGGATTGAGACACAAGCTGAGGGTGAAGAATTTGTAGAATATAAAGCCACTGCTTTTCATGTGATGCCCATACAAAAGGGTAGGTTGTTCCACTTGAGTCATATCATGGTCACTGTGATATATATACATTTCTGTACTCCATGTATAATAGCAATGATGAAGAAACAAAATGGCAGAATATGCATTTATGTATTGACATGAAATAGACATGCCAAGTTGGCATGGTTGGACTGGGCGCAGTGTGCAAATTCCTATATTCTGCACTTGCATGTGGGATTTTGGAATTTGCACACTGCAATTCGGTTCAACAAACTCTGTCTAAGTCTATGCCCGACTAGCTCCATGCTGGCCTAGCCCTATGCAGGTCCACCCTCATGTCTGTCTAGGCCTATACTTATGTCCACTGCTGTACCTGTCTAGGCCTATGTATATCAACACCTGCCGTGCCTGTCCTGGCCTATAAGTATATCCACACCTGCCGTGGCTGTCTAGGCCTATAAGTATGTCCACTCCTGTACCTATCTCGGCCAATGCAGGTCCACCCCTGTTCCTTGTCCCAATGAGTGCTCTTTTGTAAATAAACCACTCATCCCTATCCTTTTTTTCATTCCATTACTGTGACATTGAATGAAATTCATACATATTAATTCAATTTCATGTAAAGTATATGGACACACAGGACATGTAATATAATCATTAATGTTATATCAATCATTGTAGCAAAAAGAGTATATAAGGGATATTTGTGAATTTCTTCTCATTTCAAAGTAAAGTGATAGTGAAACCCAATGAATGAGATGGACAATTGATACATGCAGTCATGAGCTACGTGCGTAGGTGTATGTATACATTCTCTCCTGAATGTACACATGATCTTACAAAAAAACATAGACTGACTTTTCATCTGAATCTGGGGAATAGCCTAGCTATCATTAATGAAATTTGCCACCCGTGCATGTATATATGTTTTCATTTTCAGCCTTAATGAGAACTCCTCTGTCATCCAAATTATATATAGAATATTGTCAGGATATACTTTGCACTAAGTTTGCAACCATGACACTATAGACCCTAAAGGTATGCTCTTGTGCATCTGTTACTTGTCTTTGCAGGTGATGTGAATACATTGGGAACACATTATATGAGTATGAACTCCACAAACTTTCAAATATTGCCAAGTAAAGTCATTGCAACTCAAAGCCAGCAGCCTTGTAAGTGATAAATACTACGTGACCAAGACATACATACATGCTTTTCCCAAATTATACTCTTTGCGAAGTTTTCCTTTATATTATGTTGTCTCTTCCCATATGTAGTTCCCATAATTCCTATGACCGCAGGAATGTCTTCACTATTGCTCCTACTCATTTTAGTGGTTTCAGTTGTTGTTTTCATCATGATTGTTGCCTGTGCACTGAAGCTTAAACGCAAAGCAGGTCCAGGTATGAATGAATTAAATGATAATAAATTGTAATTAATAATATTTACTACTGTAACTAATAATTTCCATGCATATTTTATAATCATTGTACATGACCTCACTGAAACTACTGTAATAATAATAATTATGGTAATCGCCGCGTATAGCCAAAGATGGTGCCCAACACACAGGGGATCACAATCGATCATGAATTCGAAATGCTCAGACAAAGATTTAGTCTTCGGATTAGGTGTCCAGTGGTTACTATCTCCAACACCTGCTGCTGTTCAATGGAATGGGTTGCGTTCTTCTCTGCACTTTCCGCCATTTTGGCTTTTGCTGTTGACGCTTCCTCCTTCACGGGTGGTCTGCCAGGTAGTGATCGAACCCACGTTCAATCGTTCTTACACAAAGAGCCGCTGGATCATGACCAGGCTTCAAATGAATACACCGTCTCCTACATCTGCTGTTGTCCAGGGGAAGGAGTGCGTTCTTCTCTGCACCTCCCGCCATTTTGGCTTTTGCTGTTGGCGCCTCCTCACCTATGGGCATGCCAGCTAGACAGTTAGGAATTCATTTGCCTGCGGTGAAGAACAATCTAAGAACAATCTTTAGTTTTAAATTTTGTCAAATTGTTATATGGTAATTATTATAGAAATAATAATAATAATAATAATATTAATAATAATAATAATAATAATAATAAATAATATGTAATATGTAAAAAATAAGACTATAATACTGTAACTGTTAATTTAAAAGTGAAACTTCTATCAGACACCTCTGTAATTTGACATAATAATTCTCTCTGATCCAATGGTCCAATGAGGTAAAGTGGAACTTGACCCTTCGGCACCCAATGGGGAATGAAAGCAGTGTTGGATTAGCAGGTTGCTAGGTTATCGAGGTCAGATTGTGTGGTAAAAAATTATGGTCAGTGCATGCCAGACAATCTTGGCTGGTTTAGGTGAATGCTAGTTTATGGAGGTGCCGGATTAGCAAGTTCCACTGTATAATATTATTTAACCATCTATTCTGAAGACTAATGGTAGAGGCATAATCCACGACCTTCTATAAACTGACATGCATGATATGATTTCCATGTCCCATTGAGTGTTGGATTAGAGAGCTAGATTGCACTGCATAAGGTTATGGTAGCTGGTCTTATAATTAAGCAATATTAAGTTACCCAGATGATTTTTAGGCTGGCTATACTTGCATATGACTTATGGTCACTTTGAAAATTGTATTTTCTGAATCAGTATTCTGTTCATAATTGAAACATACCTATTTACACATTAACTAGCAGGACATGAGATGAAAATTCAAATTGCATGGCAAACATAATTAATCTTATATATTGTTATGGTTACTTATGGAATGCATATGGTTAGGTTTAGAGTAAATCATATATTTGCTGGACAATGATATTAATTAAGCAGCTAGACTATATACATATTAATAGTTTCATTTTGCATTGTATATATTTCATTTGCTATGTTCCCCACATTCCTTGTATATAGCTTCAAGCTCAAAGCAAACAGCTGATGAAGACACCTATTATGATTATCCTAAAAAGTGTGCAGTGCTGGAAGCCAACCCTGCCTATGTGACAGTGGAGATGCTCTCCGTTCACAGAGACAGGATTTATGCAAATGTATTATTATAATGCATGGTCATTTCACTGTGCTGTGGTGAACACCTTTCCTTAAAATTCATGAAATCGACTCTTGTACATCCAGTTGATGAAGACATGCACATTAAGTAACAGCATGTGTTCTTTTTATACATTGGGTCTATATAAAATTATATTCCAGCAAACACATAAATTACATTTTAACCATGCATGCATGCGCAGCTCATGAAATTATATACACTATATACTCAATTCATGCATAATCATGACAGTCTAGTAAGAATTAACACAGAACAGTATCACTGAATAGTCCGTTCCATGCAACTTCCACTTTCATTATACTAAGTCAGAGTACAGCCGGAAATGCATGCATGTTCTAATGTGCACGTGTGTGAATGCATGGATTCATGCTATTATATAGCTAGTATGATAGACTAAGTATCTCATAATTCATAGTATAATATATTAATATGCACAATTATTGTCATATGACGAAATAATCTATATTCAATGTCATACTTAATTATACTTCAAAGCACATTGTATGCATATGTTGGTGTATATATAGTTACACTGCATGTGGATAAACATATAGCATAATCAAATCCATTATAATTTGAAATAATACTACTGTGACAAGAACTTGGGATAGTTTTTAGCATGCTGACTCTCAATTGCACTTACTGGGTAAGCAGTCTACGTCTATGGTACCAGTATCACTTCCTTGAGCTCTCCTCCGGGCCAAAGGTTTTTTTCAAAGCTCAGTTACATCTCAAGTGGCATACATAACTCTGAGGAGTAGAGGATCGAGGG
>CAUJGJ010000444.1:3449417-3479417 GCA_963170055.1 Halisarca cf. caerulea | reverse complement strand
CAGCTGGTGAAGCTCACAGTGTGCATCAAACCCAGAGCAGTTGCTGCTGATGATGCTTCCATCCAAGATGACATCCGGCGACACGTTGTAGTCGTACACACAGTGTATGAGCTGGTGACAGTTGGGCTGTGAGGACCTCACTTCACAATTTAGATCACCTGAATGAGGTGAACCAAGCAATTAAAATATATACCATATATATACCATAAATTAATATGTAGCAAATTGTGAATGTTTCAATGTATTGGGCATAGTATCTGCATTTAGAAGCAAGGAACATTGGCCAACATTATTAAAGCATAGATCAAAGTATTTGCTCCTAGTTCAGGTTAAAGTTTGTAGTATAGTCATCCGCGTCTTTACTAGTTTCGACTAGTTTAGCGTAGCGGCCCAGACCGCTATTTCGCCTCCTTTAAGTTTGTTAACTATAAGGAGGGGAAATAGCGGTCTGGGGTACTGGAGACTAGCCAAGAACACAGGCGTGCCGTATCGGGCCTGAAAAAGCGCGCCAACTCGGTTTCCGACATACAGATCTCTGCAAGTGTTATAATTATACAAAGGACCCATAGCTGTATAGCTTCTGGAAAGAGTAGATATCTCTCTGTAACAACAGCCTAAAGCTAAAGTTTGGTCAGCCGAAAGAACCTCATTGAAGACATGCCGCAATTTAATGCGCAATCTTTGTAAATTGTGGCAAATAGAACTTAAATCTTCCCGGCTTGGAGTAATTGGCCACGATTACGTTTGTATCTAGTGAAGGTGGACAAAAATAGCATCTTAAGATCTAGAGCCTCCGTAGACCCATGCAAACGACATATAGCCACCATTTTGATATAGGCTAGGGTAATCACTGACAGGCTCCTTCAGTTGTTTAAACTCACCCAAACGACGGTTAGTAGCTGTAGATTCTAGCGATCTGCAAACGAACACTAGGAGAAGTAAAACTGTTAAACATACTCGAAGGTCCAACACCTTCGATTCCATTTCTCTTCGCGCGCGTTGTGGTCATTTATGCATAATATTATATGCATAAATGCATATAAATAATAAATATATTATATGCAAAAGGGGTTACGTCATCAAGATGGCGGCGTTGAGCCACGTGTTTCGCAGAAGAAGACACCTGAAACCTACCAAGCCTGCGACACTTACTTTCGCCATCGCACACCATCCTTTCACAACACCCCGAGGCTCATTTTGAGGGGTTGTGCGACTGGAAACCATTCTCGGTCATCAGGGCTACAGTAACCGGTTCAGTTCAGAACCCAGCGGCAACCATTGGAACCCAGTGGTGGCCGCTGGTACTCAGCAGTCCAGTTCAGTACCCAGCAGACCATTCGAACCCAATGGTGATTTCTGGAAACCAGCGGTGACCATTGGAGCCCAGCATGACCACTGAAACCTCATGGTGACCAGTGGAACCCATGCAGCTGTGACAATTGGAACCCAATGCGTCATATTAGCACGGTGACCGTCGGAAGACAGTGGTGTTTGCTTGATCAATGGAACCCAGCTGTGAACCACTCAATCCCAGTGCTGGCCACGGAAACTCAATGGTGACCGCTGGAACCCAGGGGTGGCCATTGAAACCCAGTGGTGGCCACTGGAACTCACAAGATGGGCTCACAACCTTTTCCTGGCTGCCAGCGGAACTTGCTGGTTGTCCATCAGCACAGCATTTTTTTTTTTTTTTTTTTTTTTTTTTTTTTTTTTTTTTTTTTTTTTTTTTTTTTTGATTATGCTCACATCTATACGTCATGTACACCACTGCTGTGTTGTAAATTCTAAAGGCTCCATCACATGTTGATGGCAGTCCTTCAGCCATTCCTCTCAACTTTATTTCACTGTACCCCATTATGTACTACTTCTATATGGCTGTAAAGCAATGTAATAATAATAATAATAATAATAATATATGATTCGCGAAACTGGTGGGGTATACTTTTTGGAAAAAGTACATAATATTATACTACAGTATACTACGTACACATGTATACGTACTGGACAATGCAGCATATATACTGGACAATGTATATGATGTTACATATTATACAGAATGTACGTATTTTAATTTCACTAGTGTCTCATAATGTACTGTACAGAAGAACAGTACAGTAATTGCATAATAATATTATTATGTGTACTTTTATAACTATCACAGTTTATTTATTAGCATGAGTCACATAACTGCATCTATCTGACTACCACAGTACTGCCACAGTACCACAGTACCACTGTACCATGAGTACGACAGTACCACAGTACCATGAGTACCACAGTACCATGAGTACTATAGATACAGTACCACGTGTACCATGAGTATACTACAGTACCACGAGCACTACGAATATTATATCATTGATTATACAGTACCACTGGTACTACGACTACCACAAGTGCCCCGTGTACCACAGTACCACGAATATCACAGTACCACGAGTACCACAGTACCACGAGTACCACAGTACCACGAGTACCACAAGTACTATGCATGCAGTCCCACAGTACCACTGATACTATGAGTACTACGAGTACCACAGTACCACGAGTACCACAGTACCACGAGTACCACAGTACCGCGAGTACCACAGTACCGCGAGTACCACAGTACCATGAGTACCACAGTACCACGAGTGCCACAGTACCACGAGTGCCACAGTACCAGGAGTACCACAGTACCACGAGTACCACAGTACCACGAGTACCACAGTACCACGAGTACCACAGTACCACGAGTACCACAGTACCACGAGTACCACAGTACCAATCAGCTCAACATGGAATGTGTTTCCTTCCCCTTTAAATGGCTGTTTCATTTCACACTAGGAATTAACTACTCCCTTAAGAATGCATGCCTATATATATAGACCACACAATTAATGCTGCAGTGAGTAAAAATAGCGGAGTATACCAGTTTTCTGTCTAAGTTGTCATAAATATGATTCTTTATAAGTGGGAAACTTAAATTTTCAAAGTTACTGTACATAAAACATCACTTAAGGCAGGCATTGCACCTGAGTACGTGCATGTGCATTTGAGAATAATAGGTGGAGTTTGGACGAATAAGTGAATATTAAAATATAAATCTATAAGGTGGTATTTGGTGAATAACTGGCTCATGCATGTCTCTATTCCCCATAGTGTATAGGAAGTTGGGAAATAGCCATATTTATTCATGATCATGATTCGATAATCGCTAATTGCACATGATCATTGTGAACAACCTTGAGCATCTCATGCAATCAGACAATTTTGGTATGTGGTGCGTGACAGACAACTCTTGATTATGCTGACTGCAATTATTGTTGCTGACCAACTGCGATTGCATGCGATGCATGACATAGCAACAGTCTGCAGCTGTTCTGTTGCACCACACAAATTAACCACATCTACTACACTTCACTGGCATCTGTCAATGAGGCAATGTGGGGCTGCAATGTAATCTGAGCTATCTCCAATGCAATTCTAAGAAATGAGAGTGTGTGGTATTTCTCAAGCTATATATAGGTTGAAAAAACTCACTTGTGCAATTTAACCATGGAGGTAGTCCTACATATGTTCAGAGAACATGCAGTCTGTGGCATTTGGGAGTGCCAGTGGCTTAATTAGTGAGCTGCTGATGTAGTTCAGCTATGGGATGGGTTGAAGTCAATTCTGGGCCCGGAGATCGATGCATGGTGCCTTTGGACATTTTTCCGTACTTCCCTTAGTGTGGAAGAATGAAGAACTTACAGGATGAAGAAGTTCCACTATCGTGATAGCTATTAAACTGATATAACACTATATAATAGGATTTAACAGCTGGCTGTGATCCAGTTTGATGATCGATGTAATTTGTTTTAATTTCTATTCACTGGGTCCCCTGTAGCCATAATTAAGTTGCATAGAAGGTTCCTATAATATAGTCAAAATGAGATTAATCAATCATATCGTACCCAATGTTCCAGTTTGAGAATCAACTAGGTAAAATGATGAGAAAAAAATATAGCTGGGCGTACAGCCTAAATGCTGCAGCACATAGTCGGGAGTCATACTATCTAGTGTGTGTGTGTGTGCATGTGTGTGTGTGTGTGTGTGTGTGTGTGTGTGTGTGTGTGTGTGTGTGTGTGTGTGTGTGTGTGTGTGTGTGTGTTTGTGTGTGTGTGTACATGTGTGTATGTGTGTGTGTTTGTGTGTGTGTGTGTGTGTGTGTGTGTGTGTGTGTGTGTGTGTATGTGTGTGTGTGTACATGTGTGTATGTGTGTGTGTGTGTGTGTGTGTGTGTGTGTGTGTGTGTGTGTGTGTGTGTGTGTGTGTACATGTGTGTGTGTGTGTGTGTGTGTGTGTGTGTGTGTGTGTGTGTGTGTGTGTGTACGTGTGTGTGTGTGTGTGTGTGTGTGTGTGTGTGTGTGTGTGTGTGTGTGTGTACATGCATGTATGTGTGTATGTGTGTGTGTGTGTGTGTGTGTGTGTGTGTGTGTGTGTGTGTGTGTGTGTGTGTGTGTGTGTATGTGTACCATAATGTCAGCTGCCATTCAAGGCAAGTGTGAAAATCTAGCTTGTATCATACATATACGTACCTACTTACTCTGGTCCGGTATCCACCAGACGGGAGCATCTAGATACGTATAAGGTAAAGGGGGGTAAGCAAGTTTGGAACAGTTAGGCCAAAAGCAGTGCCAACCATAAGCTACATCCATTATTTCTCGTCTGTATTGTCTCCACAAAGGGGGATTTTGTTAGTACAGCAAAACAACTTACCCAAAGCAAAAGCTACAGGCCCTGTTCCTAATTATCATCGTGCTCCAAATTACCCCTCTTTACTCTATACAGACTCGCGATATTCACTTGCCTCGAATGGCATGCAATGTTGCACACTTCAATATACAATATGTGTGCAAGAGAACAAGATATAGCAAGCCTATTATGAGGTGCTAAAATTCACCAGGTGCATGGTTTGAAAGTTTTGACTGAATTGAGCAATTAACCATTGACACTCCAGGAACTGATTACCGGGAAAACACTCATTATTACTCAATTGAAGAGCAGTAATAAGATACAAAAATCCAGCTAAAAGTTTCTACTTAGGCTACTGTAAATTACTAACTAACTACTAGATAATAATGTTTCTTTCAGCTGGATGTAGCCTCGGACACAGGGTTATTGGGGACTCCTCTGGCAGTACAGTGTCTGCAGCTTGATGTAGTCCCTTGCGCCTGGCAAGGTAGAGTGGGTGGGTGACAGCAGGGCTAGGCATATTGAGAGGCTTGGTCAATGGCTAGACTAGAGAACACTTCAGCTAACTGCAGCTGCTAATTCGCATAAGGGTTCTCCATCCTGCAAGTTACCATACTCAAAACTAAAGACTGTCTTCTCCTCTATATACCCTTTATATCGCTTCTATCATCTTCTCCATACGATCGTGGTGTTCTTCAAGCAATTTCCATTTCTTTAGTTTCTCAGCCACGCGTGGTGGACCGCCATTTTCTTCTTACGTCATTCCCTCTCAATGGCTGCCTTGGATAACTTTTCCCAAGCGAAGACCGATGTATGCCTGCATCAGGTTGGGTCTGAAATCATTCAACTGTGAGTCTAGCTGCATGAATGTGTTCATATCTCATTTGCTACGTCTTGAGATCAAATAGTATCGATACTATAGGAGGCCCAGTGGCTGAAATATCGCTCGGTATCTCCTGGCTTGTCCTCAGTGCAGCTACATGCAGAGAAACCTCTATATAGTCTCGGAACCAGACCCAACTTCTCTGAGAACCCTAGGAAGTGACGTCAGAAGAGAAGTTGGGTCTGGTTCCGAGACTAACCTCTATAATAAGGACACCATTGGAACCACCTCTAACTGTCCTGTTTATGGAAGTTTCCTTATTTTTGAACTTTAGTTACATGTACACATGACCACATGTCAATGCAAGGGATGCAAATTGGGTAGATCTGAGGTGTCCTGTTAAAGGAGGTGGGTGAATTTCTAAGGTGTCCTATTATAGTAGTTTCATGTATGTAGGTTGCACTACATACTCATGCACTTCTATGATGGCAGTGGGTGTTAGTGTATGCAGTGTATGAGGTAATGTTTTATGCCAACAACTATATTAAATCCATGCAGTATGTCTCCCTACATGTGCATGTCACATCAAACTATATATGCATTTTTGATGTTTTGCATGACAATTGTTTTCAAAACAATTGTCCAGTTACAATAAACAGTATGTTCCATGAATGTTCAGCTGTAGCTGTTCCTCTTTAATTCCCTGCAAGTGATTGGAGTGCGTGGGACGGCAGCCCCCACGAGTTTTTAACTCGAATTACTTGTTTGCCATGTCTCTGGTATCGTCAAGGCTCATTGTTTTCTATGTCTCAATACTGCACTTTGCTATAAGAAATTTTGTATAAGATCGTATACGTACATACAGTGTTGCCTATATGTGCTAGCCTGAGAGCTTTAACCATGGACATTGTGTGTAGGCTATGGTTGTGCTTTCAATATTCTTTCCCATACCATTTATTCAATATTGCTATGTGTACATTTTGTGCTATTACAAACACAAACATACGAACAAATCACGTTCCACTTGACAGCACTGCATACTAAGGGATAATATTGTAATTGTACGGAGGTCCTATGCCTGCACAGGGAACTAAGTATTTACTGCAAGCTTGATCAACAAGCTTTGAGTTAACATGCATATATAAGTGTTTGCTATGTGGACATCCATGGCAATAGAACCGATGTTGCAACCACTGTGTACAGTAGAGTGCTTGAGAATGGTGCTGTTAGCTGTCCACTGGAACCTGTGTGGGAATAGATTGGCAAAGAATTCATGCAAAGTAGTAGTGAAACATTCACATGCGTGCGCAATCATATGTTTGTTTGTTGTGTGTGTGTGTGTGTGTGTGTGTGTGTGTACTACATGCATGTGCATGTGTGTGTGCATGCATGCGTATGTTTAATTGTGTGCATGTATGCGTCTGTGGGGGGAGAGTGTATGCATCTGTTTGTATTTACAAACATGTGCATGGATGTGTTCGAACATTTAAATACGTACATACATATGTATGGATCAAAATTTCAGTCATTTTTTTCATTGTAAAAGTGAAAGTGATAATATTATTATGATAGACAATAACATAGTAGTGAAATGCGTAGTCTATAGCCACAGATCTGAATAATAAGACTCTGTTAACAATATTTAATGCCAAATAAATGACTTTAGAGCAACAAAATTAATACATGCATACGTGCATGCTGTAGATTTCAGCTTTGTTTGTTGCCAATGAAACAAAGCTGCAATGCCATCAGCTTTTGACACTGCATCGATTGGCTATCTGAATTGTGAAATTTAGCATGAATGAGATTTCAAATCTGAACCATGTGACATTATCACTGATAGTCGAATACAGTGAAAGCTCTATGATAAGATCTATGATTGTACTGGGTGCCTTTATAGTAGCCTCTGGCTATTGGCCTCCCCAGTTTAAATAAGATTCCCTGATACCCTGATAAGGACACACTTTGAACCATAGTAAGCTGTCCTTAAGGAGGTGTTTTCATTTCAGAGGGTTCACATGTAAATATGTAATTGTGGGATGGATTTCAAATGGGCTAGAGGAATGGCGTCCGGTTAAAAGAGGTGCTGCATTTCAGATGTATCATTGAATAGAAGTTTCATTCTATCCACAGTGGTATTGCCAGGGTACATACACATGTACAAGTATATATCATTGTAGTGGTGCAAGCACATGTGGCATTGACATGTACGTATGTAGAAGTTGAATCTTGTGGCTCACCTTTCACTATGGTAATGTTTATTTGTCCATATGTATTGATCATTCCTGCAGAATAGAATTCAGCCAATCTATGCTTTACCAGTTGTTTGTCATTTTGTGTTGTTTAAAGAGCACGGCCCATGTTGTACACATGCACACACACACACACACACACACACACACACACACACACACACACACACACACACACACACACACACACACACACACACACACACACACACACACCACACACACACACACACACATACACACACACACACACACACACACACAC
Organism: Halisarca cf. caerulea; assembly: GCA_963170055.1. Taxonomy (NCBI): domain Eukaryota; kingdom Metazoa; phylum Porifera; class Demospongiae; order Chondrillida; family Halisarcidae; genus Halisarca; species Halisarca cf. caerulea. The sequence continues at coordinate 3,471,361 of CAUJGJ010000444.1, read as the reverse complement.
ACACACACAAACACACACAAAGACACACACACAAACACACACACACACACACACACACACACACACAAACACACACACACACACACACACACATACTCACGGGTTGTGAAATTATACTCCAGTAGTTTAGTTTCAGGCTTGCCACATTTCCTTCTGGTGGACAGTGAACACTCTAATACAACTCCGTCATCAGTTATACTCAAGTCGTACCACTCTCTGATCTCTGTGAAGTTCAGTGTGACAGTGTCATTTCCGCTGTCCAAGCAACACAGGTTGGGATCTATGGTGCAGCTGCATCTGGGGTGACTGGAGCAGTTACAATGTTTCACATCACATGTGGGCTCAATGATTCCTGTGTACTGTAGCTCAAGTGAGGCAGTTTCCTGATAAAGTGTACCTCCAGTAAATTCTATAAATAGATGAAAAATAATGATGAAATGTGGATAAATTAAATACTATTGGGCACCCATGCAGGGTTTCTTTGAGGGTACGTATGTGTTTGTGCATGTGTGTAGGGGGTTGGCGGGTTGAAGGGATCATTATTCCCCACTGTGACCCAGCCGTCCCCAGCCGGAGGTTTACTTTATAGCATACATGTACAACTAGCTAGAGCAGCGATTCATGTATGTATTCCTAAACCTGCCTGATTAGTGCAAAATACCCTCAGGTGCCTCCTTATAAGGCCTAGAATTAAACTTCACGTTTTCCTCGATACAACCCACACACTCCATATATTTTTATACATACATACATAGATATGTACAACTCCAACACGTCATGTATACCTGCCCCTCTGGATCCTTACATTTACTATCACGGAACTAGTAGGTTAGTATTTGCACCATTATAGTTTTCTTATTTCTGGTCTACGTATGTACTACGTACGTACGTATGTAGATACGTCCCATTTGAGATCTAAGCTGAAAGATCTGCTTTAGTACAGTTAGTCTCATGGCCAGACCCAAACCTCTATCAATTGTCCGCAAATTCCAGTTGCCCTCTGTAGGCCTGGCTACCTGTGACTGTGGTGTGGTCATGGGAACTGCTTGTAGTTGGCTGTGCCTGCAGTAGTATTGAGACTGTTGTATGGGAGCCTTTTATTGTGTCTCAGTCGATATTGGTAAGCTCTAACCTGAAGTACAGCCTCTTGGTCTTCCAGTACCACTAGAAGTGTCCACACTTGCCCAAAGGACAATGAAAAGCAGAAAAACAACTGTTGATATCCACATTGCCTTGTTTTTTGCTATAGGTCTTCCTAATCTGGTATGCTGATTCATTGTAGTATGTGTAATACTGTATTTAAGGTAATGTGTATTGTAACAAAGACCAGTCCTGTGCTGAGCCAGCCGGGTCAGGCTGCATGGTGTCTTCAAAAAGATTCCCTGGTGCATTTCAAAGATTCCCCTATAAGGCTAATGAATATGTTTAAGATAGCCAGGTAGTATAATATTACATAGTAAGCCAGTGCTGTCATCCATGATTCAGCAAAGAGCAGTTGTGAAGAATTTTAATCCAGGCAATCCATGCTGCATGGGCAGATGCCATCCAACGATATGATGTGTGTATGTGTCATGCTGCAATGCATGGAAGCACGTGGAAAGGTAGTGCAATGTGTGTAGTCTTGTGTACTGAGCGTAGACTATGGCCATTTCAAGTCTTTGTTTGCTGACCTGGATATCATCCTTTCATCGACAGACAACATTATATTCATGGATGGAAATGGAACATTATTTCAATGGGATTGTATGCACAGTACTTTTAAAAGCATTTTCAGACATCATTCATGTTCTCGAACGTTTTCAGCCTATTATATAATACAATCAATTAATCCTAAATCGTCCACACTAGCCAGAATTTGAAAAAATATTAATTCCAACGTTTCGGCAACACAGTTGCCTTCATCAGGGAATATCACAGGGTGAAAACTCAAAGCTTTTATACAAAAGGGGGGGGGGGGGGTGATATGTGGTGATTGTGTAAGGATAACATGCTAGATAAATGGGATGTACAATGGGATGTCACATGATGATGATGATGATGGTTTGTATGTTCTAAACAGATAACAAGAATTTATGGGTGAGTCTTAGCCAAGTAATGAGGTGTACTCCCTAGGTAGTGTGCCCTTTTCTCTGTTGATTGTGTTGTCATCCTTCTGTATGTGCCAGCTTTCCAGTAAGCATCTGGTTGTCACATGGGGATGTGCATCAATGATCTCTGCTGCGGCTGTATCACCCCCCCCCCCCCCCCCCCTCTTTTTGTATAAAAGCTTTGAGTTTTCACCCTGTGATATTCCCTGATGAAGGCAACTGTTTTGCCGAAACGTTGGAATTAATATTTTTTCAAATTCTGGCTAGTGTGGACGATTTAGGATTAATTGATGGATATACCTAGCCACAAAGAACTATTTCAGTATAATACAATGTTTACTGATTGCTTGTGCAGCATCTAAACTGGTTTATTTATGGGTTGATCTCCCAAGGATTTCCTGGGAAAATGTTTCAACTAGTGTCGCTGTAAAATATTAAACCATGGAGATCGAAGGTTTCACAAGCTGGACTCAGTGTGTCCTGGAATGTGGGCTAATTGCTGTATGCTGTACATACAGTAGTGGTCTAGCTTACCATACCGGGCGGAACATAATGCATGAACACCAGGTAGTATTGTAGCCTATAGATTAGCAGACTACTGTATAGACATGTACTCAGCCTCGTGCATAACGTTGGAGAACCTGTCTCAAGTTCAAATCCGCACGCCATGTTTTATTACATCATAAAGATGGCCGAGGGATTCGCGTGCGATATTGGATTAATTTTTAGTAGGAGTTGTTGGAGTGGTAGGAGCGCCATTCAGTAGAGAAACTTGTACATTGTTGTGTTGTAAAAGGACTTTATTCGTCTCTGTTTGGAGTTATTTTTAGTTTCTATATTGCTTGAATCAGCTACGGTTGATTGGAACTTTGCACGGAGCCAGCAGCGTTTTTGAAGTTGTGAGTCCAATGTACCAGGCAGTGTTCTGCTTGTATGTGTTTTATTATACAACCCTTTACTGCTCTACATTTACCATACGTGGGTATTATAGACTATGGAACATATTCTATCCCCTTACTCGATCCATAAATATTCTATGCTACGTATATGCTCGATTTAAGGGCAAGGTGTTAATTTGGAGCAGGAAAACTGTTCGTTAATTTGTTTTACATAGTCTAAGTAGTTTGGGGGCATTCACACTGCAATAGAATATTGAACCGTTGGTTATTGTCTGCAGCTCTGCTATGCTCTGGCATGCATGGGCGGATTTGGTGTACGTAGTTCTGCTTTACACGAGAATGCAGAATAGGCAGCCTGCGTCATCTGATGGATGTATAGCACTTATATTGGTGCCTGCTTTACGATACTGCCCTGTGATCCGAATGTACAGTCACCAAGACAGATGACCTTCCCCGGTGGTGGTCTCTTAAATCAGGCTCCACAGTGCATGGTTTTGCATAGCCTAGACAGCAATTTTGTCTCCTGTTTCGGTGACTGTGGTGTCATCAAACCAGTAGGTGAAATAGTGGTCTTGGCTATGTGATACATATCAAGTGAGACTGTACATGCGTATGTACGTACATATGGTCAATGAAACTGGTAATGATACAGTTAAAAATATGAATAAAACTGTGGTTCATAATAGACATGCAATATTGTACACATGCATTTAGTCAGTATAACCTATATATTGCAGCTGTTAGCAGTGCCAGTAGAAGCAACAGGAGTCTGTGGACACTAGCTGTAGAGGCACCACCTGTTAGCAATGTGGGTGTAGACCAAATATAGCATATTAATTGTGTGTGTGTGTGTGTGTGTGTGTGTGTGTGTGTGTGTGTGTGTGTGTGTGTGTGTGTGTGTGTTTGTGCTGTGTGTGCAGGGACAATTATAACTATTTTGGGATTATCTGACATTTTATCAGACTGGGATCCTGTCTGGCCTGACATACGTACCTAGGCAGGTCTGGTGAGATAGTGTGCTCACACACCATCTTATGTACATACTTTAATTAGTGCATCCAAACACAATGTTAGCTTCAATGAATACATCTTTGTAAGAGTATAAACACTGCGTAGACTTTGTCATGATCAAACCCACAACAAAGCCACGAGAGCTGCTATGTTCCTTGTCGTGTACGTATTTATAAACATGTGCAGGTACTTGCATTTATGAAAAATTGTATTCTGTATGTTGTTTCAAATGGTGGCAGTTGTGTCGTGCTCTGCTGGTATCAGCTTACTTCCACTTGAGTCATCCTTGGCAATCACGATTATCTTCAGATTATCCGAAGAACTTGAGATCTCATCTGTAGAGAATAATACGTACATGTGCATATTGCGTAGGTTGTCACAGCTCTCTTTTATCAGCCTTGTATTGCACAGTGCTATTTGGTTACATGCATTGATATGTGCATCCTTGCATGTGTGTTTTGTACGTAGAATTACTGCTTATGGGTGCGCCTAAGGTGTGTGCTATTTCCATTTTTAAAATTTATCTGATTTTGAATGCATCTCTTGTGCATATACTATGTCCATACTTTTAGCTTTGAGTTTGCATGCAGTGGTTGGTTTGTGGGTATTCAAATACATATGCATGATTAGATGCTTCTTTTATGTACAGTAGTACATTGTGACTGTTCACACATACCCTATGTACGTGCAAATGTACGTGTATGTATTCAAATATTCATACTGTCTAATACGCATGTACGTATGTATGCTTTGTGTATGAGGTATTTAAGATACACACGTGCATATGCATGTATGTACGCATGTACGTACGTACATACGTACATGCCTTCATTGTATGTATGTACCTATGCATAATGGCATGTTTGATTGTTTCATGGCACTTACTGGTCTCATAGTCATAAAGCACTGTGTATACTGGGCAGGTGTTCCCAGTGGACCAAGAAAACTTGAACTGTACTCTGGTCTCTGTGATGTCCCATTGTTTCTTCACTTGTACGAAATGCAGCTTCAGTGTGTTGTTAGCACTGGTTATGCAGGTACTGTCGGATATAGCTACGATTTCGTTATTTGAGCTGAACTCACATTCTGGTTCCAGCACACCATTATACTCCACTTCCAGTGTCATGTTAGCTTGGACGAATGTTGCCTTTAGTAATTCTAGGGAATCAGTAGACGTACATTGTGTGCAGTTGTTTTCCATGAACGATATAGAACAATGTAACAAGTTTATCCTTGATTGCACCCCACTAAAGCATCAAAGTAATATCTACGTACAGTGTAGCTAGTTTGCATGATCCAATATAATGGTAGCAGTTTCAACAGTACGACTTGTTTACTCTATGCCAAGGTACTACTAGAAAAATTCAAATTTTTCTGGCCTGGTGTATTACCTGACAACAAGAAAATGGTTAACAAACAAATCAACTATAATGTGGGATATTTCTGTGCAGAGGAATGCTAGGGAATTGCTAAGGCTGTGTGGGATCAATTTACCACTAGCAACTAGAAGCACACCTATGTATAAATACGTATGTTTTGAAGAACACCTACGTATCCATGTGTTTACAAGCACGCCTACAAATATACATACGTACGTTTACAAACACGCCTATGTAATCATATGTACGTTTACAAGCACACCTATGTACATATACGTACGAATTTTGTGTGTTTGTAAACTACATACGTAAGTACGTATATGTATGGCTATAGTCTGTTTTCCCCAAACTACACTCACCAGATTTGCAGAAAAGTACTAATCTAATGCAGCTTTTAGTTTTGATCATTCGGGCCTGTTCCCAAGGTGTGTCTTTTTACTGGAGTTAAATGATGGCATGGTTTTATTTTAAGTTGGTGGCCTTATTTAGTGATCTTACCTGAAATACACTCCATCTTTTGTCCTTTGGTGCCTTCAGAATTCAGTGCACACATCACTAAATACGTAGGTAATGGTGGCCCATCTTAAGCTGAGGCCCGGAAATTTTTGAAGTAAACCTTTGCTCATGTTTTAGCTTAGTTGCTCAATCTGGTTCTTCTCACAACTGAGTCCGCTTACACAATAGACACTCTATACTAGGCTGTGAGTTTTACTTGTACTTGAATGCCAGTTAACTCACATGACTTTTAGTAGTTAGTTGTTTGCAATGAATATCATTATAGAAAGCTGAGTGGGCTAGCTTTCCAAGTCCCAAAACTTGCTTTCCCAGCATGTCAAATCTCTGTCCACATGTAGGTAGACAGAGATACAGTACTTTATACATAAATATGCACCACCTTCTTCCCTGCCTGCACTGGCTCAGAAACTATATGCTTAGTAACATTTGCCAACATAATGTTGTATCCCGCAGTACTATCTATAGATTTTCTGACATGTGTTTTGTAGGTACCTACTGTATGTGTTACAGGGCTAATACTCACTGAGTGCATAGTGATCAGTCACTAAACTGTTTGTGTGTGTCAGCAGTAGACACCCTTAATTGTCTGCCATGCAGGAAAGGGTAGGAGTGGAAGGCACACACCCTCACACCCTCTCTTTACCTTTTTACCTTTTTTAGACATTGGTACTACCCCTCCTCTGTTGAGCTGAGTTAGCATGTAGGCCTGTTGACCTTGGAGTGGGAATACGTAAGTGGCTCCAGTGCAGCTGCAGGGGTTGTTGATGTTGACACTACAGAGTTTTGTCTTTAGTGTGCAATATATGGGTATTCATTCTTGACAACTGACAAAGACATAATAACTGAAGTTTATGTAGTGTTTCAGTACACACAATGTACGTATGTACTGTACATACTGGATTATTGGCAGTTGAAAATTTAGCAAATTTACTTTACTGTCAGGATTTTGATGTACAGTATAATGTACTGTATGTACGAACGTATGTGTAGTTGTATGTATGTATGTATAAATTGTATTAAACAGAACTGGGAGTTTTATATTTGGTATGGCAAACTGCAAACTGCCATGTATCACAAAGGATTTCTTGATTTATAGTTATAGTTCATATTTCAGCGTTTGTCATTTCCTGGGTTAATCCACCACTACAGATATGCAAGTGGATGCACTATCTGGTTGTAGGAAACCTTCCCACAATCTTATGTATGTACATACGTATACAGTGAAACCTCCATAATCCGACACTCCATGGGACTGAAATTAGATGTCAGATTACAGAGGTTGTCGGATTATCCAGTGCTTCTTAGTACAGTCAAACATGGTGACTGTACCTCATCACATGGTCGGATTAGAGAGAATGTTGGATTATGGAGGTGTCGGATTACAGAGGTTCCACTATATATGTATGTTTCACTGATCTACGTACAACCTCAATACTGCTGTACATGATCTCTGTGCATTCATGGCCCTAAGTATGCCTCAATGCAATTGTTTTGCAGTGGCTGTACTGCTCCCTTAAAGGGAGTTGATGAAGTGGTATTCTGAAGCACACACACATACATATGTATGTACGTATGTACATGTACGTACGTGTGAGCGAGTGAATCCAACTGTCCATGGTGTGAAATGTGCCCAGGATGAAATGTCCCATTAATCATATACGTATGGTGCACACATTATTACAGTGTCATTTTATACCATTAGCAGTTTTACTAATACAGTACATGCATTGCAATGTACACATTGTCCATGTACATGAGTACGTATGTGCATACATATGTACGCATATGAAATACCAGCATGTGCACTATATGAAATTTAAAAATGGTGTTCGCGGAACGGCCTATAGTGGTCACCACAACCAAGTGGCCCCTCTGAGGAACTGTATTTACATGTGTACTGTATTGCTTTAGAAGTTCTTATGTAATTGTGCAATCCAATGACATGCGTACTTATATAGCACCTATTAAAATGGCCACCTCTTATACAGCACGAATACTCCAAAGATACTGTATGTATAGAGTGTCTATGTGAGGATACTTTTTCTGAGGCGAAGACGTCATCTGTGAGTCTGCCTGAATGTGTGCATATCTCATTTGCTACTTCTTGAGCTCGGAGAGTGTCTATCCTGTACGATGATGAACTATCACACCGAGTTAGGCTACGCATCTCTGGGCTCATCCGCAGTGTAGATATGGACATACAATGCTATAAAGATGTTGGTTGCTGCAATTTACATGCTCGCTACTATGATTGCAGTGGATGCTGGTGTATGCAGTGTATGTACACAATAGTGTTTTATGCCAACAGCCACTCTAGTCTCTGTGGATGTGCGTATTTAATCTGGCTTGGCCTTGCAGACTGATTTCCTCCATGTGCAATAGAGGATTTCTGTCTTGCCACACCAGACTATGTGCGTTTTATGCCCTATCTATAGTGTTATCAAGGCTCAATGTTTTCGATGTGGCAATTCTGCCCTACTTTGGTATAAGATCCTATACTACGTACTTGTTGTAACTTCACGTCACATTAGTGAATCGACAATCACGATCAAATGAGAAACACAATATTTAGCCAACAACTCAGGCTGTAACCTAACTAACAGATTGACTAGCAAAACTACATGCAAGACTATTACGTTTACAGTAAATCATAAAGAGGTCACAGGATATGACTTAATAAGACGGAGTACACCAGTTAGGCCACCATCCACCTAAAATCAATAAAGCTACACACACACACATCACATACTAAGTGATCAGTTGTCACACAGATTGAAACTTTAAGACACCACACTACTGTGTTGCCTATGTACATACGTATATGGACAGGCTAGCCCAAGAACTTTAACCAGGGATGTTGTACAATCCCGAACATGCAAATCACACTCCACAAGCATCACTGTGTCCCATGGGACATTCTAATTGTACAAAGGTTCTTATGCCAGCACAAGGGAAGGACGCTTTATAAGCTGCCAGCCTGATCAACAAGCTTAGAGTTAACACACATACATGAATGTTTGCTATGTGAACATCCGTAAAAGTAGAAAAATAGTTGCAACTGCTGTGATCAATGGAGTACTTGAGAATGGTGCTGCTGACAGTCCACCGGAACCTACGTATGTATGTGGTAATTTAAAAGACATCATGCAATACAGTGCTGGGTATATACATATACATGAGACCATTGCAGTTGCATGTACGTACGTATATGCAAAGTGAAAGTATTATTCTTATAATGGACAATGACATAATATTGAAATTGTATGTAGCCACAGATCTGAAGCGACTAATGTGAAAGGTCTACTAACAATGCCAAATGCATGACCTTAGAGCTACGTACAAAAGTAATTCATTCATCAACATGTGTTGTAGGTTTCAACACTGAATGCCAATAGAACCCAGCTGGCTATCATCCTTGGATACTACACTGACCAGCTATTTGGAATGTACGTATGTGAATTAGGATAAAAGGTGATTTCAGTTGTGTACCTCCTCACATTATCACTGATAGCTACTTTAATTTGAGCACAGTAAAATGTTTGCAATAAGAACACAATTGAAACCACACTAAGTTTTCCTGTGTACAGAGGTGTCCTTAGTCAGGAGGGTTTGAATGTAGAGGTGTCCTTGGTCAGGGGGGTTTAATGTAGAGATGTCCTTGGTCAGGAGGGTTTGAATGTAAAGGTGTCCTTGGTCATAAGGTTTGAACGTAGAGGTGTCAATGCGAAGGATTTCAAATGGATTAGAATTAAGGTGTTCAGTTAAAAGAGGTTTCAGAGCTGTCCCTTAATAGAGGTTTCACTGTATACATACCATGGTATTGCCTGAGTATGTATGCGTACTTACACATGTATCACTGTAGTACAAGCACGTGTGATATTCACCTGTAGAAGTTGAATTGTGTGGCCCACCTTTCACTATCAAAATGGGTATTTTTCCAAATGCATTGACCATTCCTGCAGAATAGAAAACAGCCTATCCATGGTTTACCTGTTCTTTGTCACTTTGTATTCACATTTCGATTCAATTTACATTAATAGTTTTGTTTGAAGAGTTTGGTGCATGCTACACACACACACACACACACACACACACACACACATGCACACACACACACACACACACACATACACAGCACACACACGTGCAAACACAAATATACACACACACACACACACAAACACACACACACACACACAAACACACACACACACACAACACACACACACGTGTAAACACTAACACACACACACACACACACACACACACACACACACACACACACACACACACATACACAGCACACACACGTACAAACACAAACATACACACACACACACAAACACACATACACACACACAACACACACACACACACGTGCAAACACACACACACACACACACACACACACACACACACACACACACACACACACACACACACACACGATACTCACGTGTTCGGAAATTATACTTCAAGTTAATATCAAAATTGGGACATTTCTCTTTAATGGACAGAGAGCAAAGTACTTTAATTTCTTCATCAGTTATACTCCAGTCATACCACTCTCTGATCTCCGTGAAGTTCAGTGTGACAGTGTCATTCCCACTGTCCAAACAACACAGGTGGGGATCTATGGTGCAGCTGCAGCTGAAGTTACTGGAGCAGTTGTAGTGTTTCACATGACAGGTGGGCTCATTGTGTCCTGTGTACTGGAGATCAAGTGAGGCAGTTTCCTGATAAAGTGTACCTCTAGTGAATTCTGTGATGAAAAATGATGAAATTCTGTCAATATCATTAGATCACCAACACATGTGTGTGTGTGTGTGTGTGTGTGTGTGTGTGTGTGTGTGTGTGTGTGTGTGTGTGTGTGTGTGTGTGTGTGTGTGTGTGTGTGTTAGTGTGTTAGTGTGTGTGTGTGTGTGTGTGTGTGTGTGTGTGTGTGTGTGTGTGTGTGTGTGTGTTAGTGTGTGTGTGTGTGTGTGTGTGTGTGTGTGTGTGTGTGTGTGTGTGTGTGTGTGTGTGTGTGTTAGTGTGTGTGTGTGGAAATGCGAGGGGGGCAAAAGGGTAATTCTTCCTCTAGCTAGATATTCCCACCTGGAAGTTCATTTTCCACCATATATGTGCAACTGGCTCCATGTATGTATTCAGTAACCTGCTTAATTGGTGCGAAATACGCACCTTCTGAAGCCTAAAATGCTCACATTTTCCCCGGGAGAACATCCCATGGACTCCACGTTTTATACGTATGCATATTGTCAACACCACATGCATATGTACCTGCCTCTCCTTACATTTGCTATGGAGCTAGTAGGTTACTATTCACACCACTATATGTAGTTTTTCTAATTTCTGTTATACATATACGTAAATATACTACTATGCTGGTACAAATCAAAAATCACTAAACACTGAGCGTTCTACAGGTTCCCAATGAGTATTGTTTTCAAAACAATTATCCATGCACTTTACAGTAAACATTGTGTTCAATGCCAGAATGTTCAGCTGTGCACTTACCCCTCAATACTTTGTAAGTACAGTAATTCAAGGGTGTAGGGCGGCAGCCCACGAGTTTTTAACTCGTATTACTTGTTTAGTTCCTGTCGGGTGTACGAATCGAACTATGCTTGGTGCGCGCATACCGCATAATTAACCCGGCCTACATGAGAAAACTGTACTAAATGCCCTGGTTTGCTGGGAACCCGTACGTGATCGCATGCACCCCTTTCTGAAACCCGTTCTGGCCCGTAGAACGTTCACTGACAGATTTTTATGATGTTGTACCGTACATACGTACGTATGTCTCATTTGAGAACTAAGCTAAAAGATTTGCTTTTAATTAGTGGGATTAGTCTCATGTAACCAGACCCAAAATTCTATGAACCGCCAAAGAACCCTCCACAGGCCTGGCTACCTTTAACTATAGTAGTTGGCTGTGCCTACAGCAGTATCAAGTTTGTTGTATTGCACAGACTTTCATTGTGTTTCAGTTGGTATTGGTAAAGTCTAACCTGAACCACAGCCTCTTGGTTTTACAGAATCATTAGAAAAAGTGTCCACTCTTGTCCAAAGGATATTGGAAAGCAGAACAACTTTGAAAATTGTTAAAATCCACATTGCCTTCCTTCTTCAACTTTAAGCCTTTCCTAGCTTACATAACTATCCTCTGTCTCTGCCAATCAAGTACGTACTGTTGTAAGTTGACATTGTATTCTTCACTTATAATATTCAGAATTTCAATTCATAACCACAAGGTCAAATGTGGTATTCATAATATATACTCATAACTTATCAAGGCACTATTCTCCCCAACCTGACCCTGTTCGGCCTTGTTTATTATGATCTGTTTCATTGTAGATCATAGTAGATCTATTCATCTATATCGATGGGGCGAATCAGAGTCTGGTCAAGGAGACTAGGTACCAACACATGATAGTATGACCTACCATAGGTGATATCCTCTGATTTAGCAATGTGCAGTAGTAAGTCAAGAATTATAAGCTAATAATCCATACTGCTTGAGCAGATGCCGCCCCATGATATTTCTGTGTGCTTTTAGTGTAGTTACTGACGCATACTTGTGTATGTATGTACGTATGTACGTGGAATGTTATTATGTTGCTTGTAGTTTCATGTAAGACTAGACTACTATTACGAGTCCAATATCTGCTGCTTCAGATGTCACCCTTTCACTGACACAATTACCAATTATTGGAGGCGAATAGTATTTGGGGCAATGCCTATACAGTACATAGAATCCACACACTCAAAATGTTTTATAGTATCTATGGTTGAACCATGCATGTCTGTGTATCTGTTCATTGTTCATCTTAACTGGTTTGCTTGGGATTGGATTTGCATACAAAGTGTTTCATCTGTCCTGATGTAAAGTTTAAGAACCTTGTTTAGGGAAATTCAATCCAAGACTTGGGAAGCTAGATCCCCCCTACTCCCACCACAAAAGCTGTATGTGCATGATTAGATGTGGTTTAGCTGACTATGGTATAGGGAGGTGGGTAGTGCATGCGTAAGCCAGGAGTACTATGCTGTCCTATAGGTTAACTATGTACGTACACGTAGCTGCTGTAATAGACACCAGGCTGTGTGGTTGACGCTGGAGTACTACCATACGTAGGTTACATACAATAGAATATACAGTTTTGTTGGTTGGGTGACTGAATTGAGTAGCCATTGTGTCAGCCGTCCCGTTGAACATCTTTAGGGGCACCTAGCTTTTTGTGATGCGTGTGCACAAGTACATGTGTCTTCACCTCTTGATTGTGAGGTTATGCACTTTGTGCACACCTAGTCTCGTGAACCAGACCACCCATTGGAAGGGTGCTGGGTGGTCTGGTTCACGAGAATAATTCTCACCTAGTATTATTATACCTAACATACGTACGTAATAAAGTACAAGTCCGTGCCATGTTTTCAGTACATCATAAAAAATGGAGGACATACGAGCTCGTGCATGGTAGCGCTTCCCATGTGGTTATGGGCTCGGGTGTAGTTTGGAGCTATGAGCAGTGGAACTTGTACAGTAGGTTGTAAATGACTGTAAACACATGTGATTGGAGGTAGTGTTCAGCTTCTGAATTGTGTGAATTGACGATCATCGATTAGTTAGCATGAGGCCATGCAGCAGTTTTGATGGAGCCAGTTCTGCTATGTTTGGCCGACTAGTGGGAATTTTACGTGAGTCCAGTGTGCCAGTATTCTCTTCTGTATGCATTTTGCTTGAACTCCTCTTACTGTCCTTTCATGCTACGTACGTATCTTCCTTGAAAAGAGCATTCATGATTCATGTGTTGTTTGAGAAGTACTAAGTTAAAATTGTCTAATCCTTCATTTCGCTTGTGCTGCACTGTGAGTTTTACCTGTACCCAAATGCCAGCTTGACTCACATAACAGGTACATACGTACGTATGTAGTAGTTTGTTGTTGGCAATGAATATCATTATAGAAGATCTGAGTCAGCTAGCTTTCCAAAGTCCCAAAACTTGCTTTCCCAGCATACAGTGGACAGATATACTAGTATTAGTTGTATCCCACTTGGGAGGGATACAACTAACTTGTGTCATGGGGTGGTAGTAATGAATTTGTCCTGTACATTGGCCTGTGATCTTGCGCAATGGTGAGAGGTCAAGTGAAATGAAGTTAATTGTTTGTCTGGACTTCTTAATGACTTGATTACAAGTGTGCTGTAGAGCTGAACCTTGATTGCAGGTGTGCTGTAGAGCTTTTATAGCCCACTTTTTTCCTTTGATCTACCTGCTCACCATGACACAAGATAGAAATACAGTACTTTGTATGTATGCACCACCTACTTCCCTGCCTGCATTAGCTGAGGAACTATACACGTCACTACACTTGCCAACAGAATTTCTTTAGTATCTTGCTTTATTGCAGACTTCCTGACATGTGTTTCAAGTGTGCCTATGTATCTACATAGCTAATGCTCTCTGTGTATGTTATGATCATTGTTTGCATGCGTCAGTAGTAAACATTCTTAATTGTCTGCCAGGAAATGGCAGGTGTGGAAGGCACACGCCTTCTCTTTACTATTTTGGACACTGGTACCCCTTCTCGAGCTGAGCTAGCACGTAGGCCTGTTATCCATGGAGTAGTCAAAGTGTGAAGTACGGTACTTTTCATAAAAAACTGGACGATGTACGGCGGTCAGACCGGTGTACGTACGGTGTACGTCCGCTGTACGCCCGTTTGTTGTACGGCTTCGCCCGCCTTCGTTCGTGTCTAAAAATAGAAACAAACGCCAGCGTGGGGAAACCTCGAAGGAAAGCGCCGTACGCAGAAAGTTCGTCATCCTTCTCCATATGACTGTCAACAAGCTTCAAGAGCGCTGCTGTCTTCTTCCCAGTCAAACCGCTTCCTGGTTATCGCCCGATACTTCCCTCCTTCGCGTACTTCTTAAAAAATAGCGCAACTCCGGATTTCGACACAACGTGTCCTTCTTTAGCTAAATCTTCCGCAATTTTCCGAAAGCTCTTGCCTTCGCGTCTAAAAAGCAGAATTCGCTGCTTTACGTAGCTCGAATACACCATTTCGCTTGAGGTACCGCTCCCAACTACCGTTGCCAATGACGTAATTTATATTACGCGCCACGTGATAATTGTCCGTCGGTGTACGTCCGGTGTACGTACGTTGTACGTCCGGTTTTTGACCGCCGGTCTGACCGCCGTACATCGTCCAGTTTTTTATGAAAAGTACCGTAGTTGCACCAGCTAGTGCAGCTGCAGGGGTTTATTGATGTTGACACTACAAAGAGTTGTGTCTTTAGTATGGAATCATATTCATTTTTGACAACTTACAAGGACAATTGCAGAAATCTTGGCAGTTGAAAAGTTTTGCAAATTTACTGTCATGATTTGATGTATTATGTACTGTATGTATGTACGTATGTTTAGTTACGTATGTACTATACGTACGTATGTGTAGTTATGTATGTACACTATACGATACATATGTGTACTTATGTGTAATGTGTATGTAAGAATAACTGGGAGTTTTGGATTTGACATGACAAACTGCCAAATGCCATACATCACAACGGATTTTGTGATTTATGGTTAGCTCATATTTGTCACATCCTGGGTTAGTCCACCACTACAGATTTGTATTCACAGTGCAAGTGGACATGTTGTTCAACTGTAGGTAATCTTTTCACAAACTTACATACATATCTATGTATGTTTCACTGATGTACAACCTCAACACTGCTGCACATGATCACCATTCATGCCGCAAATAGATATGCCTCATTATTGCTGTTTTCGGAGAACTGCTCCTTTGAAGGCATTTGGTGAAGCGGTATTCTGAAGCCCACACACATACAAGTACGTAACGTGTGAACAAATGATTCAGAATCCAATTGCCCTGGGTATGTACCCAGGAGAAAACGTCCCATTAATCACGTGTGGTACACATGTTCACTGGAATATTTGCATATTGCAACTACTGTCTTTTCTTGAAAAAATGCATACATTGCAATACACGTGCATCCATGCACATGCAAATATGTACAGTATAAAAATATCATTTTGACACTAAACAGCATGTGTGCAAAGTACCTAAATTGTGACTTTGCCAACACAGGTACGTATATTGTGTTTTGAAACCAAAAAAATTAGTTTAGACAAGTCAACTGTTGAAAATTGTATGTATGTTGCTTTAAAACCAGCACTTTGCTGAAAAGGACACCATTGTGGCAGCAAGGACAATTGATGGAAAAAGTTGTCTTTCCCTACCACTGCTTCCACTTGTGGGGACCTGAGCTGTGTGTGGATCTGGGAAGGGGAGAGAGGGGGAATATTACAGATACGTAGAGCATGCAGCTACATACAGTACATTTGTGCTATACGTACATGTACGTGTAAGTATACATATCGGCTGTACCTGCTTTCATACATCTTGTACATCTTGTAAATATGTTTATGCATCCATGTGTACGTTCATACTTAAGCTTTGCATTCTTACTTACAGTATACTGAATATACGTACACGTATACTTACAGTATACGTATACAGTATATACGTATATATTGTATATACTAGGGGAGAAGGCGGCCTTCGGCCGCCTTCACCCCTAGTTTGGGTGGCGGGTGCAACCCTTATATCAAGTGAAGAGGTTGTATAAGGTAAATTTATTGATTTGAGTGTAATTACTATATCAAGAGAAGCCGGTAGTAAGCTAGTGCTATGCTATAACAATTGTTGTATAGGCCAATGTTTAGCGTTTGACCTCTTTTCCCCTAGTTAGTCACACGGGTACAACCCTTATGTCAAGTGTATAGTAGATATACATGAAGTGCAGCTTTTGTCTTCAAAAATGCTTCAAAGCTATTTTATCGTGCACACACACACACACACACACACACACGCATACACACACACACACACACACACACACACACACATACACACACACACACACACACACACACGTACACACACACACACACACACACACACGTACACACACACACACACGTACACACACACACACACACACACACACACACACACACACACATACTCACACGTACACACACACACACACACGTACACACACACACACACACACACAAACACACACACACACACACACACACACACACACACACACACACACATACACACACACACACACTCACACATATTCACACAGAAACATTTATGCACAAACACACACAGATACATCGATTTTGTCACTCATTCAAACTACATGTTCCCGAATTAAAATTATAATATCTGAGAGTATTCTTCTATTCGTATTTCGCGGCATAATTTACGTAGCCGTCGACAGGAAACCCGTATACTCACTACGGATACCATTGCGCACAAACGTGGCTCTTGGCATCGTTTTTATCACCGATGCCGCTTTTGATTTCCATGCGAAAATCATTCTGCTATATAGATAAGGTCACTCACCAGGTATATTGAAGAGCATTAGCTACAGTCACAAAGCACTCGCATCCTTTTCCTAGGAGGAGTTAGCGGAAAACTGTTTCGAAGGTAAAAGTCGTATTCTAGGCAGGATTCGTCCGTACAACAAATATGGCGGTTCGTAGTCTTATACGGGCTGTTTTTGAAATTTCTCCATTTCGCAAGTAAAAGTAAAAAGAAGCCCTCAAGGTCTCTTTCCAGACACCACAGAGAGCTATCGTGAAGATTCGCCCGCAATCACTCGAAGCGCGTGTCAGTGAACTGTGAACAAAAAATCGGCCTATCTTTATTATAATAAGATATACTGTATATATACTATATATATATATATATATATATATATATATATATATATATATATATATATATATATATATATATATATATATATATATATATATATATATATATATATATATATACATACAGTATACGTATACTTACGCATATTAAATATACGTACGTACATAATTTGTGTTTACATTCCTAAGTACTATCCTATGTACAGTACATATGTAGGTATATGACATTGTGTGTAAGTGGTAGCAGATATGTGTTCATTAGCAACAATGTAAGGACATTTCTAGGTAGGCTTGTATATTATCCCTACACTAAGTCAAGTGTGTACATAGTTGCAGTATAATGAAAACAGGTTCATGCTTTTCATTATCTTGCATGATTAATAATGGTATTACATGCATACATACGTACCAGGTATTGTTATTATATTCACTGAGACTCCACGCGCATCTGTTACACTGAGATTGTTGGTATCTGGAAGTACAGAATGGGAGCTACGTACGTACGTATGTTGTTATTCACGATAGATTTGGTCATTTTACATAGTACTACAAACATGCATACATGTATTTACATTGTTTGCTTAAACTTATGATATGTTAATGTGTGTTTGTAGTCATTGTTCATTCAAATCTCTACTTACATATACATACATACACACATTTGCATGATGATCCCTCCAGAATGTGTACTTTGGACAATTTGAATCTTGTATGATGTGCGTACCATCATACTTGCACTGTATTTTGCATATACGTAATTATAATACAGTGGAACCTGTCTATTGCGGTCACCATTGGGGCGAAATTGTTTGGCTGTTATAGACAGGTGGCTGCTTTAATGAGACAGAATACCATACATTACTGTTGATTCGGAGAAGAATTAGTGGCTGGTATAGACAGGTGGCTGCATTACACAGTGGCCACAATAGACAGGTTCCACTGTATTTGTGTTGGTTTTAGCAATTGTATTGTCATACTTACCAGATAATACACTTAGATATGGCATACCTGGAGAAAACTCTATTAAATATCTTTGTCCTGCACATCTTGCATGTGACCATGACAGAGCAATCTTCACGCGTCTTTTTAGAGCATCGCGAACTTCTTCTACCTTTGCTAGGTAGAGAGTAATGTTGTCATGACCATGTGAAAGACATGTTGGACACACTTGGTCTAGCAACACATCCTTGTTGTTCTCTCCTTGTGTTGTGGAGTTCTCTGATATCAGTGTACAGTCGGGTGGTAAGGGAGCAGTGTGGAAGAGGACAACTTGTTTCTCTTCCTCATAATAGAGGGCCCTGCTTATGCGAGACACACGTGTATGTGCACCTGTGGAATTGAAAGCACATTCTTTGCAATTGCAAACTGCATTGATATACGTATGTACATACGTACGTACGTATGTGAAGACCTATAATGGCTATTTACTATCAATGATCATTGTGGTCGATACACCTTCAATATTACTAACACCACTATGAGTCATAAGTTGTTACGTGTCTAACACACATGTTTGGATGCATGTAATGTACGTATGTACATGCATACGTATGTACTGTACGTATGCACAAGTACATACATTGGCTGCAATATGCTACCAACTCTATCAGTTGTCAGGGTTGGGGGAAGGTACTTTCATTTGGTCAGGCCTGGTAGCCAACACTTTCAAGAGTGGCAGCGCAACAGATACCAAACCATTATAGGCCTAAATACATTTTTGCACTAATCAATGTGAAACCTACAGCTAAAACATGACACAACAACTTGAAGTAAATAGTATCTATGGTTTGATCATACTGTAGCCTACTGAGTTAGCCCGGCATTTCTAGAAGACTGAAACAATTTCAACTCTTTGATCTTTTTCCCAAAGGATCAATTTGAAATGAAAACTAAGATGGTTGGTTCAATTGGGCATGAATAAAATCAAAAACAGCGCTCCTACTAGTATAACTACTATTTATGCTGAAACTAGTCGCGCTTACGTTACTAGCCATTAGGGAGAGCTGTTAGCATTTACATCTGATGCAATATTGTATCAGTGTTACGCAATATCATGGTTGCATAATAAGGTTGCATAGTAGCTGTAGTGTGTGTAGTAACTGTAGTGTGTGTAGTAGCTGTAGTGTGTGTAGTAGCTGTAGTGTGTGTAGTAGCTGTAGTGTGTGTAGTAGCTGTAGTGTGTGTAGTAGCTGTAGTGTGTGTAGTAACTGTAGTGTGTGTAGTAGCTGTAGTGTGTGTAGTAACTGTAGTGTGTGTAGTAGCTGTAGTGTGTGTAGTAGCTGTAGTGTGTGTAGTAGCTGTAGTGTGTGTAGTAGCTGTAGTGTGTGTAGTAGCTGTAGTGTGTGTAGTAGCTGTAGTGTGTGTAGTAGCTGTAGTGTGTGTAGTAGCTGTAGTGTGTGTAGTAGCTGTAGTGTGTGTAGTAGCTGTAGTGTGTGTAGTAGCTGTAGTGTGTGTAGTAGCTGTAGTGTGTGTAGTAGCTGTAGTGTGTGTAGTAGCTGTAGTGTGTATCAAAATGCTAATAGCTCTCCCTAATGGCTAGTGCTTACGTTCGAGGAAGCCATTTTTTGAGGCGTTCCACGTGATAAAAAATGGCCGATTTTACTGCTACTAGTGTTTTCTTCGCTCAATCTGCACCAATAAAGGGATTGACTGATCAAAATCAAGCCTAAACTATCAGAGATGTATAAATGGGATTGAATGTCACTTTCTGTGACTTAATAAACTTGAAACAAAGTTGACGAGCAGGTCAGCCTCTCTTTTTAGCATTATTAGTATTTTTTTTCTTTAAGATTCCCAAAATCTTTGGTCTGGCCATGGCCGGAGTGGCCGGAGCGGCTCCCCCGGCTCTGGCTGTATATATGTACATTCAGGAAGTGTCTGAGTATGAGCATATTCTGTACAGCAACAACTTTATCATGGGCAGTAATACACACTTTATCTTTCTTACAGTGTGTGGCACTCCGATTGTGCGGCATCTCTTCATTTGTTAGCACCTGACTGTGAGGATTTGCCTGTATGCGGGTACATTATTATAATTATGCAAGTGTGCATGTCTTTCACAGCAATGAACACAGGGTAACATATTCTAAACACTTGTAGCAACATACAGAAGCTTTTAGCCACTACAACAATACATTCTACTCACCTTCAAAGTTACAGCAAAAATGAATAAGAACAGGATAATCTTGATGCTTGTGTTGGCAGTGTTGAATGTTCTACACCTCATTGTTCTGCTTTCAGTTTGTCTTCACTACACGTATGTATCTTAGATGATTGAAGGGGATCTTTTGTTTTGTCTTCAACGTATCTAGAATTAGGGAATCTTTAATGGCTTTGTGGTGGTTACACTTGTTTGACAGGCTTTTGACAGTATGTGCTTACCATATGTAGAGGTGGTTTCTCAGGGGAATCCCGTAATTCTATCCTTCACTTGTACATACGTAATGTCTTCTTGCATACCTTCGCGCAACACCCAATTTGCAATCAATAATGTTACATGCCTGATCATGTACGTATGTATTGCTGTTACATGCTTAGCATCATAGCTGACACAGCTCCTGATAGGGGGACAATGAGGTTCATGTGAGGTTGACTTTCAATCAGGTGCAATGATGTGTGTGTGTGTGTGTGTGTGTGTGTGTGCGCGCGCGTGTGTGTGTGCGTGTGTGTGTACCTGTGTGTGTGTGTGTGTGTGTGTGTGTGTGTGTATGTGTGTGTGTATGTGTGTGTGTGTGTGTGTGTGTGTGTGTGTGTGTGTGTGTGTGTGTGTGTGTGTGTGTGTGTGTTTAATGTATCTGTGTTCACTTTCACGTCTTTCATTGTTCATGTATTGTGACATTTGCTACTATTATAGCTAGCTATGGCCAAAGTTCGGAATCTCGCTGTAAGAAACATTATATAAAATAATGTAGAAAGTAAATTGCACTGACACTTGTCTTTGACAAATGAAGTCAAATCTCTTTACAAATTCACTGGATACAACACCACTCTCTCTACAAGAGCGCACATGTTGGAAACTGTTTCACTGGTCTCTGTACAAAATGTACTGGTTACCAAAGCAGCTTGGTTATGTCAGCACAAAACAGTAGAACCAGGGGTGTTGTTATAAACGGTTTGGACTGTAGTACGTTGGATGTAAAGTTTGCTTGTCTATAACACTTTGTACTTGTTGATTTCTCACCTGACTGCAACACACAGTGTGTTGACTACCAGTTGATCCTTGTCATAGTTTGAATTTTGGTATTATTATTTGGCTTGAGAGAAGTTTTACCCAAACTTCAAACCGGG
>CAUJGJ010000444.1:3429417-3446917 GCA_963170055.1 Halisarca cf. caerulea | reverse complement strand
ACACACACTAACCTGGAGTGAAGACCAGTTGGTATACCTGTTTCCCACAAAATGCGTGTGGCCAGGACACCTCAATCTCTACTTTTGTCTTGAGAGCTCTATATTTTTCAGCTACAATGTTTGTGTTTACAGTGAGAATTTTGTCTCCACTGGAGATACAGGGCACACAGACCACATCTAGTGTTTGGTTTTGGAAGATGTTTGAATCTTCTGTGGGAGTCGGGTAGGTGACATTGAGATCTGGTGGCAGTGCAGCTGTGTGGGATAGTTCAACCATTCCATCTTTTGGGTTAACCCTAACGTGTGTTATTTGTGGCAAGACCACACCTGTAGGGAAACAAATATGTGTGTATTAATTTTATAACGTTTCATATGCGTATCCATACATTTTTCTCTACATTGTGAATCAGCCGATAACTGTATCATCGTAGGGATTCTTATGTACAGATCATGTGAGCTTATCCATATACATACATATGTATGTACTGTATGTACCTAAGTACATGTGTATTTACCCAATATGTACATAAGTACGTGTATGGGATGGTACACCTGTTTGTACGAACAAATCTGTAGTGTAATTTTAATAGTAGAAATGTAGTTGTTATGTAAAATCCGTAGTGATAATAGTAATTAGACTGTTGTGATACTCGATCAGATAATTGTAATGGTAGTTGAATACAATACCACTGTAATGGCCATAACATTGATACGTACGTTCACGTTCATGTACTTGTAGTGCCATTTCAAGTTCTAATCTATTCTATGTACATGCACACCACAGATTCAACCCATGCAAGTTAGCCACACCATGCAACCAAAAATCAGAAAAGTACATAATATGTAGCTATGCATGTTCTTCCAATGTAATAGGGCCCTCTAACCTTCACCATCACACTTTGAAGTTGTCCCATTTCCAGATTCTCTTTTCTCTTTTGAAGCCACAATTGCACCATCTCCACGTGTCTGTGTACAAGCATATGTACATTTATGTACAGTACGCACGTACATGTTCTAAGTGCATTCAATGTACACGTGCCGTTTGCAGTTTTGGGAAACTGCACAAAAGTGTGCATTTCTTAAATTTTGTTTTGCTGGTGATGGCAATGAAATACGTATGACTAGCCGTCTAATGTTGCACTATGTACGTACTACATGAATGCAGAATTCGACCTTAAGGGCATAATGGTAATTGGCAAGGCCAATAAGATTGGGGATGGCTATTCTTGGACACGACCTGCCTGTGCAGGACATTAGCTAACAAGAAATACAATTAATGTGCCATTGAAAGTGCTTCTGTCAATGTCTATAATGTATAATGGAAGTGAATGTAATTTCACTCACCACCATTGTGATGCCTTGGATAGCGATGATGGTGATGATGGTGAGTTCCTTTACCCTCATGGTTATTACAGAAGTTCTCACTGCAACTAGTCTTCATAAGTAAATGACAACAGTTCCTTCCTTCAGACTTTCAGTAGCTGGATCACTACCTGTACTTCTACTTGTGTTGATGACTGAATACAACCTTATGTCTGTATGTAGTTAACTTAAGAGTTATAGTGTGCTTATGTTTATATATAAGTTATTGCTTGGTTTGTTTCCAATAATTTGAACTATGGATGGGAAATTACCTGGGAATCCACCTTGTTGACTGAAATATATACCCTTGTCTTTTAATGACATAATTTGTGTGATTGGTGTGGTTGTTGCCCGGACCAAGAGTCTATGCCCGGACATACCTCATCCATGCATGAAACAGGAAGAGTTCTGTCAATACACAATCACTTAATATTGCATGGTTTTGTCTTTCTATCAAAAGTACTGCATATTCCAATGGAACACTCAGCATGGTGTGAAATATCCATTTCCAATTAAATGGCAGCCGCAACACCACATGACAAACTCTGACCAATGTACCTACATATATACCTGCATGTCATCTCAGTTGTCAAATTTAGTCATACCTTGAATGATTTCTTGTTGTGATGTAATGGTGTTTTCCCTTGGAAAATCCTTACCACCAGACTAGTGGGTGTATTAGAGCCATACCTTTCCTTTGTGCCAGACAATTATTGACAAAACTCCAATGTTGCATCATCCCACATTCCTACAGGAGTATGCAATCATAGATACTATCTATGATGCAATGGTGTTTTCCTGGTTGTGTTCTATATAGGGACCTCCATCTATGTAATAATGTACTTCTCCTCATAATATTATACTATGCAATCAAACTACAATATTGCATCATCTTACATGCCTATACAGGGGTATGCAACTATTGCATGATTCTTCTGTACACTCTTTCTTCTCTGTCTGTCTATTTTTTTTGTTTTGTTTATTGTGACAGTACTGTTTTTGTTACAGGGTGCCTAGGTTAGTAGCTGCTGGCTAAAGGCCTTCCCTGAATGAATAAGCTTGCCTGACCTAACCTAACCTAATGGTGTTTTCCTGGTTGGGGGTGTATGTATGTGGGAGACATCTGTACTTACCTCTCCTGTACTATGCAATCAAACTCCAATGTTGCATCATCCTATTTACTTACATAGTACAAGAGTTGACACCAAGCCAAGTTAAGGGTTCACATTAATTTTTCATTATCTCCAAGGGCTTTATAGAAGCGAAAGTCCTGAAACCATGGTGTAATCACTCAGTGCTTCAGGTCTCTCTACCTATCTACGTATATGCATTTACTTTGCCTCTTAATTTCCTTTTGTGCAGGTCATCACTTGCAGGCCATGAATGATTACTGCAATTCCAACCACTGCATGTGGTAGAGAATATAGGAGGACATGCAGGACTTGTATAGGACTGAGAACAGCAAACTACTTAGTTTGTGCATTGTTTATAAGTGAGTATTGAAGAGAAGATTCTGCATGCAGTAAATGGACTGTTATGCTAGGCTCGGCTACCACTCATCACGGTACACCGTAATCTCGTACCCAGACCATCACCCGATGCCATTTTATATACCACACTGGCAGGTCTGGAAAAGACTACCGTAGAGCGGGAAATTTTCGCGAGGTAATATTTTCGCTATATTCGCGAATTGTACGGATTCGCGAAACTTTAACTGCGAAAATTTCGACAGATGCGCACTAAAGTCGGGAAAACAGCATGCTGTAACAAGATTCTCTAAGGAATGGAGCGTTAAACTCAGCGAAAAGCACGCTCCGAACTTGAAATGGTCTAGAAATGGACGCAAACGACTTGAAACGTAACAAAACGCAAATAAAAATCTTCACATCGCGAAAATAAAATTCGCGAAAATTACATTTTACTTCGATTCGCGAAAATTTATGCCGCGAAAATTTCCCGCTCTACGGTAATCTGTGCCAGGTGCTATATATTATGTCTGACACCCTTTGTAGGCTAATTGACACCTTGTGAATATCATTATATTTTGACCACTTGTGAGCTCCATCAGCAGAAACAGCTAATAATGATATTGGGGGAAATAGCTCCCAGTGTATGAGTACATACAACCAAGGTACTCATAGAGCATGTTTTCACAACTTCTCTGACAGTCATCAATGTAATTGAACAAATCCTGTTGCCTGCTAACCCTGGTATCAACCATTGAACATATCAGCGAAATACGACACTTTAGTCCAGATAATCACATCTTTTGTTATGTGTGGTTTTTAATAACGCCGCCTTTCAGTCAGTCAAAAGCGCAAGGTTAGACGGCAGAAATAATAATGGTTTTTCTGTACTTTAGCCTGTAGGAAGACAAACAAAAGCATATTTTTCCACTCAATGTTGCTATTACTGCAATTTTTGTTTAGATTTTGTGCTAGATAGCTTGCATTTAGCTCTTCAAATGATTTTTGCATTGCTTTCGATCGAGCATGCATGCCATTTTGAGATTTTTGCCGTCTTTTCATACCTGGATGGACTACACTTTCACAAAGGCGCTTTGTAATCGGTTAGGTGACAGTTACTAATTTCTGGAGCTGTAGTTGCCTATTAATCATTTTGACTCCACTCCCCCTGTACAGATTTCAGCTCAGTCTTTTCCAGACCGTCGACAAGGGCAGTATATATAATGGCGTCTGAGTGATGGTCAGGGTACAAGACTAGGTACGACCTTGTGTTGTCTGTTCCACAGAAATTGCCCAATTTTTTTTTTTTTTTCCAAAAGACACTCTCTTCACTTTGACTAAAAACCATTGTGTTGTGCAAGCTACAGTAATGTGTAGCTACTGTAAGTGTTAATCTTTGATATTAAATGTCTGTGTGTGTGTGTTCGTGCGTACATGTGTGCGTGCGTGCGTGCATGCGTGTGTGTGTGTGTGTGTGCGTGCATGCATGTGTGTGTGCGTGTATGTATGTGTGTGTGTGTGTGTGTGTGTGTGTGTGTGTGTGTGTGTGTGTGTGTGTGTGTGTGTGTGTGTGTGTGCATACCTACGTATGTGTTAGTCAATACAGTAATACTTGACAATGTGGTATAATGCCACTTACCCTAGCTTGCACTCTCAATGGTAGACACTGCATAGGTAGTTGGCTGATAATGATTGAAAGTGTAAAGTATTTGTGCAAGTTGACATGTTTACATGATCAGTGATATGAAAATTTCCACTTTAAATTTGTTGTTGGATGGCGGCAAATTTCCAGATACATTGGTAATGTGTAAATGGGGCCTGGTTGCTGTCAAGAAAGCTGCCCTCTGTGATGGACGTATTATGAATACTAAAAAAACGTGGTATTGCACATGTATGTATGCTTGTGTGCATTTATATATAATATTGAGAGGTGAACGTTCTCGTGGTGACATTTCTAGCATGCTCATACACGTATGTTCTGAGGGGCGGATCCAGGGGGAGCACAGGGGGCCTGCATGCATGTGCCCCCCCTCCCCCCCCCAGTTGCTAATATTATTTTATGTAATATTATTGCTCATTTGTGCAATCACAACAGTAGGTGATGTTTGTTGGCTAATCTTGCTGATTGAGGAAGCAATACCAGTGATCCAGGTTACCATGCAGAAGTGCAGCTCGAGTTCCTTGTATGTAACTACAACTACAGCTATGGCCTGGGCAGGGTTCTATCCAGTGGGGGATGGGCTTCCACCCCAAACAGTCCAACTGCAGTGCATGTAAATTGCAATATGGAAGGCTGAGTGTCACAATCAGCCTTGAATACTTGGTCACCTGATATAACCTACAAACTCAAATTTTCCCTGCATGGATGAGGAGCATTCCCCCACACCCGCCTAGTTGTATACCCTTCACATGCATATGTGCATGCATCTCCTTACATCACTGCACTTTGTAACTACCTCCCCAAATGGGTATCCTGAATGGAAACCTACCCTACATACAATACATATCTAAACTACAGGCTTGTCTTACATGGCAGACATACGCTGTAATACTGAAGTTTCCACCCCAAAAACTTATTTTATCCAAGATAGAACCTTGTTAGACTACATGTATAGGATAAATTTTGGATCGCGATCTGCTGAGTTCTGATCTACCAATATGTATATGGTTGATGCCCACCCCCCTCCCCCCTAATTTTTAGGGGCTGCCCCTATATTGTTTTCATATTTGCACAATTTTATATTCAATTCATGCAATCTTTAGAAATCAAATTTAACAGCATTCACAGATAGCGTTATGCTATTATACGTAGGCACGTACATGGATGCCTGTGTACATGTGTGGTAATGCTCATCAAAATATTAGGTTAGAGCATTAGTTATACTGTCAATCACATTATATACGAATTTGTAGAATAAACTATATGATAAGAAGGGCACCATCACCACAATCCCAACTAGTAGCTTATCGACTCTGACTGCACTGCCTTTACTTGCATGTGGGAACAACAGTTGGCACTTCAGTATGATTTTCTACAGTATATGGAGATGATGAAGATAGAAACCAGTAGAAATTGTGTGTGCATATATATGTAGGTACGTATAATATTATTTAATATAAACTACAGTGTATGGTGATTGTGGGTGATTTCGTGAGTCCATGAGTAAATGCATGCCTGCATGCACATGTGCTAAGCATGCATATGTGTATGGCATTGTGTGTGTGTGTGTGTGTGTGTGTGTGTGTGTGTGTGCGTGTGTGTGTGTGTGTGTGTGTTCATTTATAGCAGTATGAGATGGTTTATACTTAAGTCTGAGTGTCAGTGCTGTGAGTGCACAGTAGTATATGTACTAAGTATTTACATACAATTATCATCCCCAAAGTGGTACTTGTCAATCACCTCATATACATTACCATAAAAGGTATATATAAACGTGAACTTACTAGACATGTCTGGTACAAAAGTAAGCAAGTGTACATACTTTGGGAAATTACAGCTAACAGTGTGATGTTGCTGTTCAGGAGGCCTTCTATCGCTATACAGTATGCGTTCTTCCCCAAAAACTAGTGGCAATTCATGCAGTGTGTGGTGATCCATGTGTGGCCCACAGTGGCTTAGTTAGACGAATTCTTCAAAATCAATGTTGTTGTCATGCATTCATTGTAAAGAAAAGCTAATATTTCGTATGAATCATATGTTCGTAGTTGTATTGTAGATGTACTTTTTGCGTAAGTGTTGAGAATGTACAATTGTTGATCAATACATTGGTGAATGTGTGACATGAGAGCATTTATATAGTGCCTCACATACTTACAGTAGTATATGAGGCAGTAGTAGTATAGTACTAATGATTATTATCACACATATCGATTATCGTTAATCCCTACCCCTAAATTGAGCTGCACCACTTGATTGTGTGGATCCTCTAAGATTTGATCAATATTACACCTTTACAAAACCACACACACTTATACACGCACACAGACACACCCAACCCCCCACATGCACGCACACACACCCACACCCACACACACACACACACACACACACACACACACACACACACACACACACACACACAATCGTACACATGCATACGTACACACAAACACATACAAACACACCTCGCTTTCTGTATTCTATGGGTATGTTCACTATTTCTCCATCGGGGTCTGTTAGATTGAGCTCCATCAAATCTGTGTGCATACATATGTACATTGGGGGACTTTTGGTTATTACAGTAGTGGAAATGCATGCTTGCACCACACATGTACGTACGTGTACATATGTACATGCAAGCAAATCCTAACAACACACACACACACGCACACACACACACATACACACACACACACACACACACACACACACACACACACACACACACACGCATACACACACACACACACACACACACACACACACACACACACACACACACACACACACACACACACACACACACACACACACACACACACAATGACACTAACCTGCTGTAAAGACAAGCTGGTATACTTGTTTCCCACATAATGTGTGTAGCCAGTACACCTCAATCTCCATTGTTGTGTTGGAAGCTTGGTATTTTGTTACCAATTCCTTTGTGTATACAGTGAGAGTGTTGTTCCCACTTAAGGTACATGGTGGACAGAATGCATCAAGTGTTTGGTTTTGAGAGATGTTCAGATCTTCTGTGGGTGTTGGGAAGGTGACATTGAGGTCTGGTGGCAGTGCAGCTGTGTGGAATAATTCAACCACTCCATTCTTTGGGTAGACCATAACATGTGTTACTTGCGGCAAGACCACACCTGTAGTGAGACCAAGTGTATCCATGCATTCCACTGCTCTCATACCCAGACCATCACAGGGTGCCGCCATTATATGCCATGCACCCTTTTGGTGGATAGATTTTAACGGCAGCCGGAGGGAGGGTCTTGGTATCAGACTAGAATCCCACTATGTATGAACACAATTTGTGAGTGTGTCGTTCTATATAGACCCACAGTATAGTATTAGATAAAATTATGTACGTATGTTATAATGTGTACAGTGAAACCTCTATTAAAGGACACCTCCAAAATGCAGCCACCTCCCTCAACAGACACCGCTGCTCTGCCCATTTTGACATCCTTTGCATTGACATGTGTACATAGGAAACCTCCAAAGTAAGGATACCTCCATTGGCATGACAGATAACAGTGGTCGCAATGGTGTCCTTATTTTAGACTCTGAGGTTTCATTGTATTCCTATATATGGGTTCATTGTGCTTATGTAGATATACATACGTACATGCACACATGCATACATATGCATCATATTATATGTGGTTAGGTACATGCGTACGTATATTACGTACATGTGTCCTAAGTTGGTTTACATGCTGATTTGTATCCAAACAGTGTGCATCTACTTGTATGTTCTTGTAACAATAACTACTAACCTTCTCCACCACATTTTAAAGTGGTCCCATTTCCAAATTCTCTTTTCTCCTTTGAAGCCACAGGTGTACCATTTATACATATCTGTGTACAACGTACATATTAGTACTGTAAATGACATTGTATTTACCTAATATGGTAGACACGGATTTGAAATAATGTTACCACGCGAAGAATCACGTTTGCAATGTTCGGGAGGTTTTTCGCATGAAGTAAGTCTGAAATCGAGCGAAGTTCGAAGTTTAAGCGAAAATCACTTGAAATTTCACGTATTTTTGGTAAGGAGTTTACATGAAGTTTGAAGCAAACTTTTACGTATGTACTATCTTCGCTCGAATGTTGCACAATATTCATTGCAAGTTGGACGGAAGTTTGCTCGAAGTTTATTTGCGAAGTTCTCTTCGAATGCTAACAAATTTTCCGTGCCTACCATATGTGTGTAGTACGTACTTCATGGTATACGTATTATGAAACCAGCGGACAAATCAGTTGGTCTGTACACATTTCATTTTTTTGGATGTGATATCAATAGTATTGACTACCAGATGAATTGTAGGTTGTACGTATGTATGTGTAGCCATCCTCCAGTGACCATTACTTCTACTAAACACCAAACATCAATGAAAAAAGATCTGTATGTCAAATTATGCTTTGATTCATGCAATGTATGAAAGCATAATTTGACATAAAGAACTTTTTTGATGTTTGGAGTTTGTCACTGTGATTATTCTTGGGCAGGGAGCTACCTGTGCAAAGGCCATTTTTTTTGCTGTCAGGATATGTAAATTTAAGTCAATTTACATACATAGTTTCTGTTCTGTTATTTTTTGGATAAGTTAATGTACTTACCAGAATGGCAATGATGGCAATGCTGAGTACTGAGTCTCTTAACCTGTGGCTCATGGTTGTTTTCGCTACTAGTCTTCATGCGTTCGTAAATGGCAATTGTTTCTCTCTTCTTAATTTAGCTGGATTTCTAGCCTCTCTACACTACTGGACTGAATGCAATTACACATTGTGTGCATTTGTATTTCTAATCTTGCATAATTGTTTATGGCTCATCTGTTTCTGGGAAGAAGTTCACCTGGGAATAATCTTTTCAATTTGTTTAACCAAACAACTGTACATATAATAATTGTGATACTTACCTCCTACATATGTTTCATCCATGGAGCAGTCTGAAATTATTAAGGTTTACCTATTTTTCTAAGCATAGTTTGTCCTTCTATGAACCACTGTTTGGTGTGAAAGATTGCTGCACTTCAGCCACATGACAAACATATGACAAACAGCACATGGTTATATATCATTACATGCCAAACATATAATCAGGCTTTCTTGTTCATGAATGGTTTCTTTTGATGTCATACTTGGCAAGGGCTCATCCTGGGAAAATACTACCAGGGTATGTGTGTGTGTGTGTGTGTGTGTGTGTGTGTGTGTGTGTGTGTGTGTGTGTGTGTGTGTGTGTGTGTGTGTGCTTCATCATCCTGTTTAATTGTACGTAGTCTAGACAAATCTGAAGTTCAGGGTTTATTGGGTCGAGCCTGAGCGAACCCCACAATGACGTGTGTATGGGGGGGGGGGGGGGTCGTGACTGTGGCTGGCTGGATATGTACGGTACTTTTCACAAAAAACTGGACGACGAACGGCGGTCAAACGGGCGGTCAATCAACGGACGTACACCGTACACTCGCCAGACGTACGCCGTACGGACGATAGGCCATAATAATTACGTCATTATTGCGCATTGATATCGGTTCGCTGGAATCGGTTTTCCGAGCAAGAATGGCTTATTTAAGGAACGTGCTTGGTAGGCATGAGCCAATTATTCACCAAGTGCCACCTATTATTTTATTCAATTATTCATCCAAACTCCACCTATTATTCTCAAATGTACACCCTATTATTCAGCTGCAATGCCTTTCTTAGATACTGTTGTATGTACTGTAGCTTTGTTGCTAATTTAAAAGTTTCCCATTCGTAAAGAATCAATGTTTGTGACAACTTAGACAGAAGACTTCACATTATTTATACTCACTGTAGCATAAATGATGTGGTCTTACGCATTCTTAAGGGGATACTTTCTACTGTGAAATGAAACAGACATTTAAAGGGGTAGGAAACACATTCCATGATCTGCCATTTTGTGTTACAAATTTTAGAATGCTCCCTATTATTTGCAAATTATTCCTAATTCACAGAGGTACCTATTATTCATGAAATTATGTGTGCATAATTGGCTCATACCTACTGCTTGGGCAGTAACTTTTGTTATTTTCCCTGTGGTAGGGACAGTAACCATATAAGCATCCAGATTTTTCCCATAAAGGTCATACAATCATTTTGTTATATAAACTACATAAAACATGTTTTTCACTTAGCACCAAGTATGAATATGATTATTAATCTGCAA
Source organism: Halisarca cf. caerulea (assembly GCA_963170055.1). Classification (NCBI taxonomy): domain Eukaryota; kingdom Metazoa; phylum Porifera; class Demospongiae; order Chondrillida; family Halisarcidae; genus Halisarca; species Halisarca cf. caerulea. The sequence goes on along the minus strand of CAUJGJ010000444.1, from coordinate 3,436,233 downwards.
CAACAGCAAGTGGTACAACACAGTGGGGGGTAAGGTAATGTGTTCCATCTTTCTTTGGTAAAACGACACAACCATTGGCAAAGGTCTCGTAGATTATCACTGAGAATGATATCCTGTGAAACCTTTTGCTGAGGAAACTTCTTGTTTCTTTCTTGGGCCCACTCGTTAATTTAAAAGAGCTTCAGGCACTTTTGTGTGTCTGCAGATGTGTTTTGAGGCACATATCCACGGCTTAGTTCCTGAAAGTCATTGTCGTCCGAAGCGAATTGGAATCTACTAGTCTTGGCTGAAGGACCGGGATCACTAGATTGGCTAGTGCGCTTTGTCATAGCTGATTTCTTGTGGCTTACGAATGGAATATCCCGCCATTTCCAAAGCCCGCGTCTTTCTTGCATGGCGCTTATTTCTAGACGATTTGCGATAAACTGGTTACTACCCGCCTGTGCCTCGTGAGTTATACATTTACTGCTCCTGCCCCTCGGGTGCTTCGCACCCTCGGGTTGATCCGCAGTAATTTCATCACTCCCTTGCAGTCGGATAGTAACCACTACTTATTTGCTATCTATGTCTGTACAGTTGTGAGCTGAGGAAACAACAGTCAGGTCCTGAGGAGAGCCACTGGCCAAGGGAAGCAGCCAATGAGGCAAATAACAAAGGCATACACGTACCAACAGACTTCAGTTGGTTCTAACATAGGTAATAGAAGGGGTAGGTATCGTGACTTGCCTTCCGGATGTGTTCATAAGCTCTGTCAAGTTAAGTTTACATTACAAACTCCACCTGTCAATGTTTTTGCAATTTCATGTATAAATTGAAAAGTAGTAAGTGTTATGAAAACTTGTTGTGCTTGGATATATGCATTTATGACGTCATGTCAACCTTTATTTTTGAAGCAGCCAACGTTCATTCAGATTTAGAGCTTCAGTTCTACAGGATAAACCTCTTTGTACATCGCACTATATACGTTCGTAACCCATACAATATTAGGCCACACAAAGTAAGTATGTTTCTGGTCTTGGACATCTTTGAAAGTTGATAAGGGCACCAGGTTTTTTTTTTATTTTTACAATCTATAGTCGTTGACAAAGACATTAATGTAAGTATGTTCCTCGTATCTGTGAACAGATGCATTATGCTAGCTAGATCGTTAAACTGAAACAAGTTGAAAGATGACACAAACTTACACAGCACAATTAGATGGGGAGTGCATGTCTGTATGGAACCAGACAGGCACTAGTCCCACAATAACACAATCATGGTTGTGTATGCATGTGTTCATGCTGAACACAAATTCATGCTTTACTTGCATGATATATTGCGATTATATATTGGTCAGGGTTTGAACCCAGCATGCTCACTGACTTTTCTTTAAAAAATAACTATTCGTATTTTCACCAAAAATTTTTAAGCAGGAAGGGGACCAGAAACAAAATTTATTTTGTATGGCCTTACAGTATTACAAGTACTAGGGGAGAAGGCGGCCAAAGGCTGCCTTCTCCCCTAGTTTGTGTAGCGGATGCATGCAACCCTTATCTCAAGACTTAGTGAAGAAGTTGTATCAAGTAAATTTATTGATTTGAGTTTACTTTCTATATCAAGAGTAAGCTCGAGGTAAGCTAGTGCTATTCTGTAACTATTGGTGTATTAGGCCAATGTTTGGTATTTGACCTCCTTATCCCTTAGTCATATGGGGGCAACCCTTATGTCAAGTGTATACATGCAAGTTACATGAAGTGCAGTTCATACACACACACACACACACACACACACACACACACACACACACACACACACACACACACACACACACACACACACACACACACACACACACACACACACACACACACACACACACACACACACACAATACACATACACACACACACATACACACACATACACACACACACACACACACACACGCACACACATGCACATGTGTATGTACTTGTCCAGAACTATGTCTGAACAAAGCTGAAATTGTTGGAACCAGAAGCTAGGACATTTGTTCATCCCCCATTTGTTCCTTATTGCTAACATTGTACGTTTGTATGTACATATGTATGTAAGTATGTATGTTTCACTGATCTACAACCTCAACACTCAGTACGTATCCCTCAATGGTGTTATATATGCAATGGATGAACTGGTCCCTTGAAGGAAGGTAGTTTGTGAAGCGGTATTCTGAAGCACACACTCATAATGTACGTACTGTTCATGTACTGCATTTGAACGAATGAATGCAGTTGTCCATGGTATGGAACATGCTCAGGATGAAACGTCCCATTTAGCACATGTGGTACACAACTTTACTGGAGTATTCACATGTGACAGTGCCATTTTATCCCATTTTTTCAAATACATGCATTACAATACATGTCATCCATGTACATACGTACATACATATGTATCTATATGCATACATACGTACATACATATGTACTGTATGTACATAAAATATGTTATTGACAAGTGTGCTAATAAGCAGTATATGTGAATGAGTGGTAAATTTGCCAATGCGGGTCCATTGTGTGCTAAACCAGTCAATCATTAAAGCTTGTTGCATGTTGTTTAAAAGCAGCAAGAAGAGCACGATTGTGGTAACAAGGAAAATTGATGTGAAAAGTTGTCTTTCCCTACCACTGCTTCCACTTGTGGGGACTTGACCTGTGTGTGAGTCTGGGAGGAGGAGGGAGGGGGAATATACAGATAAATAGAGCTTGTAGACTTTGTTTTGGATGCCAATAAACTGAAGCTGGCCATCACCTTTTGATACTACATTGACTGGCTATCTGTAATGAATGTGAAATTTATCATGAATGAGATTTCAGATCTGTACCATCTGACCTTATCACTGATAGTTAGATTTGAGTACAGTGAAACTGCTATGATAAGGACACCATTGGGACCGTGGTAAGCTGTCCTTTAAATGAAGGTGTCCTTATTTTGGAGGATTTAAATGTACACATGCCAATGCAAAGTGACATGACGTACAGTACTTGACGTATATAATATTCAGCTAAAACATCAAGTTTTCCCTGGGTGACCATACCCCCAGATGCCCTTAATTATGTACCCCCTATGGGTACGTAGTATAGAATATCTATGACACCACATACATATCTGCATTTCATTTGATCACTGCACTGCATGTTTCTTATGGGCATCTAGGATACGTCATTCATACGTTCATATCTGCCTCCTACTATACGTACTTTGTATTTACCCCCCCCGATCATTATCATAAAAGAAATCCTAGTATACAATATGCATACATCAAAAGCAACGATCATATTATATTATGTATTGCACATGGTTGGGATGCACTGTTATGCTGGAGCCCCCCTTCATCTCCTCCCCCCACCCTCCCAAAAGAAGAAAATCAATCCTAGATAGAACCCTGATGTCATGCAATAACTTTGTAATTATGCGCATAACTTAAAGTGTTTATCCAATTACAGTGTGAGGTGTTTTGGGTAGTTACCTCTATTCAATGTATATAAATTTGAATATTAATAATATTACACATTATAATAATACAGTAACAATACATAGAGGGTAGTCCTTGCAAGCCTTTCCTATGTGTACCATTATAATGCATCATTGCATTTGCTGCGGAACTAGTAGATTAGTATTCACACCACTCTACTTTTTCTGGTATACGTACGTATGCACCATATTCGTATGCATGTCCCATTTATTCTAAGCTGAAAGATCTGCTTTAGATGTGTGATGTAGTGTCAGGTAGCCAGACCCGAACCTCTGTGAATTTTCAAACTCCGAAGAGACCTCCTGGCTACCGGTTACTATGCTGTAGTCATGAGAACAGCTTATAGTAGGCTGTGTTGTGTAGGTTTGTTGTATTGCAGCTGTTGTATGGGAGTCCTTCATTGTGTCTAAGTTGTTGTTGGTAAGCTCTAACCTGAAGCACAGCCTCTTGGTCTTCCAGGCCCACGAGAAGTAGTCTCCCACTTGTCCCAAGGTTAAGGAAAATAGCTTCAGATGAGCTGCTACATGCTAATATCCTCATTGCCATGTTCTAGGTGTAGATCTTCCTAGCCTACGTACTGTAGCTATCTCCCGACAGTCACTTTATGTCTGTATATAGTAAGCTATTACCATACATTCCCTAATTTTCGACACCCTATATGCGGCGCCTGACCAAACAGGGTCAGGTATTATGTACATGTGAACGAATGAATTAAATTATCTTATACAGCACGAATATACGTATATACCAAATATCTATCTATCTATCTATCTATCTATCTATCTATCTATCTATCTATCTATCTATCTATCTATCTATCTATCTATCTATCTATCTATCTATCTATCTATATATATATATATATATATATATATATATATATATATATATATATATATTTGGCATATATATATATATCCCACTGCGTGGGCAGTATCTATTATCTTCAAAGAGATGAATTGGGGTCATTGATATACCCCGGTATATCGCGAATATACCCAAGGCGGTCTCTTTGAAGATAGAAGATACCGCCCACACAGTGGCATATATGTATAAGTTATACCCCGCTTTTGCTGGGTACATGGTGGGAATATACTAAGTGTTAGGTGTTGATTAACACTCAGGCTGCGCCCTCGTGTATCAACACCTAACACTTAGTATATTCCCCAAGTATCCAGCAAAAACGGGGTATAACTTATACATATATGCCAACAACATGGCGGACACTAAGTCGGTACATTATCTTTAGGCTGTATTTCGGTGAAACTCGTTCGTTTGATCGTGATTTCATTAGTGAACAGAATTTTAGACCAGAAGAGTTCTTCGAAGTATTAGTTTAGTCAATATCCACAATTTCCAAGCGATTCGAGTTCCAGGGCGGTAGGCGGCCCACGAGTTTTTTGAACTTAAATCCCTTGTTGTGAGGCAAACGCATTACCTGTGAGTCTACATAAATGCCTGCATATCTCATTTTCTACTTCGTGAGCGTGGAGAGTGTCTATCCTATACGATTTATTTCCACACTGATTTGGGCTATACGCATCTCTGGGCTCATCCGCAGTGCAGATACGCACATACAATGCTATAAAGGTGTTGGTTGCTGCAATATACATATGTTTGTACTTGCTTCTATGATGTCAGTGGGTGCTGGGGTGTGCAGTGCACATACACAATAGCGTTTTATACCCATAGCCACTCTGGTTTCTCAGCATGTACATAGGTACGTGTTTAATCTGGCTTGGCCATGCACACAGAATCCCTCCATTTGCATTGGAGGTTTTCAGTCTTGCCACACCAGACTATGCATGTCTATGCCCTATTTGTAGTAATGTCAAGGTTCAATGTCTCCTATGTATGTCTCAATACTGTCCTACTTTGGTATGAGAAATTTAGCGTAAATCCTACACTACTGTGTTGCCTATCCTACACATGCTAGCCTGAGAACCATGGATATTGTACAATCACTTTCCTCATTCCACCATTATTTAATTGCCGTATATAACTACATGATTTGATTTTTATGGTCAAATGTTTACAATCGCCCTGTCAATACAGTCAAATAGTAAGCCAAGTATCATTTGTAACATCTGGAACAAGACAATCCACGAAACACCACTTAGCTTACAAATTTACACACTCATCAAAGGCCAGACACTTCTATTTTGCCCGAGTAACCATACTGTGGAATGCCATACCATTTACAATCAACCTGCATTTACCATTGACCATCATAATACGGCAATTAATCACAGTATTTTGGGACCGTTTTCTATCTACATTTTGCCCTGACAACCCATGCACTTTCCACTACATTTGCCCATGCTGCCACTGCCATCTCTTCTAAATGAATTGACATCTATCAAGCAATTAACTCCCCAGCAAATCTCTACGGTGACATGTACCCCTACCTAATCTCTGCATGTCCATGTAGTAAATTAATGTGTGTATATACTGTGTTTGTCCTTGTTCACATGATTGTATTTTGATTCCCTTGTAGTCCCTTTATATCACCTTGCACCTAATTGTTTTCTTTAATCCATGTATGACATTGTTCATTTCTGCCTGTATATAATTCCAATTAAGAGCTTACACTATGCATCTTAATTTCGTGCCAATTAAATCGCACATCAATCTCACTGTCTACGGTCATTATTGGGCCAACATGCACCATACATTTTGATTTCATGCAAATTTTCCCCACCAAATTGTCTTCAATACCAGCCACATCTTACTTACTTTTAACTTTATACAAATATATCACTTTCCTCATTCCTCCATTTTTTCATTGCCGTATATTTGGCTGCACCACTTTAGGTGTCAGTCCATCAGTCACAATTTGTGACTGTAAAGCAATAATAATAATAATAATAATAATAATCCCGAACATGCAAATCATACTCCACAAACATCACTGTGTCCCATGGGACATTGTAATTGTACAGAGGGTTTTATACCAGCACAGGCTTATTATTGACTACCAGTCTGATCAACAAGCATTGAGTTAAAACACATACATGAGTGTTTAATATGTGGACATCCATGAAAATATAACTGAAGTTGTGACCGTTGTGCACAGTAGAGTGATTGAGAATGGTGCTGTTGGTAGTCCACTGGAACCTACGTATGTGGTAAAGACATCATGTAATACAGTGGTGGGTACACGTACATGGGACCATTGTAGTTACATGTTCATACGTACAGTACTGTATATACATATGTATATGCAAAAGTGAAAGTAATATTCTTATGATGGACTATGGCACAGTATTGAAATACAGTAGTAATAGCCATAGATCTGAAGCACCTGATGTGAAAGCTCTACT
>CAUJGJ010000444.1:3409417-3426917 GCA_963170055.1 Halisarca cf. caerulea | reverse complement strand
TGCCTTCTAATGGACGGTGAAACTTTCAGGTGTGCACGATCCACCTGATCGTTTCGTTTGAAGAAGGAAAAAAGCGACGTATATATAGCACGACCAGCTTGTTGAGAAACTGCTGCTACACAAAGAACAACAGTGCAGGGACCTAGCGTGTACGTACCTGAGCCCGACGTAACTGTGGATGTACATGTGTAGTGCTAAGAATTCGCGGATTAAAAATTTCGCGAATGTTGGGATAACCGCGAAATCCGCGAAAATATTACTCCGCGAAAATTTCCCGCTATACGGTATAACCTAAAAACTCAAATTTTCCTTGGGACACCATACCCCCAGCCCCCGTAGTTATTCCCCCACAAAATTTTCACCCTAGATAGAACCCTGAGTACATAAGGCTGATCTCCCTTCCCCAAAATATGCTCCACCCAAGTTGTAGCATTTGTTCTCATTACCAAGCCAGAAGGTGTGTGTAATTACTGGAGTTAACAAGTGACATTTTTGTCATCCTCACCTGCAGTGCACTCTGTCTTTGGTCCCTTTGTGCTTTCAGCAATTCCACACATCGATAAGCAGGCAATGGCAATGCACACTAGTTTTAGGACATTCTTCATAGTTATTTTAGCTTTTACTGTGGCCCTAGTTCTTCCTACAAACAGAAGTAAGCTAGGTTTAGCCTCTTCTATTATACATAATACTATATACCTATCTATAATATTATGGGAAGTTACTTCCCTGATCCACCACAAGTAGTTATATGGCTTACAATGAATATCATGTAAGAACAGCTGAGTCAGTAGGGACAAGGCATGCACACAACTATACTCTTTACCTTTTTGGACACTGATACACCCCTTCGGAGCTGATGTGTGTTCGGACCCTGTATCAGAAGAGGGGATTGTCGTAACTTGATTCCACGTTAGTGAATCGACAATCACGATCAAATCAGTAACACAATAATTAGCCAACAACTCAGGCTATAAACTAACTAACAGACTGACTAGCAAAACAGCATGCAAGATTCTTATACAGTAAATCATAAAGAGGTCACAGGATATGACTAGAGACAGAGTACACCAGCTAGACATAAGATTACAACCATGCACCTAAAATCAATAAGGTTACACACACATAGCACATGCTAAGTGATCAGTCATCACACAGAGTAGAACTACATTAAGACTAAGACTAGGATACCACAGGGATGAAGGGGGGGGGGGGTATTATAGGTGAGTAGAGCATGTACGTTGCTGCATTTTTGTTTGCATGGACTTACGTATGCACTAATTTTACATTACTAGTTGTGAACAAAGTTCAGAACCTTGCTGAATTGTGACACATGATATTAAATGACTGATGTATTGTGTTACATGTAGTATAATTATGTATTCAGAACTGTGACTCTTTCAATTGAGGAACACATAATGACAGTATCATACATATCATGATAGATGATGCATGGTAATACACTGCATGTATCATTATTTCATAATGATACATATACACTCTTGATAGTGTCACCTTTTGTCTGAATGTAATTCTGTATGAGCAAATCAGACACTCTGGGTGATCTCTTGTCAGACCAAATACTAAGCAGAGTCAAAAAACCATCTCGTGTATGTATGTATGTGTGTGTGTGTGTGTGTGTGTGTGTGTGTGTGTGTGTGTGTGTGTGTGTGTGTGTGTGTATGTGTGTGATGTACATGTTGTCTGAGTCTCCTTTTGTATGTATGTACCCCTAAGGGCTTAGATGTGTATGTATGCACATGTATGTATGCAGTATCAGAAAGGTGGCCATTAGTAACAGTGCAAATACAGTGACTGTCTTCATATGGGAAAAATATCAATGTGACCCAATTAATGGTCCACTTTGAACTGGTTATAATGAATTCTGATGGAATGAGGAATTTTAGGGTGTTCCCCTGGGATTCCTTATGAGATTCTGTTGTACATGCATCCCTAGACACATATATTACCCCTACATCAAGTCACATGTACGTAGCTCATGCATTTGATCTTCTTGTATGAATTGGTATCGCATACGTACCAGGTATTGTTGCTCTATTCACTGAGCTTCCACGTGGATCTGTTACACTGAGATTGTTGGTATCTGGAGGTACAAAATGTATTATATACACTGTTATTTATGATAAATTTGGTCATTATGACATAGTATTACATGCGTACGTACATACGTACATACATTGACTGCTAAACTTATGATACATTTGTAGTCATTGCTCATTCAAGTCTGCATTTACGTACGTACATATCTATAGACATAGTACACTTGCACAGTGATCTCACTAGTAAGTGTACTTGGAACTCTTATGATGTACTTACAATACAATCATTCTTCCACTGCTTTTTGCAGTAGTTTTGTCCTTTCAGGGATTGCTTATGTTCTATATAGGAATTGTCTTGTTGTACTTATTATGGATACACTTAAATACTTATAATGCACATACATGAGTATATATGTGCATACATATGTTCATTTGTCTAGGGAATGATTAGAAAAGAAGGCTTGCTACTCCAACATGCCTTGGTTAAGGGACATATGTACATGCACACTTGTGGAAAAAATGATGCATGTATGAATACCCACCTGCACATGCACAAGCACACATCTGACAACCTACACATGCCAAGATGTCCCTGGTCATTTACCCTCTGCGTTATACCACATACATATCTGCACCTCCTTACATCACCGCACTGCATGTGTTTATAGACATCTAGGATACCTCATACATATGTATGTATGTACATGTCTGCCCCCTACTATACTTTGTAATTACCCTCCCCTTCCTTCATTGATCATTATCGTGAGATAACCCTACCGCAGGTATGTTGTGTCCGAATCTAGCCAAAACACGGGCACTTTGTGGTTTTCACGTTATGAATTTCATTATCACTGAATTGCGTGGGTTGGTCATGTGCCAGTAACGTGAATCAGCTTAGGAAGCTCCGCGACAAGCAAGGTTATCTATCGAGTTATCTATGGTAAAAGGTCCAGACCCTACCCAACTTTACACAGCACGTTTCGTTCACGAAATTCTAAGCGTTGGTTTTGGATAATAATGCTTTCTTTGGCAGGTTTGGGGTTCACTGACTTAAGATGAACTAGATAACTTGAAAGGGAAGAATCCGATTTCAAGAGAAGTTGACAATGTTGTCTGAACTTGTCTGCACGAAGATTGATTTAGCCCTGAGAGAAGCCTTTTCACGGGGCAAATTTGTTTGTGAAAGGCGGAGATCTCAGTAGATGGCGGTCATGACTACAGAAATGTAAGGATTGATTTCTAAAAGGTAAATCTAAATTTTCACCGCGTATACTTTTGATTGCTTGTTCTGTTCGAACTATATAGGCGTCACTATTTCTCGTCTTGTCCTGGCTGGAAAGCCACAAAATGCTGCAAACAACAGTCAAGCAATAGAATTTCGAAAGTGTATGCGGTGAAAATCTAGATATTGATCCTACGATTACTTCAAACCCACTTTGTAAAGCCACCGTCTACATTTCCGCCTTTTCCACTAAAACTGTTTTATAGCACAACTCGTGTACTGTTTGTAGGATCATAGATAATCTATACATACGTACCTATGGTAGGATTGCATGTGATGCCACGTGACTTTCCTGAAGGAAGACAGCTTGCTCCACAAGAAAATTTCATCGAAAATCGCAGTGGTAGAAATCTCTGATTTTCAGCGTGAAACTTTGAGATATTGTTCCCAAAGAACCAAACCCCTACAATCGAATTCAGGGTCTTTGTACGTTGAACCGTTTGCTTTATGTCCAAAGGATTGTAACTACTCGCCCTCAAATTTTGCATAAATCCTTGGACATAACAGCCATGCAGTGGAGCCTGAAGACCCTGAATTCGATTTAGTAAGTTCGGTGCCTGTGTGTTCTTTTGAGGCTAGTTTTGTGTCCAAAAGCCTAAGTTTCTACCACCGCGTTTTTGGATTTTTATGTTTTCGAGTACGGTCAGAAAAAAACTGGTCATACGACATTTTGAGACTTTGCACAATATTCTAAAAGGCTCAGATACAAAGTAGATATGTTTAAGATATAACACAAAGCGTTTTCTTGGTATCACTAATTGTGCGCATGGAAAAAAGACCTATTGATTTCACTTCTTTGATAACGGCGGCCATTTTTGTTTTGTCGAAGATCGGACATAACATACCTGCGACAGTATCTACATATGTAGTGTTCTCTCCAGGTTTTTAGGCATGTGTGGGTTGTCAGATGTGTGCTTGTGCATGTGCAGGTGGGTATTCATACATGCATCATTTTTTCCTTTTTTTTCATCACAAATTCCGGAAGTGTAATGCTCTATATATGCAACAGGAAGTAGGCCGATAAAAATGGCTGCTGGAAGAAAAGAAAAGTTTAAACAAGCAACAGTTTGTCTCTGTAACATTGGTATCAGATTTACGAAAGGGTTTTATCCTGCATGCAGCTTTGTATTTTTTGCAACGAAGGCGAAAAATACAAAGCTGAAGGATAAAACCTGTTCGTATACCTGATACCATTGTTGCAGCTGCCGTTACAACATAATAGCAAGTAATTCGGGAAGAGGGGCGGCAGCCCCACGGGTTTCTTACCCGAATTACTTGTTTTTAAGGCGCTTAGCAATCGGAAAGTACACCAATAGCAAACCAACACAATCCAAGATTACAGAATGTTGTTGCTACGATATAGTAGTAAACCTAATATACGAGTGAATCATAAGAGTACTTTAATACTGAAGTTCCTCCTCCAATAATAAATTATGTAAATCAATCCTGTGTAATGAACCCTGATGTCATGCAATAACTTTGTTGTGTGTCTTGATGTTTTTTCAATTAGATTGTGTCTGAGATGTTGTGGGTGGTAACCTCCGCAGGTGAGTTATGTGCACATAAAGCGAAATTTCAAAATGGCCGCCGCAAAGTTGGTCACAAATACACCCCTGTTTTCTTCTTTCGGAGTAGATAATTTGAAGAAACAAAGATAAAAGTAAGCTATTTGAACACTTCAACCCCCTATTTCTTTACTTTGTTTACTTCGAACCAACGTATTGAAGGAGAAAATTGGGACTTAGTTGATGTATATGATTTTAACTTCATCCCAAAACGTGGAATACTCAACGATTGTGTGGAGACAAGCTATGTACAGCGAAGAGTTCTTTGGAATGGTAGCTAACTGTTCACCGTAGGGCCTCAAGAAATTTGACTTCATTCCTGAGATGTGCAGGTTTTTCTGTTATTTTAGGAAAAATATTACACAAACACGTGCACATAAAACGAAAGAAACAAGCTTTTACGAGGCCCTACGGTGAAAGGTTAGTCTTACCCTTTGTTAACAAGCTTGTAAATTATCAAAGCTCCAGCGGGTGGTTTTCATCTCCGCGTTTTGAGAAGAAAACTAGTCGTCCAAAATACTCTTCTTATAGCTACAGTCACACGGACGTCAGGTGACTGTTACTCGTAAACGTATAGTTGCAAAAGTATACGGATTTTCGTACGCAAAGCCTTTGTTCAAATTCGAAGCGAAATTGGGCGAAAAGGAACAAAACGTGTACAAAAATTCGAACAACAGGAAGAACTGGAGATGTTTGAGACTTACATGTGCACAAGTTCAACTTGGCTTGCTAAATGATCAAAATGCATCGTGAATAGTCACGCAAACTGCACCTGATCACAGCTCGATAATTAGATGCAAATTGATTACAATGTGTGAAGCCACAAAAATGCCCCTCAGCTGCTCGATGTGCACATAACCTACCTGCGCATCATGCTTATTCAGTGTATCTAAATATGAATATTATTAAAATGCTATTACCTATTACAATAATACAGTAACAATACATAGAGAATAGTCTCTGTTAGTCTTTACTATGTATAGTGATATTGCATATACAGTTGAACTCGGACAGTAAGTACCCTCAAGGGAAGTCAAGATTAGTATTCCCTATCAGAGGTACTTCCTAACCAAGGTTTTTGGGCCGCCGGAAGGCGGCCCTATATTGTTTTTACTTTCACCGAAAGTGTCCGGAACGTCTGGAACGATGTCTATATATATATATATATATATATATATATATATATATATATATATATATATATGTCAACAACATGGCGGACGCGAAGTCGGTACGTAATCTTTCGGCTATATTTCGGTAAAATTCATTCGTTTGCTTCCGATTTTATCAGTGAAGAGTCTTTTCGACCAGAAGAGTTCTTCGGAGTATTATTTTAGTCAATAACGACGATTTCCAAGCGATTTGAGTTTCCAGGTCCGTAGGCGGCCCATGAGTTTTTTAAACTCGAATTGCTTGTTTGAATGGTATTACATGAGATAGGGACAGAGCAACGGATAATACTAACCAGGAGTACTCACTATATACCACGGGTACTTACTAACAGAGTACAGTGAAACCTCTATTAAAGAACGCCTCTGAAATGCAGTCACCTCCCTTAACAGGACAGGATTGCTTTGCCCCATTTGACATCCTTTGTATTGACATGTGTACATTTTAACCCTCCAAAGCAAGGACACCTCCATGTACAGGACAGTTAATGGTGGTCCCAATGGTGTCCTTATTACAGAGGTTTCACTTTACAGGACAGCTTACTGTGGTCCCAGTGGTGTCCTTATTATAGAGGTTACACTGTACAGGACAGTTAATGGTGGTCCCAATAGTGTCCTTATTATAGAGGTTGCACTGTATATGTATATTATTGCACACAACGGTCTCTTTTTGGGTAGGCAAATGGGCTCTTCTTTCCTACTGTGACCCAGCTGTCTCCGCCCAGCGCATGAACAGCTACAGTAGTGATCTACATACATACGTAGTCATAAACCTGCTTGAGTTGTATAGAATAGCCACATTGTCCATGGGGAAACATGCTACAGACTCCATAGTTTTATACATAAATCTCCAATACCACACACACCTGCCCCTCCTTACGTACACTTGCTATCAACGATAGTAGTAGGTTAGTATTGGCACCATGCACTCTATCTTTTTCTTATTTCTGGTGTATGTACTACGTAATACGTATGTGCCATTTGAGATCTAAGTTGAAAGATCTGCTTTAATACAATGCTGTCCCATGTTGAACCTAACCTCTTTGAATTGTCCACAAATTCCAAAGAGCCCTCCTTGGGCCTGTTGTATGGGAGCCCTTTTTTGAAACACGGCCTCTTAGTTCTCCATTATTCCATTGGCAATTATTTAAAAAGATAATGATAAGCATAATAAATTTTATACTTCTAGAACATATTGAAGTCCCCATTGCCTTCCTTTTTACTGTAGGCCTTTCTAGCCTATAACTGTATTTATCTATCCTGGTTGTGTCTCTGCTTATCAAGTTCTTACCAATGTTCTGGTTGTATGCTATATATACACCAACAGAATCAATTCTACACCAACAGACTATAACTGATTTATTTTAATCAATTCATATTATTAACCACAAGGTCAAATCTGGTATATATTAATATTCAAAACATATCAAGGCAGTATTATAGTCTCCTTAACCTGACCCTATTTGACCTTGTTTTTTGTGATCTGCCATAGTCTGGCCTGCTACGACCATCCCACATATGCGCCGTATGTGGGACAGTCGTAGCAGGCCAGACTAGATCTACCATTTCATTGTGTATCATAATTGTGGGGCAAAACAAAGACTACTTGACGAGACTAGTAAATCAGGAATTTTGAACTTAGTAGTCCACACTCTTGAGTAGATGCCATCCATGCATGATAGGGTAATTTGTATGTATTTATTGTATACCGCATACTTGTGTGTGTATGTATGTAGAATGTGATTGTGCTGTTCGTAGTTTCATGTACGTATGACTGGACAAATTTTCTGAGTCCAATATTTGCTGCTTCAGTTATATCACCCTTTCACTGACAAGACCTGTCCTGCCATATTTTGCCCCAAGCAATTTAGGTCTGCTTGATGCAAATTGGCAAAGAAAACAGCCCACTTAATCGAAATCAAATAGTATTTGGGGCAATTTGTACAGTATATTGAACCCATAGTCTCAAATGTTTTATAGTGTCTTTGGTTAACCATGTCTGTGTATCTGTTCATTGTTTATCTAAACTGGTTTGCTTGAGATTGGATTTGTTTACAAAATGTTTCAACTAATGTTCTGATGAAAAGTTTAAGAACCTTATTTGGAGAATCCACTTAAGGCCTGGGAAGCTAGATCCTGTATCCCCCACTTCTGCTGCAAAGGCTATATGTGCATGATTAGGTATGGTTTGATATAGGGCAGGAAGCAGATTAGGTATGGTTTAGCTGACCATGATATAAAGCAGGTGGATAGTGTATGCATGAACACTGAGTATTTTGCTGCATGTCTTGTAGTTTAGCTAGCTGCTGCAATAGCTATGAGACTGCATGGTTGATGCTGGAGTACTACTATAGGTTACATACTATATGTAGAATTTGTATCTATCGTAGTATATAGTATTTCTAAATACCAGTTCATGCCATGTTTTCAGTACATCATAAAAAATGGAGGGCATACAAACTCGTGGATGGTAGTGCTTCCCGTGCGGTTTGGCTTTAGTTAGTAGCCACTGAGCAGTGGAACTTGTACAGTAGGTTGTCGATGGATGTAAATACCTGCAATTGGAGGTAGTTTTCAGCTTCTGAATCGTGTAAGTTGGTGGTCATCGATTACAGCTAGCATGAAGCCAGCAGTGTTGATGATGCCAGCTCTATTAAGTTCAGCTGACTATTTGGAATTTTACATGATCTAGTCCAACGTGTCAAAATTTTCTTCTGTATGCATTTTGTTTTAAATCCTCTTACTACCTTTTCATGCTGTCTTCCTTAAAGAGTACATTCACTGTGTCATGTGTTGTTTTGGGAAGTTATTTATGTATTACTATAATCCTTTGTTTCACATAGTCTAACCATAGATACTCCATCCAGCAAGAGTTGTTCGGTATCTGTGATCTAACTTGTTCCTACTGTGATAACACATATTGGGCTGTTTATGATTGTCTGCAACCCGACTATACCCTGGCATAAGTGCTTCGATGAATTTAGTGTAAGTGTACATGATTTTATATAAGTACTACAGAAATTGACTGCTTAACACATTGTCAAACATATGTACATATGCGTATAATCAACGAAACTAGTGAATCAGATATAATAAGCAATAAAGTAGAAATCTGGATTATAATAGACATACGTACGTATATACAAATTTGTATACCGTAGAGTGGGGAATTTTTGCAGCATAAATTTTCACGATCGAAGTAAACGGTAATTTGAAAAGGTAAACGGTAAGCGGGTTTTATTTTCACGATGTGAAGATGTATATTTGCATTTTTTATGTTTCCATGTCGTTTGCGTCTATTTCTAGACCGTTCCATGTTTGGATTGTGCTTCGCTGAGCTCAGCACTCTATTCCTTAGAGAATCTATTTATAGCACACTGTTTTCCTGACTCTAGTACTTTTCTGGGGAAATTTTCACAGTTAAAGTTTCGAAAATCTGTACAATTCGCAAATATAGCAAAAATATTACCTTGCGAAAATTTCCCATTCTACTACGCATATGTGCAGTTAGGCATTGTAAGTGATAAATAGTAGCTGTTAGCAGTGCCAGTGAAAGCAGCCGCCACCCATGACCAATACATGTACGCACATACATAGATCAAAGACAGCAAAGTCAATTGTTGTGTGCATGAATGTGCGTGCGCATGCTTGTGTATCTACATGCATGTAATGTGTGTACCTATGTGTTCATGTGTGTGTGTGTGTGTGTGTGTGTGTGTGTGTGTGTGTGTGTGTGTGTGTGTGTGTGTGTGTGTGTGTGTGCAGTGTGTGCACATGTGTGTGCATGTGTGTGTTTATCAAAAGTATACATAATCATATGTATGATGTGTACATTACCAATTTCTCGAATTTGCATCATGTGCATATGTAAAAATGTATGCGTGTACATGCTAATGCTGTATGTGCTTTAAGTGATGTTGAGTTAAGTTGTGTTGTGGAGGTATTTGCTTACTTTTATTTGCTTGCAATCTTGATAAGTGTCAGATTACCTGATACACTTGAGAGCTCATCTCAGTGTAGATTATAGCAGTCGGTCACCGGACATTTACCGGCAGTCTTGGTCACATGACGGGTTGTGAACCTGTCTAACGGACAAAATGTCCAGCGCATGAGAGCTACTAGTCTACAAATGAACCTAGCTAAAAAAAGACTAAGGGATAACTTTCAGCAGCCACTGTTCAGAAGTGGTAAATTAATTTTGGCAAAGACCAACAAACGCTGGCGTGGTTGTGAAAGGGAAAAAAACGATATGTCGCAAGTTTCGTTGGAGCCGGTACGACTGGTACGCCCATATCCATACCAATTTTTGGTCAAAACTAAGTTAATTTGCTAGCTAAACTACATTCACAAAGAAAATACCTTGTTCTATTTTCTAAAATCCAGCTTCTAGCCTCTGAAACTGTCAAACAATCGCCGTGCTGTTTCCGCCATTTTGTTGTGACATCATGAGCATCATATTGCAACTACATAAGTCCGTTGTCTAGCGAAATACCACTATATTTAGCTGTAAAAAGCAGTTTTCTATGGGATATAGCATGTTTTTCCCCCATTTCCAGGGCAAATGGCAATAATTGTTGCTTAGAATCATAAACTAACTTTATCTGTACCTGTACAAATACTAATTAATATTGCTTATAGGAATGGCCTTACCACTTATAAACTATGAGTAGCAAACCCTAACCCAGTAATAATACATCCAAATGTTTAAATGACTTGTCCGGCTATGACAGGTGAAAACTACATCTGTCTGACATATTGTCAGGATTACCTCCTGAGGTTATAATCTGCACTGCATCTGTTCATACAGAATAATGTATGTATGTACATACTAATAGTCATTTGTTTCAGTACAGGCTTCTCTGTATATCTACATACGTATCTGGCTTCCAACACACATATCTATCGACTTACATACCTATTATATGCACTCGTATGTTGGTGTTTGTGCATAGGTAGACCATGAACGGTGTTCTACAGTACGTATATGTATTTACAGAGAACCTCTATAATGAACATCTCATATATGCTGCCATCTCCTTTAAATAGGAAACCACTGCGCTGCCCCATTTGACACCCACTGCCCTGGCAGGTGTACATTTAACCAATCTAAATTATGGACTCTTCTGTACACAGCAGGGTTTTGTCTGGGGGGGGGGGGGGGGGGGGTGACCCTGGCTATGGTTCCCCCCTAAGCAGAAAGGTGTCCCCCCCAAATAAGATTATGCAGCCTTCATTTGTGTGAATGAACACTGCCGTGAATTGGGCATGAATCTAATTGTAAAGGGTATAATTTGCCAAAAAATGCTTCTATCATTAAAGTATCATTTATACATAGCCAAATGTATAAATGTGGCATTTTTGTTTGCAAGTTATATACTAATCCTGTTTCTGCAAAATACAGTGAAACTTCAATTATCCAAATCAATTGGAGATCAGTGTGTTCATAAAAGAGACATTAGGGTTGATTGCCGTTCAGATAACCGACATTCTATTAATTGTGTACTTAACCAAAGCTAGAATTGTACTAATAGCAACTCTTTAATTTGTGTTAAGCATTTGCCTGTATTTCTCACTTGTTTGCTTAACTGGAGATTACTGGACACATGCCTTTATTGTTAGTTTGGTTGTCTAAAATGGTGTTCTCACCTGCAATACACTCCGTCTTTTGTCCTCTTATGGCTTCAGGAAGTCCACACATCTGCAAGTAGAAAATGTTAGTCCATCTTAAGCTCAGGACTGGAAGATTTGAAGTAAGCCTTTTTTCGTTCTTAAACTTTGTTATCCTGCTTCTTCACAAAGCCGAGAATTCACTCACTGAGTAAAGATTAGTTAGTGTTGAAGAACCTCTTCAGCTAACGTGTTTATACCTCATGACTAGGGCTGAGGCTAATATGCTGGCATAGTTTCCAGAATAATAGGTTTCTAATTCAAGAGAGCATAATTCCAGAATAAATGGATAGAATATGGAATTACTGTTGAATCAGATGATCCCTTGACCGTAGTTCCAACACAGTGGCACCATTATACAGTTTTCCCATTGAGTTTGAAGCACTAACATGATATTCCACAGTCATGTATTATAGTGGTGTTGCAACTGCATGATATTAATTACAAACTTTCGCAATTTAACTTGAAGTTGTGTTGCAACAGAATATTTGTGATAATACATCGGGGAATAATTGGTCCAGGAGTAATTATCAGCATAATCGGATGTAATCTTGAGCACAATGGAATGGCATAATAATATTATTATTCGGAAAAAAATAGCATAATAGCTTCAGCCCTACTTATGACGTTATATGTCATTGAGTTTGTTTACATGTGCAATGAATATCATTGTGTCTGGGTAATCTCCTAGACCAGCTGTCTTGCCTGCCTGTGGATAGATACAGATAATCTATGATGAAATGCACCCACTGACCTGATTTTTCCCTTCTTTTCAATTGCTGACTTCATTGGTGGTCAATTGATTGAGTGATTGATTTTGACTGCTGAAAAAAATACCCAAAGGGCAGAATTGTATTCTCTGTGCGCTGTATATACTGTAGAGGGTTGCTGATGTTTCCACAACAAAGACTTGTGTCTCCAGTCTGGCATTCAGGGATATACAGTCGAACCTCGCCATAAGACCACCCCGGAAATAAGACCACCTCAGAATTACAGTAAGACCATTTTGTTGCAGTCCGGAATTTCTCCTATAGTTTTACATGGAAACTAGTTTCAGAATAAAGACCACATTTTTTCTTCTGGATGTCAAAACCTCACAATTAAGACCACGTATTTGTGGATATACTGCTGTATTTTGTGGACATTAGGCTCTGAAATGACGACATCAGTAGAAAGAGATGGTAAACTTGGGGTCACTTTTTTAACATCGTAATGGAGTAACAATAAAAGAGGTGTGATGGTACAATTTGTCTACAGTATTATTGCCTCATGTGCATTGTGTGTCTACGGAATGACTTCTGGATGTGCCATGCTATTCTGGGCAGTACTTTCAGAAATAGGACCACCTCAAAATTAAGACCACTTACAACGGTCCCAAGGGTGGTTGTATTTGTGAGGTTCTACTGTAGTTTTGTTCCTTACTTAATAACTTACAAGGGAAACCAGTCGATTGCTTCAGTATATGAGTTGTATGTACATAAATACATATTAGTACTGTATGCCGTGCATACCATAAATACAGAAGTAATTAGGATTGGAAAAGATAAGGGCTATTTTACCTGCACACTTCTGAACTGGCTGAACAGGCATAGGTATAGACATACAGAGGGTTAGGTATACATTGGGCTGGACGGGCATGAGGATGGACTATGCATAGGTCCAGGACTCACATAGTGCAAGGCATACATGGGGCTAGACAGGTACAGAGCTTGACTGGGTAAAGGGCTAGACGGGTTAATTCCCTGCTTCCCTTGTGATACCTTTTGCTAGCTTATACAAACAGGTTGAGGGATGTAGGGAATTTACCGGTTACCCGTCTAGCCCTTTACCCAGTCAAGCTCTGTACCTGTCTAGCCCCATGTATGCCTTACACTATGTCAATCCTAGACTTATGCATAGTCCATCCTCATGCCCGTCTAGCCTAATGTAAACCTAACCCTCGGTATGTCTATACCTATGCCTGTTCAGCCCTATGCAACAAACAACTCTGCCTTGTTCCAGTGATTTTTCATGATTGGCAATTTTCGTCCCGACATCTTTTATCCATTTTTAAATGGTTTTTGTACAGTTCTTGTCCGTGTACTTTTTATTTCTATTTTGAACATATGCCCATAAAACAGCGTATTCTCTACATTTTAACTGAAAACTGACACAAAAAGTTGCCACATATGCGAGTATTAGACCATCCAGATACGAGTTGGTCATTTATAAAATGGCGGACACGGCCAATTTTGCAGTAAAGTCCAGAAAATCTGCTTGCCCCAGAACGAATATCGTCTAAATATCAAAAAAGCACCCTGCGCAAGGTATTGAATTAGAATGGTGGTAAAACTAGGTCGCTATATCCCTCCTAGCGGTTGCTATCTTGTTTGAACTTAAAGGCGAGAATAATAATAATAATAATAATAATAATAATAATAATAATAAGCTGAAACGGTGACCTTTTACGCTATGTAAACTGTCCGATTCTTAGTGAAGGTAGGGCACTTAGTGGCCTGTTAAAGACTTATATCTATCTAAAATCCAGCAAAATGTTAGAATACGGGGTTTTTGGAGCTCCAAAACATAACAGAAGTGAGTTTTGGCGCAAATACGTTAGGCTCTAATGTATGGGTGGCCATTTTGTTTCAGTGTCATCCCTACATATGTAGTACTACCGTACTACATGATATATTTATATGTATATCTATATATATACATATATAAGTTATACCCCGCTTTTGCTGTGTACATGGGGAATATACTAAGTGTTGGGTGTTGATACATGAGGGCGCAGCCCGAGTGTTAATCAACACCGAACACTTAGTATATTCCCATGTACCCAGCAAAAGTGGGGTATAATTAATATATATCCCACTTGAAAGGAGGATTTTGCTCGCAGGGAAGGTACTTCAGTGTTAAACTCAAGCCGAATGACGGTTATTATCTTTACGACTCTCCTTTTTAGTGACGAACCTTGCGTCTACGCCGAATACTGGATACGCATGCGTAGCAAATGTAATGCGAGAGATAACGCTTTTAACTTAATTCAAGGGAAGACAGCTACGGAATACTACGGCGTGAGAACGCTTACTGGAGCACATGTTTCTTTCTAAAAGTTTGCTTTAGTCTTCATCCGTGACAGTCGTCCTCGAAAGGTTAGAAGAATTCGCGATTGCTCCGTTCAGAGGGACTACTGCTCTCCTAAAAGACTGCAAACATTGCAATGGGGTCTGAAATGATAGGTGTAGATAAAAACGTTCCTAAAAAGAACAATGCGAACTTCTTAGTAGGCTTATAGTATACATTGTACATACAGCAGGGTACTGCTGTTGCATCATCCTGTTGACAAGGCAGTTATCAATTATTGTCACTTAAAAAACCGGGGTATATGAATTGGGGTCATTGATATACCCCGGTATATCGCGAATATACCCAAGGCGGTCTCTTTGAAGATAATAGATACCGCCCACGCAGTGGGATATATATATATATATATACAGTATATATATTTAGCTTATGTTACCATGGTTATTCTCATTCGTTATACAGTGTGTTACTGTTTACCATAAGATTCAATGTGATATTAATTGGAGTAGTGTGTTATGGATTAAAACGATGTGATAAATGTGATCTTAGGAAGAAAGTACTTACAGCCATAGCTAAGTGACAAACAATAGTCATGAGACCAAATGGCAGTATAGCTTCTACCTAAAGAGCAAGGGCAATGCACCATGCATGCAGCCCCTCATTGCATGAATGACATTGCTTTGAAATTCTTTGTACATGTTTGCAATCGTCTTTTTATTTAAATAGTCTAGTTCAACTTCACACACTTCACTGAAAGGTGGTCTTTCACACTGCAAAGCTCGGCAAAGTCAGTATTTTTGAGCTATAAAAAGCATGCA
This sequence comes from Halisarca cf. caerulea, assembly GCA_963170055.1. Lineage (NCBI taxonomy): Eukaryota > Metazoa > Porifera > Demospongiae > Chondrillida > Halisarcidae > Halisarca > Halisarca cf. caerulea. Next base: position 3,411,290 of record CAUJGJ010000444.1, on the reverse strand, counting down.
CATTGACGTTTTGCGCAAGCCCTTTCTTCATTATGCTGATAACAGTGAGAATGCTGTTACAGTAGTCAGGCGAGTAAAGTGTTAAGTATGATTGACAGGCTTTGCAAACCAAAAGTTTCCATCGTGTAGCGATATCCGTGAAAATTGACGCTGCCAAAGTGCGGATTTTACAATAATTATTGTACAGAGCCAAACTAGATACAGCAGAACGAATTGGGAAATCGAGTGAACGAAACTACTTCTCTTTGCTTGGCTTCGATGTCTCACCAGCAGCCTTTTCGATTTCCTTTTCGATCGACTGTTTAGGCAACAACTCGCCCTGGTCTCAGAGGGTGCCTATTATGTATTCGGTGGTTCTAACTCTAGGGATGATGCGCACGATCAGTAGTTACAGTTAGAATTCTCGGAAAAAGCTACGTTCGTCCATCTCTGGGATCTGAAGTACAGTTGCCAACTGTTTAACTGTTTACATTAGCTAAGTCAGTTAAACCATGGCACTTCGTGGTGTCGCGCCATTTATCACGAGCAAAGTGAATGTGATAAATGACGGACACCGAGAAGATCCATAGTTTAACTAATACATATATATATATATATATATATATATATATATATATATATATATATATATATATATATATATATATATATATTCTTCATTGAATGTAACTACTTGTACACACACACACACACACACACACACACACACACACACACACACACACACACACACACACACACACACACTGATGGCATGCATGGAGAATACACTATGAAGTACCTTTGCCCAGCACAATTTGCATGTAACCATGACAGGGCCATCTTCACTTATCTTTTCAGTACAATGCACTCCATCTTTTGTGCCTTCAGAATTAAGTCTTCCCATCAGCAAGTAGGCATGTTAGTCCACCTTTTAAAGCACAGAAAAATTGGTTAGTCTTCGTTCATGTTTTTTGCCCTTGTTCTACCCACAGCTGACCTCACTCACTGGACCTTGTAAGGACCAAAGACTTGCCTTCCAGCATACCAACAAATCTCAGTTCACAGATGTAGAGAGAAATACAGTATTTTCTACGTATGTACACACCACCTACATATGTATGTATTTCACTGCTTGTACTGGCTCAGGAACTGTAATTGCAATATTTGCCAACATGTGTATGTTATACTATTAGTACTTCGCGGATTATAGATTTTCTGATGTGTTTCATATGAACCCATGTATTATTAGGCTAATGTTCCCTGAGTACATACTGATCAATCACTGAATTGTTTGCACGTGTCAGCAGTAGTTGGGAAAGAGTAGGAGTGAAAGGCACACACGCTCTTTTTACCTTTTTTGGACACTGGTACCCCCCCTTGAGCTGAGCTAGCATGTAGGCCTGCTGACAGTGTGAATGTGTTGCACCGGTGCAGCTGCAGGCCTGGGGCTGTTGATGATAGAGTTGTGCTTTAGTGTGCAATATCTGGATATTCATTCTTAACAACTGACAAGCACAATTAACTGATTCCAAAGTTTATGTAATGTTTCAGTACATACACTGTACAGGGGTACCTATTTTGAGAGACCAACCTGTGGTCTCTCAAGACAGGTGGTCTCTCATCTAAGGTTCACCTCAAATAGCCATAAAGTTATAATATGCTACCTGTATACTCAAAACTTATATAAGTGAGGTACAATATATGTTTTATTTCCTTTTATTCATTCTTTTCGGTTCTCTAGTTCATTTATACCCACTCTTCTAAGGATAGGTCGTTTCTCGTTAATTTCCCCTCAATACTTCAGCTCAAACTGGCCACAATCCACAGATAAACTTATACTGGGAAATAAAATGACTGTCCTTCGATATTGCGATATCGGCGGTGTCAATTT
>CAUJGJ010000444.1:3399417-3404417 GCA_963170055.1 Halisarca cf. caerulea | reverse complement strand
TCAAGAAGATTCATGAATACGTAAATCACTTCAGAATCTTTAAATGCGTACATGAGTGTTATTAAAAGGCTTTAAGAGGGGGCAACTGCATCACGGGAGTGAATACCCACCCCCCCCCCCCCCCCACCATCACCAAAACACAAGAAAATCCTGTATACACTTATATTAACTAGTGAAGTAACTGCTTTATTCTCTATATATCTATTTTCTATCTACATATTCTAAACACTTGTAGAAACCAATATTCTTGGCAACTACAACCATATATTCTACTCACCTTCAAAGTTATAACAATACTAAGTAAGAACAGGAATCCCTTGATGTTTGTGTTGGCAGTGTTTAATGCTCTACACGTCATAGTTCTGCTTTCAGTTTGTCTTCACTACATGTATCTTAGATGATTGAGGGGGATCTTTCGCTTTTCTTCTAAGTATCTAGAAGAAGGCAATCTTCGGTTTTGTGGTTGATTCAAATGACATCAGTTTGTTTTAAAGGCTTCTACCATATGTTTGTAGGTGATTCCCCAGGGGATCTGTGTGTCTTTCACTTCCAGTGTAATTGGATCTTACATACTCCCATGTAACACCCAATAATTTAGCAATCATCAGTGCTACATAATATGGTAAGAATTGCTATTACATACTTCATCGGCATAGCTGACATAGTTCCTGGTAGGGTGACGATGAGGTTAGTATGAGTTTGCCTTTAGGTACAATGATATACGTATGTGTAAGTACAGTTACATACCTGTGTTCACTTTCACGTTCATTCATTGTTCATGTATTGAAACATTTATGCTGTTATAACTAGCCAGGAGCGTAGGCAGAAATTCTTAAAGGGGTTTTCCAATCAAAATAACACAACATCATATGATGATAGTATGCAGTATTGTGCATGTGCCATTGCGCATATCCCATGCATGCTCCATGCATGCAAGTGTCGGGGGACAATAGCAAATGGGGAATGGAAGGGGGCAGATATGTAGGCACATGGTACCCTAGATGCTATAGAACACATTCAGTGCGGTGATGTATTCAGTATCGTAGGGGGTTATAGTTAGGGGGGTCTGGGGTATGCTCCCCCATGGAAAATTTGAGGTTTTCGGTTATATGAGGTGGTGATTCAGGCCATTTAAGACCATTAGTGAAGGCTCAACAGTTGCAAGTAGGGGCTTCTCTACAGACATTTGCAATACCATTGGAATTCTTTTGGGATGGAAGCTGGAGAGGTTGGGGTGGAAGCTTCCTCACCCTCACTGGATAGTTGGAACTGTGGAACTATAATATCAACCAGTCCAGTAGTTGTAGTAGTAGTGTAGTAGTATAGCGCGCAAGAATAATAATATACCATGCAAGCATCGAGCATTGTGACGTCATAATTTATGGCAAAAATGGCTTCCTCGCGTTGCGTGTGTAAATTCAGAAGCTTTACAAGCGACAGATAGCAGGAGGATGACAAATCGAATTCCTGAAAATATAGAATATAGGTATTAAGCAATTTGAGGTGATTATTATGATACAATTATCAATTGTATATTCTGTTGCTGCTCTGAAAGTGTTGCCTGGACAGCTATTATTTAGGCATTTTCTCCAGGTTTTTAGGGGCTGCCTGTGGGAAAAACCCTATATTGTTTTCATTTGGACTTCCGGTGTGTAACGCTCGTCCGATATATATATATATATATATATATATATATATATATATATATATATATATATATGGATTTGAAGAAAAGTCTTATAATAAAGAATTTATATAATAGTAATAGAGAAGTATGAATTTATACAGGAATGACTTATAGGAATTGTTTTAAAAACAATTGCCAAATATGGCAATTGTTTTCAAAACAATTGTCCAGTTACAATAAACAGTATGTTCTATGATTGTTCAGCTGCACACTTACCCTTCAATGCTTTGCAAGTGATTCGAGTGTGTGGGGCGGCAGCCCCCACGAGTTTTTAACTCGAATTACTTGTTTTTCCTGAAAACAGTGGAAAACTCTCTCCCTACGCCCCTGCTAGCTATGAACAAAGTTCAGAACCTTGCTAAAAGGAACATATAAAATATGGATATTGAACTGACACTTCCATTTTGCCTACTACTGCTAAATACTGGGACAATGTGTGCTCATGTTTTGATTCATGCATACACAGTGAAATTGTTTTACAGAGTCTCTTGATGCAACACCACTCTCTCCACAATAACACACATGCTGGGAACTGTTTCACTGGTCTCTGTACTGAATGTACTGGTTACAGCAGCACTAAACGGCGGACCAATGGTGCTGTTGTTAAATGGTTTTGACTCTACTACTGTAACAGTACATCAGATGCCATGGTTGCTTGTCTATAACACTTTGTACTAAGTTTTGCTGATTTCTCACTAGATACGACACACAGTATGTAGGCTACCAGTCCTTGACATGGTTTGAAACAAAGGCTGTATATCATGCAGAGTAGATTTGCATGGTTTGCATGTGTTGTTTATATTGGTTCAACTGCGATTAACACAAAATAATGTATTTTGATGTGTTTGCAACATTAATGATCACTTTTCATGTATTTTAATGATTCAGCTGATTTGCAATTGTCCTGTATAATTGTGTTGTACTGTTTGACCTGCTTGAACATCCTAATCAACACAAGCAATGTCACAATCATGTATCACGACAATCTGCACAAAAAAGACATCAATTCCTGACTATAATAGTGTGTGTGTGTGTGTGTGTGTGGGGGGGGGGGGGGGGGGGGTTGGAATCACTGCTGCTGTGAGTTGGGTGGATACATCATCACTCTTCAGCTGCAGCCCAACCCTCTAATCTCATAGGGCTTGCAACCTCACAGATGGGCAACCCCTGAATGCACGAGGGGGCCATCAGGGATGGTGGGAGCAGCTGGGCCCATATTCAGTGGGTCTCTCCCTCACTGATGTCTGATGGCTCACCCCCCATTGGGCCCCTTTAGGTCCCACCAGTTGGGACCACAATAGCCCGCACTGCATACTGTGGTATTACAAGTTACAAGTTACAAGTGTGTGTGTGTGTGTGTGTGTGTGTGTGTGTGTGTGTGTGTGTGTGTGTGTGTGTGTGTGTGCGTGCGTGCATGCATGCATGAATGTGCTTAAGTGGGCAGGCATGTGTGTGTTAGGTCATAGCTGTATGAGGGTGTGTGTACTTATTTGATGGAATTATGAATGTATAATATTATGTATGCATTACTACTTGTTGGAAATGTGAGTGTATATGTATGTATACTGTCAGTGCAGTGTGTCAGTTATTATTTCCCAAAAGTGCATTTGTTTACTTTCATACTTTCATAACCTTATAAGGTACATATCAATGCGAGCTGACTCGACAAACTTAGTTGAAAGTTAGCAAATTGCATACTTTGGGAAAGATTACTAACAGTGTGATGTGTGTGATGGTCAGGAGGACATTTGTCACTGCTCTCTGCATTTACAGTAGTTCATGTATGAGTGTACTTCAGCCGTATAAAAATGCTCATTTGTATGTGACCACTGTATTGTTTGGTATCTTTATATTACCTATATAGCTAGTGATCCTCCGCCATTTCTTGGAAAATGCATTTAGCTGAGGAGCACGCTCCTTTTATTCTCTCAGTCTACGTATGTCCAAGTACTTAGTCTCAATTTATACAGTATGTGGTGCTCCAGGTCTGCCCCACAGTGGTGACGTGAGACAACATCTTCAAAATCAATGTTATTTACCTGCATTCATTGTAAAGATATGCCGATAATAATACTGGTAGAGTTATAAAATACATGTTGTTTGAAATTATTTCTTTATAGAAATCAAATAAAATCATATATGTCAATATAGTGTTACATTGTCATATTGTGCATGTACTGTGCTTATAGCTACGCACCTATGTACAGTATGTATAATACTATAGGCTGTTAGCTGTATACTACATAGATTAAAGTATTAGTCTAACTACATTACATTTTGTATACATGTAAACAGTATGAAAATAGTTTGCATCACATTTCAAGTGTTTTTTTTGTTTAATTATATGGTTTCAGCCACCATCCCATCACCATCACAGTGACAACTAGTAGCTCGTTGAATCTGTTTGCACTGGTTTTGCTCATAGGCACCACAGTTGGCACTTCTGTGTGGTTTTCTGAATGGAGAGGGTGAAATAGTATGCCATTAGGCTTTGTTTAGTGCATTAATTCAGTGTGTGCATTAATGTGTGTGTGTGTGTGTGTGTGTGTGTGTGTGTGTGTTCGTGTGTGTTCGTGTGTGTGTGTGTTTGTGTGTGTGTGTGTGTGTGTGTGTGTGTGTGTGTGTGTGTGTTCGTGTGTGTTCGTGTGTGTGTGTGTTTGTGTGTGTGTGTGTGTGTGTGTGTGTGTGTGTGTGTGTGTGTGTGTGTGTGTGTGTGTGCATGTGTGTGTGTTGTGTGTGTGTGTGTGTGTGTGTGTGTGTGTGTGTGTGTGTGTGTGTGTGTGTGTGTGTGTGTCAACTCCTGTATGTATACAGTATTTAACTAGGATGATGCAACATGGAAGTAAGATTGCATAGTACCAATGGTAAAGCAGGGCTCCTTGCACACCATTATGGCTGTGTGGCAGTGTTTTCCAAGGGAAACTACCATTGTATGACATCACGAGAAACCTTACAAGGCATTGCTAAATTGTGGTGACATGTAGGTATGCACTTTGGACATACAGCTGTCATGCGGTAGTCATGCGGTAGTCATGTGGTTGTCATGTGGCGGTGTGGCTGACATTTGGTGCCATATTTCAACAGTGGTTCAGAGAAGGACAGAACTATGCTTAGGAAAGTGAGTGTGCACTAAGGCAAGCTCTTTTTGTATGGTCCAAACACTCTGTTCCACAGATGAGACATGAGGCATTAGTCTGGCGTTGTTGACCCAATCTTGCTGGACCATTTTCGGGCACTGTAGTCACAGATCAAGCAAAAAAGGGGCTGGCACAAAGCCTAGCTCATAAGGATGTAGGTCCTTGTAAGTCGTGGA
>CAUJGJ010000444.1:3391917-3394417 GCA_963170055.1 Halisarca cf. caerulea | reverse complement strand
TTAAGACTGTCAGACATACTTGAATGGTTCCTTGTTATGTCATGCTGGGCAAGGGTTCCCCCTGGGAAAACACCACCCACCTGGAAAATACCATCCTGTTTACCTATTGTCTAGACAGCAAGCCAGGGTTCAGGGTTCTTATCAACAAAGTGCACTACAGAATCAAAAGTTCCCCAATCACAGAAGAAATATACGTATGTATGAAAGAAGCATATGTATGTACAATATGTTAGTGATTTAAATTTTTCTACATATTACCTATGTACCTACCTGTAAACACCACTTTGTTTCCTGATTTTCTTTTTCACAGGCTGGCCCTCTGAATCCATGTGTGCCTTTTGTAACTCCATCCACTAACTGTAGCATAGAGCCAGGGAAGACATGTAGCACTTGCACTTGTGCAGGGTTGAGGAAATGGCAGACTGCTTACACAGTTCGTCTATCACTTCAGTAAGTACTACAGCTTACGTGTACACCAAATGGACTGTTACATACGTATACTTGGGTGTATCACCTAGGAGAGCGCTACACCCTTGCCCAGTCTGTATCTCATAATTCATTCTTAAGGCTGTTTTAATCTCACAGCCTCTCGCCTAACATGATTAGTTTGAGTAGACACATGAGTTGGTACGTTCTCTGGCTTCCCATCCTGCATTCATGTGATGTGTCATTGGTGTTGTATTCCTACATGAGAAATGCTTGTTAGATATTCAATGGCAAGCAAACATAAACATTTTTCATTTCTGCAAATCTTATTTGATGCTATGTTTGAATAAGTACCTTCAATTCTTTTTGTTCCTGAAAGTCACAGCAGTTTAATTACATGGTGGTATCTTATAAACTTACAGATGTCGTGCAGGTCAGTGGTATTATAAAATGACCACTAAGCATTGAACATGGTGAACTTTTAAGTGGTGAAAATCCATGGAGTAAAATGTACTGTTGTCAGCATATAAAAGGATGACAGTCATTTTGTGGTGTATGGCTTCATAGTTACACAATACACCTGTAACCTACCCAGGTGGTCTGAAATTTTGTGGGCAGCTGTAGACTGCATGCACTCAGTGAAGTAGGGTATGTGGGTAATGTGCTACGGCATGCATTCCTGGTCACTGAACAATGTGGGTAAGGTGCTGACTATAAGCTGGGGACCAGTTCTCTGTTGTCAGTCTATAATTGCATTCTTGCAAAAGAGGTGCATTTGTGGTCGTAAATAGCATGGGGCGCTGGTGGCATGTTTACTTCTTGTGCTCAATGTCATGGTTTATCCAATGCATGTACATTGAACAAGTGAATAAAGCTGTGATGAAACGTCTCTAATCAGACATTCTAATAATATTATATAGATCCGACTATCTTATGAGGTGCAGTTCCCTATTAATGTATGCTAATTGTCACCCCTAGGCCTGTAATCTGACGAACGATGCTTTTTAAGACGTACCCATTGAGTGTCAGACTAGAAAGTTTTACAATGGTTTTACATTATTTCTCAAATTTAATTGTTGAATATTCAATAATGATGTGTAAATAAATACCAAATACACAATAGCCATGCAAATAAAAATATGTTAGTACAGATTGCTGGTGTATGGCTGCCATCTGGCTCTCCTGTATTGAAGATACAAGAAGAGTGAGCTGAAACACACATGGAAACATGATATCAAAATGAAATCTAGGAACGCCCACCCACAAACAACACATTCACATACGAATCTAAGCATATTTTGTATCACACACATGCAGGCAATGTGTATGCACACATGCACACACATCACACACACACACACACACACACACACACACACACACACACACACACACACACACACACACACACACACACACTCGTACACACACACACTCGTACACACACACACACTCGTACACACACACACACACACACACATACACACGTACACACACACATACACACACACACACACACACACACATGCACACACACACACATGCACACACACACACACACACACACACACACACACACACACACACACACACACACACACATACACACTTGTAACTTGTAACTTGTAATGCCACAGCCTGCAGTGTGGGCTATATTGTAGCCCCCTTGTTGGGCCCCCAAAGAGGTCCAACTGGGGGGGGGGGGGGGGGGGGGGGGCTCACCCACACATCAGTGAGGGAGAGACCCACTGGATATGGGCCCAGCTGCCCCCACCATCCCTGATGGCCCCCTCATGCAATCAGGAGTTGCCCATCTGTGAGGTTGCAAGTTCCATGAGGTGGGTAGGGCTAGGCTGCTGCTGAAGAGCGGTGGTGTGTCCATCCAACTCACAGCAGCAGTGATTCCCAACCCTAAACTCGATAATATCCAGTCTAATAGCATCTAGGACACCAGCCAATGACCAGCACCCTGCTTAGTGTCTGATTAAGAAATACCAACGTCACATATAATGTTTCCAGTGGTTGAGGCTGACAGGTATGATTTCACCTGTAAGCAGCTGAGTGTTCCAGTTTT
>CAUJGJ010000444.1:3371917-3381917 GCA_963170055.1 Halisarca cf. caerulea | reverse complement strand
GTTTACTTTGTAGATGGTCACGTTGATGGTCATCACTCAAAGTTCCAGACAAGGGCATGCCAAGAAACTTGATGATTTCATCTCCAACTGATGGTACTTCGAGAGAATTGAGGAAAATTGTACATGCACATGGCTTGCCTCTTTTCAGAGCAAGAGATCGACATTTTGGTACCTTTGCTTTCATACGTGCCCAGTGAAGCCACTTTTCAGTGGCTGTACACATCAATTGACAGTTCTCAACTGAATTTGCAATTAGGCAACTGTCATCAGCATACTGAAGTAAAGGTAAGCAGTGATTGGAGCCAGCGAAGGAGTACCCAAGATGGCCATAACATCCTACAATAAACTCAACAAGAAGATTGACAACAAGATTAAATATGATGACAGATAATGGGTCTCCTTGGAATATTCCAATGTTAATGGGAATTGTATCAGTTTCCCAGGCCCTACAGCTAACAATAACAAACAGATTGGTGTAGAAGTTCTCCACAAGGTTGACAAAGAGGTGTGGCAAGTGGTAGTGATGTAAAACAAATAAGATTAACTGATGGTCCACACTGCCAAAAGCATTGGCCAAATCGATCCAACAAACAGCAAGGCTACGCTGCTGGGACCTGGCCTCTTGAATGACTAAAAATAGCTTTACCTGGTGCTCTAGGCAACCAGGTACATTGTTAACAAATGCTTTTTGGATGGATGTGTCAAGGTAGCTGTTCGATTTCATGTATGACAACAATCTCTCCTTAAGGATAGAAGTGAAGAGTTTACCCGTACAGGGTGTCAACGTTATCGGGCGGAAGTTTGATGGATTCTTAGGATCAACCTTAGCTGCAGGTTTCCCAAGCAGACGAGTAACACCTACTTTCCATATATTTGGAATAGAAGCTTGATAGAGGCAATGATTGAATATATTGAGTAGGGCATCAATGACAGAAGGGCATTTCTTGAAAATCTTATAAGAAACCTGGTCAAAAGGACAAGGAGCTGAACCACTACGAGATTTCCTTATCTGTACAACTATTTCTTCTCTACTAATGGCAGCTGTATCAAACAGAGCATTAGGGATTGGATGAGTAGACGCCCATGAAGGAGAAGTGATGGGCTCCTGGTTAACACAACTGTAGGTCTGGTGAAAAAAGGTATTGGCTTCATCTTTGGAGAAGGATGGACATATGTTTGCATGTCCATCATCATCCAACAGATGTTTGGCGAACTTCCAAGGGTTTTCTCTGCAACTTCTTCTCTCCTTTTGGAGTCGATCATAGGTATCTGAGGATACTTTCTGTCTATGCAATGCACTATGGGAGCGGACCAGACGATGGTATGCAGAAGCTAAGCGGGCTATAACTTCTTTTGGTTGATTAGTTCTGATAGCTGCTCTATACTCTCTACGCATCTGATTTTTCTGTTGTCTCATTTTTTCCATGTCATTTTGCAGTTTCTGACGTTTGCGTCTCCTACGATAACCATGACTAACTGTTCCAAATTCACTTGCAAAATAGGTATAAATGGAGTCAGAGAACAAAATGGCCTTTCTGGACAAGTCACATTCTGCTAAAATTTTAGGAATGATGTTTTCTCTAATATAGTTATCTGCATTAAGCCAATCATGTGTTTCATTCGCCTTAAGTAACTTTATTGGTACCTTAATATTATGAGAGATGGTGGTGGTAGCAGATTCCGAGGATGCCGGTGGAGTGGTGGAAGATTTACCAGTAACTTTTGTTGTACATGACGGTCCAGGAGGTGACAGTGGAGAGGTAATTAGGCTGCTAGCACAAGAAGAAGACTCATCAGAGGATAATGAATGCAATGAGGGCTGGACATTTCCTGATGGTATGTGATTGCCTACAACGACGGAAATACTTCTGGATGGTGGACTATGACTATTTGGCCTTGCGTCTGTAGAAAACTCACTGTGCTGTTGTTGCCGGAGTTGGGTTCCTACAGATGACTTATCAACCAATGGATCTCTGCAAGAAGTATTCCATCGAAAATGAACATCCAGTCGCTTGAATTCCTTGCCACAGCCATGACATTTCTTGAAGCCTGTACTTTCCCTAGTAAGAGATTTCTTTCCGGATTTCTTGGCTAAAAGGTGATCATATGGTCTATTTTGTCTTGATGGACAGCTAGCTAGATGTTTTCCCAAGCATCTAAAGGCTATATGGCAGAAAGGACAAATTCTGTCACCCATGCTGTTATTCTATTTGATGCCCACCAAAAAGAAATCAACCTGATCCTTCTCCACAGATGCAAAAATTACTGATCTGTCTATCCACAACTTGTACAAGTACAAAATTCTGTTCAACAATCCACTAAACAACCGAAAAGATGGCAAAGACAGGGAGGGCAAAAGCCCTCCTGTACTAGACTCAATACACTACCTGCACTTGATCACACACACACACACACACACACACACAACACACATGCACGCAAACACACACACATACACACACACACGCACGCACACACACACACACACACACACACACACACACACACGTGCACCTACACACACCCACCCCATCCACACACCCCTCATGCAACCACCTCCCCCCACACACATGTACGCAGGTATGTTATGGCAGAATTGAGGCTAAAAGGGGGCGTTTTGTGGTTTAACAAGCTATGCGATCAGATTATTGCGCCTCAGACAGTTTATCACGGTTTGGCCATGTGACCACAGCTTAAACACGACTATTATACGTCATTATAGGCTGAAACACGCGAGTATTTGAAGAGTTTGCCTCTGTGGACATGTGATATCGTGTGACAAAGGCCTAAAGAAGCACTTCAGCCCACAAGGATTTTATGGCGAAAAAGGCGCGGGTCTAGATCTCTACATAGATACTTAAAACTATGTCAGAATATCGCTGAAGGACTGAACTTCAAATTCTGATTTGGGGAAGATTGTCGGTCCATTCCTTCAGTTTATGCGCAGCCACTTGTTGCAATAGCCGTTCTTTTTGATCAGAAATCCGTGGACATAACAGCCGTGGAATGGAGCAGCATTTTCCCCAAATCAAAAAAGTAAGATTTGGACATGCTCTGTCTTCTGAATTGACTTGCGCGTTTAAATTCAAATGTCTAGACCCGCGCCTTTTGCGTTTTTTCCTTATTTTGGTATGGTTAAAAATCGACCATGTACAACACGTACGATATGTTTTTGGCTCTTTAAATTACTTATGCACAAACTAGGAATGTTCGAAATACTATCTAGATGCTTTCTTGAGTCTTTCCACCTTCAGGAAGAGAAAACAAGGCATTTTATACAAGCCATTCGAAAGCGGCAGCCATTTTGTTTTATGGCGAAAAGTGCCATAACATACCTGCGTACAGAGACACATACATACGTGCACTACGCATGTGGGACATGTCCAAAATCTCCCTAATGTGCTAACAAGCTGGAATTTTAGCGAAATCGTCACTAAGATGGCTTCGAATCATGTGACATACGCGTGACATTCTATGACGTTTTTGTTTAGGAGCAAGCTAGATCGATAGCGTTGCATGGCAATTCATTGTGCATTTGGTGCTTTTTAAGCCTTTATCCAAGGAGAAGCAGTGTCTAGAAAGTGTATTTGCGTATGGTCGATCGCGGACTGCAGGAGTTTCAAAATCGGGTGTAATATTACAGTCAGTGGTAAGTTTAAGGCATTAGGAATGCTGCATAAAGTGATGCATCTTATTCTAAAATGTTTAGGTTAGTAAAATAGACTCTAATATCTAGATTTACCCTAAACAACAACTACCGTACGCACCTTGTTCTTCGAGATTGCCGTTCAGCGCCGAATGACTCAATCGCTTAAAATTTTTCTCATTCGCCGACCTTAGACTTTCTTCGGTCATCTACCTTCTTTAAATAATGGCTTGTTTCCTCCGAATTGTTTTCGCTTGCAACGCATCAGTCCTTGCCATGCTCTTCAACCTTCAAAATAGTCGTCACTTTCAAACGGTACCAAGAGTTCGGTGACGTCACAGTCCTTATCACATGACTATCATGTGAAAATAGGCCCTTGCGAAAGAGAATTTTTTTGCAAAATGCCATGTCGCCGAGTAAATCAGCGGAGCCACGTAAGAACCTTCCGAGAGTTTCATTGTGATCAGTATTGACTGCTTCAACTTTTCACCGATGGGGGTTTTGATCTACTCGTTTTCAGAGAAGTTGTTGACAAATATTTTATCACGCTGTGAGTATTTGCTGAATATCTTTAAAACTATTTCTGAAAACAAAACCCCCATCGGTAGAAAGTTAGATATTTTCATTAGAAACAATCTAGTCTTTATCCTGTGTCTCTAGCCCCATGTTCTGATTTACTCGCGTCGAATAACTGCCTAACTCGACTACCCGGTACATCGTCGATTAGTCGAACGATCGAGGAAGAAACTCGGATGAAAAATAGCTCAATGTGTACCTTAGATATGTTTGTACTGCTTTAGAACCACTGATTGGCCATTCTACAACATATTGTGAAGAAAGGAAGCAATTTGTAAACAGTAAATTCGCCGACTTTGGGAAGCCATTAAAGTGCTAATGGACATGTCCCACATGCGTAGTGTTGTGCAATTAATGAAAAAATCAGCATTGCCTATTACTGCTAATCAACATACGTAGTAGTCACGGTGCTTAAATTTATCAGCCCAAAAGCTGTACATGCATATATGATCAAACTAAAAAGAACAGCTAAAATCCTAAAATTAAATGACTACTATCAAATTAAGATATGTTAAAAAGATGGATGCATTTTCGGTGTCTAGAAGTGTTCTCTGCAGTACTGGTGTTTTTCTTGGGAGGCTTTGAATTAGCTGTTGCTAGTCCTCATGCAGGGTCTTCAGCGATTTTGCATACTCAATCTCAGCACTATCTAACTGCACATGCTCAGTGTCAGTATTTCTATATTTTTTATCCATGATCTATGCTGTTTTTAACATTTGTTCAAGTAATTGTCGATTTCTCATGGCAATTGATTGCAACAATTACAACTTGTCACAGATCGATTAATCTAATAATCGATTTAATCGCACAACACTAACATGCACACACATATATACACATACACATGCGCGCATACACACAAACACACACACACACACTGACACACACACACACACACACACACACACACACACAAACACACACATGCACTGACACACTGACACACACACACACACACACACACACACACACACACACACACACACACACACATTCGTACATACATACAAATCCTGCTTAAATGTCAAACTGTTAATTGCTATAGTTGAAATTCAAATGGTTTCAAAATGGCCAATTCATCTTCAATGGCCATCTCCACTCTTGGTCTTAAGGGGTAAATCTTCTGCTATATAGTTAACATTACTCACCAACTATTGCACGCACTTATACATGCACACACACACACACACACACACACACACACACACACACACACACACACACACACACACACACACACATATATATATTTATATACAGACACACAGTCAGGTAGACATACACACAAATACAGGCACAGGCACACTACGTACACACACACACACACACACACACACACACACACACACACACACACAGAGGCACAGGCACAGATCAACACACACACTGTAAGGTAAAGGAGGGTAATTTGGAACACGATGGGAATTTGGAACAGGGCCAGTATAACTTTTGTACAATAACTCAGTAGCGGCGTTGTGATAGCGATACACTGGTCACTGGACAATTGCTATTAATTAACTGCCACACCGGCTAACAACACTAAGTTACACAACACTAAATGATAGCAAACATGCAGGTGCTTAAATACTCTTACAATAGTTATTAATAGTAACACCATGCTTGATTATAGAAATAAAGGTGAAGCTAAGATTACATCACATAAAGGTATGTTAATAGATTACACCACATCTCCCTTTCTCCAGTACATGAGGCGATCTGGAGGTCGGATAGGTACTCCGGTCTGTGTGCGGGTGACTTGAGGCTCGGTTGGGTTGTTGTTGGCATTGGAGTCTGATGTGGCTTGTTCATGGAGATCTGTCAGAGCAGTTCGGTTCCTCCTCACTTGTCCTGAGGGAACATTGACTACATAAGATCTAGGTGTAGATGCGGTTGTGATGATGTGTCCCGGAACTTGTTGGCCTTGGGTATTTACCCAGACTGGGGCGTCATCAGGGAGTGGTGACACTGAACGAACCCGGTGTCGTTTGTCATAGATTTCCTTTTGCTGCTGTTTGTACTTCCTATCCATGTCAGCAAATCCTTTTAGATAGGTCCAGTTAGGTTTGAGCTGTTTCTTTGTTTGTGGGAGATCAGTCCTCAAACGTCTTCCCATGAGGAGTTCACATGGACTAAGGCTACACCAAGGGAGTGGTGTTGTGCGGTAGCTCAGTAGTGTTAGATACATGTCATCTGTCTCCTGTAGCAGTTGTTTCACTGTCTTCACTGTTCGTTCAGCTAACCCATTACTCTGTGGGTAATATGGGCTGCTAGTGATGTGTTTGAATCCATACTTTTCAGTAAAGAGTTGCATTTCCATTGAGCTGTACTGAGGTCCGTTGTCACTGATGAGAATTCATGGGATACCATGGCGGGAAAAGATAGACTTCATGGCGGTGATCACTGATGTTGATGTGGTGGATGTCATTTGGATGACTTCCGGAAATCTGGAATAATAGTCTACCATGATCAGGTAGTGCTGTCCGTTGAGTTCAAATAGATCTGTTCCCACTTTCTCCCAGGGATGGTCTGGTAACGGGGAGGTCAGCATGGGCTCTCGTACTGGAGGGCTCAACTTCACGCAGGTTGGGCATTTCTTAACATAATCTTCCATTTGTTTGTTGACTCCTGGCCACCATACAGATTCAGAAACACGAAGACGACATCTGTGAATGCCCTGGTGGCCTTTGTGAATCTTGTCGAGTGTTTCCTGCTGCAGGCGTTCTGGTACCACAACACGTGTGCGGTAAAGCAATATACCTTCACATTGGGTGAGGTCTCTTCTGGCTTGCCAATAGCACTTGAGTTGTCCTTTGACATTGTGCTGCTCTGGCCATCCATCGATACAAAACTTGGATAACTGCATGCATATAGGATCTTCTTTCTGTGCTTGGAGATACTTCTCGAGAGTCTCGGCATTGGCAGGCAGTTGTTGAAGGATAGCAGATAGGTTGAACTGTATGTTGTAAGATTTCCTCTTGTCCTCTTCTGAATGGCTCTGAGGCGCTCTGGAGAGGGTGTCAGCAGTGTAAAGCAATTTCCCTGGTACATGTAAAATGTTGTAGCTGAATCTCATCAGGCGGAGTCTGAAGCGTAGTACTCGTGGGGGTATGCTGTCCAAGTGTTTAGTACTGAGGAGTGGAACAAGGGGTTTGTGATCTGTCTCAATAGTGATATTCTTTCCCAAGATGTAATCTGAGAAGCGTTCACATGCCCATGTTATGGCTAAGGCTTCTTTTTCGATCTGTGCATATCTCATCTCGGTCTCTGTCATTGACCTAGAGGCATATGCTACGGGTTTCCATTCTCCATCAATAGACTTTTGTAAAAGGACTGCTCCTAAACCGTAGGCTGAAGCATCTGCAGATAGTTTTGTGTCTGCAACTGGGTTATACCAAGCAAGGACTGTTGGCGTTGTCAGGGCTGTTTTTAACTTCTGGAATGCAGAGACTTGACTTGGTCCCCACAACCATGTGGATTTCTTGCTTAGTAGTTCGCGGAGGGGTTTGGAGAGTTCTGCAATGTCTGATGTAAATTTCCCAAGTTGGTTGACCATACCCATAAAGCGTCGGAGTTCTGTGACGTTGGAAGGGGTTGGCATGTTGACAATGGCAGCAACTTTGGTTGGGTCTGCAGAGATACCTTTGGAACTGATAACATGACCCAAGAAAGTAATGGTATCCTTCCCAAATTGGCACTTGGCTTTGTTGAGGGTGACTCCAGCTGTTTGGAGACGCTGAAGAGTGGCATGGAGACGTGTGTTGTGATCATTGTTATCTGTACCATACACAATGATGTCATCCATTAGACAAAGAACTCCAGGGAGTCCATCGAGAATGGCATTCATCTTCCTTTGGAAGTGTTCTGGAGCACTTGATATGCCAAAGGGCATTTTGTTGAAGCAAAAGCGGCCAAAAGGGGTGATGAAGGTGGTAAGAAGGCGAGAATCTTCAGCAACTGGTATTTGCCAGAATCCGCTGTTTGCGTCTCATTTGCTGAAGACTTTGGCTCCTGTTAGCTGTGCTAAGGTGTCATCGACTCTCGGCAAGGGGTGTACTTCTCTGAGAACTGCGGTATTTAATGGCTTTAGATCAACACAGATGCGGACTGAACCATCTTTCTTTGGAACCAATACCATGCCGGCACACCATGGTGTGGGTACATCAACCTTTGAGATTACTCCCATGGATTCCATTCGTTCTAGCTCTTTCTTCACTTTTTGACGAAGTGGTAGAGGGACATTCCTTGGGGTATGAAGGGCGAAAGGTGTGACATCTGGTTGTAGATGAATATGGAAGTCTCCTTGCAGGGTTCCCAATCCTGTGAATAGCTTTGGGAATTGATTGGGGACATCACCAAGTTGTCCCGTGACCTCTTCTACTTGTGCTAAGAGGTTGAGGCTTTGGATAGCTGGTAGGCCTAATAGATTTTGTGAAAGGTTTCTGACAATGTAGACAGCTTGGTTACAGCTTTGCCCTTTTGCTGATAAGGTGACATTGATTTGTCCCAAAACCTTTAGAGGCTTCCTGTCTGCTTAAGGTGACTCCTTCGAGTTGATTGAAAGCCTGTTCTGTCATGGCTGTTACCTCTGCACCAGTGTCTAGCTTGAAGGATATGATGCATTTGTTGACCTTAATGGAGGTGTTCCACGACTTTGATGTGCATGGGGTTTCCTGAACCAATTATGTTGAGGTAAACCATGTCAAGGTCTTCCTCCTGCTGATAGCGATCTCCTTCTTGTTGGATTGCCACTTCAGCAACGCGTTTGCTGAAACATTGACTGCTGTAGTGCCCTTTCTTCTGGCACCTATGGCAAGTTACATCCTTTGCAGGGCAGGTACTTCGAGGATGTGGCCCTTTTCCACAACGTGAACATTTCTTCGAATTGGATGTTTTTTGGGGGTTGCTATTAGTGCGATAGTGTGAGGGTTTTCCACCCTGTTTCCACTGTGAGGTTTGGTGTGGTTTGCGTTTGGTCATTGCATCGAGGCTTTGCTGTGGTGTATCTGTTTTGTGGAGTATTCCTTGCTGCTCCCGTACTGCGTCACGCTGACGAATTGATTTCTTTGCCTTTTCGAGGGTAAGGTCTGGTTCCATTTGAAGTCGCTGTGAAAGCACGGTGTCCTGAATACCGACTACTAGGCGATCTCGAATAAGCTCCTCTTTGAGGTCACCAAACTCGCACGTTTCTGCTAGTCTGTAGAGTGTTGTGATGTACTCTTCGGCGGATTCGACTGGCTGCTGTTTTCTCATGTTAAATCTTGCCCGCTCGAAAATTACATTTCTCCTTACTTTGAAGAAAGTATCAAATTGCTCAAGGACTTTATCATATTTCTTTCTGTCCGTTTGTGATATTGTGGTGGAATTCAAGACATCCTCTGCGTTCTCACCGAGGCAATAAAGTAGCGTACTGACTTGTCGCTCTTCTGCTTCTCCCGATAGACCCGATGCTGCTCGAAACTGTTCGAATCTGCTTTTCCATTTAGGCCATTCATCAGGCTGCTGAAAGTTGAAAGATGCTGGAGGCTGTAATCTTAAACTAGCCATTCTGAATTTGGAGAACTACAGGGATCCCACTTCTGACACCATGTACAATAACTCAGTAGCGGCGTTGTGATAGCAATACACTGGTCACTGGACAATTGCTATTAATTAACTGCCACACCGGCTAACAACACTAAGTTACACAACACTAAATGATAGCAAACATGCAGGTGCTTAAATACTCTTACAATAGTTATTAATAGTAATACCATGCTTGATTATAGAAATAAAGGTGAA
>CAUJGJ010000444.1:3352217-3371717 GCA_963170055.1 Halisarca cf. caerulea | reverse complement strand
AAGACCAGTCATTGGCTCACCTTACTCACTGGAATTATTACAAACTATGTGAGTAGACAGATCAGTTGTGGTTGGCATGGATTATAGTATTACGATTTAATTTGTGGTGGGTGATCATATTCACTTTAAACTGTGTGCATGTGGTTATAAATCAATATATGAGCTCACATCACAAGTACTAGTGTATGTTCAGACATAATCATGAGCATCTCATAGTGTTTCCTCTACATGTATCTCCTGTTAAACCTGGTCTGTGTTGACATTGCACAGGGAGGAGAGGCATATGAGCATGGAATATCTTCTAGAAATTCTCACTGTGTTAGAGGTCAGCAATCATCATCCTAAGTTATTTTGCAAAGTAGGGAATAAATTATTCAAATTGTGTTTCCCCTTTTTGTATTGAGTCTAATAGTATTATATAACATTATTATCATTAACCCTCTGTGGCCGAGACGCCCAAAAGCGCCCATAGTTATTATAGCGCATAACGCCGAGACGCCCAAAAGCGCCCACAAAAAACGAGCGAAATTCAAACGCTTGTTGTGCACGATAGGAACGCGCTATCATTATAAGTCTGACATCATTAGAAAGCCTAAAAATAGAGCTTTCTAAAGATAGCAACATTACATAGGGTTGCTATTTATAATTTCAACGTTATAAGCGCTTATAAATTGCTCGCAAACTCGCGCGAAAAAACATGAAACAAAGATAATAGCAATTCAAGTACAATTCAAGTCAAGAACATGGCAAGCTCTGGCAGTGGACTTCATGACATCTTCTCTGATGAAGCTCGCTTTGAGGAGATGTTTGGTATCCCTCTCCGCCGTTTTCAGACCTCTGGTGACTGTGATTCTGAAGATGAAATAGAGGAAGAACTCGATGATGTGGAGAAGCTCCTGTGTGCAAGTGTGCTTCAACAAGACTACCTTGACTTGTCCACAGTTGAAGGGCCATCTCAACCTGTACACGAAAGCACAACTGTGGAAGAGATGGTGTCACAAACACAGGACACAGAGGAGCAACAAGAGGCAAGCGTCTTACCTTCTGCAAACTTACAAGGGCCTCTGTTTGAGAACAACTGGCATGACAGTAACTTCCATGAAGTTACAGTGGATCCATTTCAGGAAGAAACGGGCATAACTGTAGACATTCCAGAGAATCCCAGTGCACTGGATCTGTTCTCACTTTACTTTCAGCCAGAAACTTTCCAGCACATAACGGATGAAACCAACCGATATGCAGAATGGGTTCAACAAAAGAGTGGAGAAGTCGATGCAAGCTGGAAACCAACCAGTACAGAAGAAATGAAGGCATTCATAGGATGTGCAATCATGATGGCCATAAACAGCTTACCTTCTTTACCCATGTACTGGAGGGAGGATCCATTCTTGCGAAATGATGGCATCACAGCTGTTTTTACACGTGATCGCTACAAGAAGATATTGCAGTACTTCCATCTGAATGATAACACTAAACAGAAAAAGAAAGGAGAAGAAGGATATGACATTCTTTACAAAGTTCGGCCCATACTGGAGATGTGCAACAGGACTTTCCACATCATCCTCAAGCCAGCAAGGGAACTCAGTGTGGATGAAGGCATGATTAAATACAAAGGCAGGGTCTCCTTTCTACAGTACATGCCAAAGAAACCAGTTAAGAGGGGAATCAAAGTGAGCACACACATTCTGACTGCATGTATATATAGGTACACACGCAGTACTACTACATGCATTGTTACAGAGCTTCTTTGGCTGTGACTTTGATAAAACTAGTACTTTCCATGCTCCTAACTGCGGTATTGTACGGTAATGAAGCTATTCACATACATACATACACGATATTGAATTCATTATTAAATACACTTAAGTATGCTGTGTAACTGTTAACTCACCGTATGTATGCGTATATCTGTCAAACACAGGCTTGGATCATAGCTGAAGCCTCCACTGGGATCGTCCTGAGAATCTCCATTTACATCGGGAGGGGAACGGACTTCGATTCGTCCAACGAAGAGCTTGAAACTGTGGGAACATATCTAGGGGAGCGAGTCGTTTTCGGTCTATCAAGACCCTATCACAACAAGGGGCACCACATTTTTATGGACAACTTCTTTAATTCCCCGCAACTTCTTGAGGGACTTCTCCGGCAGAGAACGTATGGATGTGGAACCTTGAGACTCACCCTGAAAGACATGCCTGAAGAGTACCATGGCAAGAATAAGAAGAAGGTGAAGAAGGGAGACACAGCAGTGCACCAACGAGGCAACATAGTTCTGACAGTGTGGCACGACAAACGACCTGTAGCCATCTTGTCATCAAATGTCTCACCAGGGACCACAACTGTTGTCACACGCAGAACCAAGGAGCCACCCCACCAGAAACAAGTCACCGTACCAACCCAGGTACACATATACAACAATTACATGGGTGGTGTGGACCTCAGTGACCAACTCAGGCAGTACTATCCCACTGGGAGAACATCCAAGAAATGGTGGAAATACATTTTTTGGTACTGCCTAGACACATGTATCTCAAACGCTTACTTGCTAGCCAGTAAACATCTACCAGCTGACAAAAGCACCAAGTGGAAGAGGGACAGGCTCCTTGGATTCATGATGGACTTGGGAAAGGAGCTCATTGGGGACTTTTCCTCCCGACAACGTCAGCAAGTAGGCCTTCGTACAAAGAAACGTTCTTTTCAGCCTCAGACAACGGTACACCACCAACGAGTCAAGTTCGAGGGAAGAAAGAGGGCTTGCATTGGCTGCAAACAGCTGGGAAGGCTGTCCAAGGACGGCGAAGGCAAGCGAACAAGCGAGACAACGTACGGCTGCAACACGTGTGGTGTAAACTACTGTTTGGAGTGTTTCCAGGCTCATCTGCCGTCCAGCACTGCACAAACAGAGGATAGAATGGAACTGTAATCATAGTTACTTCATTTCGAACAATTCTAAAACATACAGACACTTACTTTATTCCTTGAACGTTGTAATTTTTCCTTTGTTGTCATTGAATTTGTCCTGTTTCTTGGTTGTCGCAACCACTGGTCGATGTCTTCACACAAAAGGCTCAAGAAAGCCTTTAGAAACAATATAATGAGGACTTGCAATATATGAAAGTTGCTGAGTAAAAAGTTCTCGACGAATTTTCAATACGGGTATTACAAGCGCGAACTAACTCCCAAACCTCTCGGCGCACGAGGTAAAACGGGCGCTTATTTACCGGCCTAGGAGGGTTAATAGTATACATGCACAGTTATACACACACACACACACACACACACACACACACACACACACACACACCTACACCAACATACACATGCACATGTACATGTGAACGCATAAGTTTCACTGTTTAGCAATGATAGAACATTGCATCAAATAACAGCTGTGAATTCATTAACTACAAGTTTTACATGTGCTCTGCAGACGGACCAAAAATTCTAAATGTTGAGTTTCATTCAACCAAAAAAGAGGCCATTTTCAGGTGTAGAGCAGCATTTCCTCCTGACTGTATTGCCAGTCCACTAACAGCAGCTGGTGAGATAGCAGAGGAAGAAGATAAACTGTTGGATACAGTCTGTCCAAGATGCCTAACAAAGAGGACATCCAACTTCACTCTATACCTCGCACTTGTCCTTGAAGTTGTCAACACCACTGAAATGGGAGTGATGATAAAGATGTCATGGGGGCATTCACGATGTGGGAAAACCTACTATGCAACATTCATTCCAAGTGTGTGTCCGTGTTTGTGCACGTAGTATGTGCAATGCATGTGTGAGAATACATTATTATGTAGAATCGCTTGATGAAATCATAATCAAAGGAACTCCATGCTAGGACAGTATATGATATTTATAATCCTAGAGAATTTACTTTCTGCTGACTCTAAGCGCTCCAAGATCCTGACAACCAATCAGTACGTACATTCAGTGTGTATACATTCACAGACCATAGCCAACTTCACCATATCAGTGTATACATTCACAGACCATAGCCACCTTCACCATATCAGTGTATACATTCACAGACCATAGCCAACTTCAGGCTAAAAATAATAACGAGTACCCTGAAGAGATTAATATTTCTGGAGCATCCAAACTGAAAGCTTTCTGAAAAGCCTACGTTTCACGTAGGCTTTTATAGAAGATTAAAGATGGCCAGAGACTTTTTCTCCAAATACACAAAAGTTAAAACATTAGTGAGACTAAGCTCCCCAAAACCATTTACATCATACTTGCATACTGACACCCAGAAACACATGGAGAGGAATTAATTGAATTCCAGCAAACAGATTCCCTTCTCTATTTTAGGAGCTGTTTCCTAGTTTTAGAACAAATATTTAGACTCTGTGATAAAGAGGTTATTACAAGCCTCCCTTGGGAGGCATTGTACGTATTTACTGCACTCGCCCTTGGGCTCATGCAAGCAGTAAATATGATACTTCCCTCGCAGGCATGCAGTAACCTATAAATGCACACATCCACGAGCTGCTACAACCACTTCACCTGCATCATGTTACATATATGTACATATCGCATAATGCATGAAAGGTAAAATGGGGTTTGTATGTGCAGAATCACCATGAACACTCTCTATTAAATTACACAGGCAATAATACCTTACAAGTGATTAATTCTGATGGAAAGGAAGTACCAGTGCGAATCCTAGGAGATAATGATGGTGCGTATCAGATTCTTAGCTATTATGACTATGTACATACAGTGTTTGTGTGTGTGTGTGTGTGTGTGTGTGTGTGTGTGTGTGTGTGTGTGTGTGAGTGTGCGTGTACGTGTGTGTGTGTGTATGCGTGTGTGTGTGTGTACGTGTGTGTGTGTGTGTGTGTGTGTGTGTGTGTGTGTGTCCAGTTGGTGTGAGGGGCTGGTTAGTAATCTCTTTTAAGAGCTTGAGCCTGTTGCCATCAGGTAGTGCTTTTGGAAGGGTGAAAACTGGAACACTCAGCTGCTTACAGGTGAAATCATACCTGTCAGCCTCAACCACTGGAAACATTATATGTGACTTTGGTATTTCTTTATCAGACACTAAGCAGGGTGCTGGTCATTGGCTGGTGTCCTAGATGCTATTAGACTGGATATTATCGAGTTTAGGGTTGGGAATCACTGCTGCTGTGAGTTGGATGGACACACCACCGCTCTTCAGCAGCAGCCTAGCCCTACCCACCTCATGGAACTTGCAACCTCACAGATGGGCAACTCCTGATTGCATGAGGGGGCCATCAGGGATGGTGGGGGCAGCTGGGCCCATATCCAGTGGGTCTCTCCCTCACTGATGTGTGGGTGAGCCCCCCCCCAGTTGGACCTCTTTGGGGGCCCAACAAGGGGGCTACAATATAGCCCACACTGCAGGCTGTGGCATTACAAGTTACAAGTGTGTGTGTGTGTGTGTGTGTGTGTGTGTGTGTGTGTGTGTGTGTGTGTGTGTGTGTGTGTGTGTGTGTGTGTGTGTGTGTGTGTGTGTGTGTGTGTGTATGTGTGTGTGTACGTGTGTATGTGTGTGTGTGTGTGTACGAGTGTGTGTGTGTGTACGAGTGTGTGTGTGTGTACGAGTGTGTGTGTGTGTGTGTGTGTGTGTGTGTGTGTGTGTGTGTGTGTGTGTGTGTACGTGTGTGTGTGTGTGTGTGTGTGTGTGTGTGTGTGTGTGTGTGTGTGTGTGTGTGTGATGTGTGTGCATGTGTGCATACACATTGCCTGCATGTGTGTGATACAAAATATGCTTAGATTCGTATGTGAATGTGTTGTTTGTGGGTGGGCGTTCCTAGATTTCATTTTGATATCATGTTTCCATGTGTGTTTCAGCTCACTCTTCTTGTATCTTCAATACAGGAGAGCCAGATGGCAGCCATACACCAGCAATCTGTACTAACATATTTTTATTTGCATGGCTATTGTGTATTTGGTATTTATTTACACATCATTATTGAATATTCAACAATTAAATTTGAGAAATAATGTAAAACCACATAAAATCACTTCCGATAAAAGAGGATATTTTCATACAGTGAAACCCTTAAACTTTCTAGTCTGACACTCAATGGGTACGTCTTAAAAAGCATCGTTCGTCAGATTACAGGCCTAGGGGTGACAATTAGCATACATTAATAGGGAACTACACCTCATAAGATAGTTGGATCTATATAATATTATTAGAATGTCTGATTAGAGACGTTTCATCACAGCTTTATTCACTTGTTCAATGTACATGCATTGGATAAACCATGACATTGAGCACAAGAAGTAAACATGCCACCAGCGCCCCATGCTATTTACGACCACAAATGCACCTCTTTTGCAAGAATGCAATTATAGACTGACCACAGAGAACTGGTCCCCAGCTTATAGTCAGCACCTTACCCACATTGTTCAGTGACCAGGAATGCATGCCGTAGCACATTACCCACATACCCTACTTCACTGAGTGCATGCAGTCTACAGCTGCCCACAAAATTTCAGACCACCTGGGTAGGTTACAGGTGTATTGTGTAACTATGAAGCCATACACCACAAAATGACTGTCATCCTTCTATATGCTGACTACAGTACCTTTTACTCCTCGGATTTTCGCCACTTAAAAGTTCACCATGTTCAATACTTAGTGGTCATTTTATAATACCACTGACCTGCATGACATCTGTAAGTTTATAAGATACCACCATGCAATTAAACTGCCGTGACTTTCAGGCACAAAAAGAATTGAAGGTACTTATTCAAATATAGCATCAAATAAGATTTGCAGAAATGAAAAAATATTATGTTTGTTTGCCATTGAACATCTAACAAGCATAACTCATGTAGGAATACAACACCTATGACACATCACATGCATACAGGATGGGAAGCCAGAGAACGTACCAACTCATGTGTCTGTGGTGGACATACTTTAGGCCGTTGTGTAACTTGTATTTACCGCTTTCCTGTGTTTAATTAATTGTACTTTTACACGCATGCGCAGAACGATCATCCACATGTTGTCCCTGGTCCACCTGTCTTGTCTTGTCTCGTGCTGGTTCTAAATCTTAGTTGATTATATACGGCTAATGGTTACGGTTCTCTTGCGCCATCGAACCCACATATAGCCATATTGGTCTACTCAAACAAATCATGTTAGGTGAGAGGCTTTGCGATAAAAACAGCCAAAGGAATACATTATGAGACACAGACTGGGCAAGGGTGTAGCGCCCTCCTAGGCAATACACCCAAGTATGTGTATGTAACAGTCCATCTAGCGTACACATAAGCTGTAGTACTTACTGAAGTGATAGACAAACTGTGAAAGCAGTCTGCCATTTTCCTCACCACTGCAAAAGTGCAAGTGCTGCATGTCTTCACTGCTGCAGTTAGTGGATGGAGTTACAAAAGGCACACATGGACTCAGAGGGTTGGCCTGCAAAAAAGGAAAGCAGGAGACGAAGTGGTGTGTACAGGTAGGTACATAGGTATGCAGAAAAGTTTATAAAAGCTTAAGTAACATATTGTACATGCATATGCATACAATATTCTTCTGTGGTTGCATGGGGAACTTTTGATTCTGTAGTGCACTTTGTTGATAAGAAACCTGAACCCTGGCTTGGTGTCTAGACAATAGGTAAACAGGATGGTATTTTCCAGGTGGGTGGTATTTTCCCAGGGGGAACCCCTTGCCCAGCATGACATAACAAGGAACCATTCAAGTATGTCTGACAGTCTTAACCAGTTTGGCATGTATTGATATGAATATAGGTAGGTATTTTAGCCATGTGGTTGTCATGTGATTGTCATGTGGTGGCCATGTAGCTGAAGTGTAGAAATCTTTCACACCGCGGGGTCTCTTTTGAACAGCGGTTCACAGAAGAACATAACTGTATGCTAAGAAAGTGGGCATGGGAAATCGCAGACCTCCTTCTATGGAGTCAGGATAATCTGCTCCACGAATGTAGGAGGTGATTAATCAAATATTATGCAAAGCTGTGTTTACAAACACCAGGAAATTACAACCACAAAAAGGTGATTCCCACATGAATTTCCCTGCTACAAAGTGCTGAATAGGATGTAAACAAATATAAGTAGAGACATACCTGTACTCAACTACACACACATGATATAGAGAATAACATTCAGTCAAAGAACACATTATAGTGTAGAGGCTAGTGATCCAGCCACTGAAAGAAGAGAGAAACAATTCCCATTTACGTACGCATGAAGAAGATCACTAAGAAGCTTTTTCATAACTATGAGCATAAGAGAACTCATCATCATCATCATCATCATCACTAACCACACCATTGCCATTCCGGTAAGTGCAACTACAATCTGTTTTCACTTGTTACTGTATCCAAAAATATATCAAAAGTGTAAAAGTACCAGAAACATGTTCTACAGCAGGGGAGGATTTAGGGGGAGTGCTTTGGGTGCTGAAGCACCCCCCTTTCTCTAAGGGGCAAAAATTTTTCTACAAGATCAATCATTATGGTGTTTGCTGTTGTTATTCCTCCTAATATTCTTAGCTATAAATGTCCCAGGGTCCAACTTGACACCGGCCACCACGATCTTCATACCAACTTGACACCGGACACCATGATCTTCATACCAACTTGACACCGGCCACCACGATCTTCATACCAACTTGACACCGGCCACCACGATCTTCATACCAACTTGACACTGGCCACCACGATCTTCATACCAACTTGACACCGGCCACCACGATCTTCATACCAACTTGACACCGGCCACCACGATCTTCATGTCAAATGTATAATACTTTGGTGAATACAGGTAGAAACATTCATTGGAGGATGCATAGCTATACATACATAAGAACAATGCACAATTCATCTGGTACAGTAGAAACTCCGTAATCCAAAACCTCAATAAGCCAACATTCTCGTAAATTTGACCATCTTCTTGGTAACAGTCCCCATAGTAGACTACATTAAAAGCTACTTGATGGTCCAGCAACCTCTGCTATCCAACACATTGTTGTCCATGATGTGTTGGATAATAGGTTTTCCACTGTAGTCATTTGTATTGAAATCACATACAAAACAAGATTTTAAAATTGCGTCTACTGGTTTCATAATATACCATGAAGTATGTACATAATATTATACTTATATACATTTACAGCACTTATGTATTGGATATAAATACATACGTATGCTTGCACACAGATGTGGGTAGATGGTGCAGCTGTCGCACCAAAAGAGAAGAGAGAATCTGGACATGAGACCACTTCAAAGTGTGGTGAAGGTTAGAGGCCGCTGTTACAAGCACATCACAAGCACACACGTAGCTGCGCATTGTTTCGATACAAATCAGTATGTGTGAGTGCATTAGAAACATGCTTACATAATGTGCAAACCATTTACATATGTACGCACATATGTACTCCTCAGCACATACTGAGTAAAAATATTACGCATATGTACACATGCATGTATGCACACAAGAACACATGAACATACAGGTGCATTAACTACAGTACTTTTATCTAGTCTGGCCAGCTAGACCGTCTCCCGCAAGCGCCCTACGCTCCCGCCCTTTCTCGCCCGTAGGGCGCTTGCGGGAGACGGTCTAGCTGGCCAGACTATACTTTTATCAAATGCGTTACTGTGGAAACTAGATTGCCACACACTCACATGATACATGAATTCACACACAGTGGAATGCACAGACACACTTGTTCTCCCTACAGGTGCGGTCTTGCCACAGGTGACAAACATTACGGTCTACCCAAAGGATGGAATGGTTGAACTATTCCACACAGCTGCACTGCCACCAGATCTCAATGTCACCTTCCCAACACACACACCAGATCCAAACATCTTCAGAAACCAAACACTAGATGTGGTCTGTGTGTCCTGTATCTCCAGCAGAGACAACATTCTCACTGTAAACACAAATGATGTGGTGGCCAAATATGGGACTCGAGCTACCAAAACTAGGATTGAGATTGAGGTGTCCTGGCCACACAGATTCTGTGGGAAACAAGTGTACCAACTGACATTCACTGAAGGTTAGTGTCACTACTTGTGTGTGTGTGTGTGTGTGTGTGTGTGTGTGTGTGTGTGTGTGTGTGTGTGTGTGTGTGTGTACGTGTGTGTGTGTGTGTGTGTGTGTGTGTGTGTGTGTGTGTGTGTGTGTGTGTGTGTGTGTGTGTGTGTATGGGTGTGTGCATGCATGTGTGCTTGTGTAGGTATGCATGTGTATGTGTATTGTTAGAATATACTTGCATGTACATACATATACATGTGGTGTAAGCATTCCCACTACCGCCAAAAGTCACACAAGGTACATAACTGTACATATCTACACAGATTTGATGGATCTGAATCTAACAGACTCCAAAGGACAAATGGTGAACAAATTTATGGAATACAGTAAGTGATGTGGGTGAATGCGCTTGCGTATGAGTGTGTGTGCAGGTCCGTAGGCAGGTTTTTGTTTGGGGGGAGTGCTTTTCACAGTAAGATGGACAAAGGGTTTACTGTGCAACAAAATATGGATGACAGGATTTGTGTGTCATATTTTTGTTTCGGTTTTCACGCATTTTTGCCATCAGTTTACATATTTGAGAAAGCAAATGAATCGATACACTTGAGTAAATCACTTCAAAATTTCTAAACAAGTATACTGAATTTCCAGGAACTACTGTGTCTGACAGATACTGGCTAAATATATGAGAGTAAGTTCAGTGCAAGAATAATTTTAAAGTACCATTCCTGCAAAAGGGGGGGTGCTAACGCACCCAACGCACCCCCCCTGGCTACAGGCCTGTGTGTGTGTGTGCATGTGGTTGTGTGTGTGTGTGTGTGTGTGTGTGTGTGTGTGTGTGTTCGTGTGTGTGTGTGTGTGTGTGTGTATGTATGTGTGTTTGTGTTTGTGTGTGTGTGTGTGTGTGTGTGTGTGTGTGTGTGTGTGTGTGTGTGTGTGTGTGTGTACAAGTTTGTACACTCGTAATGGTGCAATAATAAATCAAATCTCTTCGCACAATGAAGTGGTACAGGACGTATAACAGAGTAGACATTGATGATATTTGATAATATAATCTACAATAATTCTTAGTATTGCTGTATCAAGTACGCATGTATGTCACTAAATTCCATGCAAACACGCCCACCAATAGATGGATCTACACTTATACAGTACATACTCTCAGCACATACATAATAAAGTACATCTACAATACAACTATGAACATACGTACATATTATATGATACACTGGTGTTTCTTTACAATGAATGCACACAAACATACGCATATAAATGCATTGATTTTCTAACACATTTTCTAACTAGGCATTTATGCACTCATGGACTCACAATTTCCCACAAAATAATTATTATCATAAACTACAGTCTATGCATACGTACATATACATGTCTGTGCACACACAATGCCTAATGGCTTAGCCTCTTTACCCTTTCCATACAGCCAACCATACTGTTACAGAAGCGCCAACTGTTTCGCTCACAAGCAAAACCAGCGCTGACGGATTTGATGGTCTACTACTTGTGATTGCGGTGGTGCTGGGATGGTGTCTCAATGCATTAGATTAAGTAAGAAGAAGAACACCTGGAACATCGTGTATCTACAAATATGTAATGTGATTGACGGAATAACTAAAGTTTTAGCCTAATACTTTGATCAAAGTATAGAGCCTTAGTACATACATGTACACAGGTACACACATACACGCCTATGAATGTAATGTAACACTATCTGTGAATGCTGCTATTTGCTTTATAAAGAATTGAATACAACTTACACTGTTACAGTACTACAGTTGAGCTTCTGGATACAATGAGCTTTCTGATAGAACAAACACATAACCTTAGAATATACACCAATTTACTCTTAGACTATAGTAAATGAACCCTGATGATAGTGAACCTTATCAGCAGTCCATAGATGGTTTGCTACAGTGAGGTTTAAGTATATGTACATGTACAAATGAACAATTTTGGATGCAATGAAAAATTACATACAACCATCATATGTATGTAGTGTATTACTTGAGGTACCACAAAGAGGTGCATCAACTAGAACAATGAGTGAACATGGCGATTTGCACGTCTATAGTGGAGAAAAAGTTATATTAATTTTTAATAAATTCGCAGGTAAGTTATGTCCAGATTTGCAATAAAACAAAATGGCGGCCGCTTTCGAACATCTCGAATTCAAGGCCTTGTTTTAACTTTTTGTAGATGCTAAGCCCCAAAAAACAACACAAACAGCGAGTATAACCTTCATATGTTATGCATTTGTACATAAAGCAACCAACAATGTTCTGAAATTTCTGTATGACCGATTTTCCGTCACCATATAAAAATAGTAAAGATTCAAAAACGCGGTCGAGAAAACCTCCGAGTTTGAGCACACAAGTCAATTCACAAGACTCAACATGTCCTTATCTTACTTTTCTGGTTATGGGAGAACGATAGTCCATCCCTCCGCTGTTATGTCTTCGGATTTCTGCTTTAAAAGTACGGTAGTAACAGCAAACGGCTTGACATAAACTGAACGGAAAGGTCTACAGTCGCCCCATAACCAGCATTTGAAGTTCGGTCTTTAAGGGATAATCTGACGTAGTTTCAAACATAAAGACCAAAGTTTGCTCGACCGCGTTTTTGGACATAACTTTCTTATGGACAAGAGTTCTTCTCTAGCCTTGGTCACATGTTCATCACGTGTTATCGAGTGTAGAGAGGCTAATTTATACGCAGTACATACGATCATAACTTCGAAGGCAAGTCAGAACTTTCGAAGCTCGATCGCTCGCAAATTTGCAAGTTTAGAGTTTACTACCATCCATTTGCTAACTTGGTCGGCCAGAATCCCTTCTATTGATGGTGTAACCATTCAAATCTTGAATATTAGCGAGATGGTCACACGGTAAGAACGTGATAATGCATAGCACCAGGCCCCATGTACACGATACCAACTTGCATGTATCCGGAAATTTGAATCCATTGCAACAACAAATTTAGAAAACTTCACATTGCTATCATTGCTGAGCCCAGTATAACAGTTCATTTACTGTGTGCAGAATCTTCTCTTTTGAATCAATACTTCCTTAAATAATGTACAGACTAAGCAGTTTGTTATTCTTCTTATTCCTGTACAAATGTTGCACGTCTTCCTCTTTTTTCAGCCACATGCAGTGGCTGGAATTGCAAAAATCACTCATGGTCTACAAGTGATGATCTGCACAAAAAGAAATTAGGAGACAAAATAAACCCACAAAGATATGATAGAGAGACTCAACAAGCACTGAATGATTCTACCATGGCTTCAGAACTTCTGATTCTGTAAGCCCTTGGGAATATTGCAGATATGCAAATTAATGTACATCCTAAATTTGAATTGGTGTCAACTCCTGTATGTACAGTATGTAACTAGGATGATGCAACACTGAAGTAAGATTGCATAGTACAAATGTAGAAGTAGGGCTCCTTGCACACCCACCATGTCTGTTGTGGTGGTGCTTTTCAAGGGAAACTACCACTGCATGACATCACAAGAAACCTTACAAGGTATGACATGTGGTAACATTCAGATATGCATTTTGGACATACAGCTGTCATATGGAGGTCATGTGGTTGTCATGTGGTTGTCATGTGGTGGTGTGGCTGACATTTGGAAACCCTAATCACTAGAGTGCCATATTTGAACAGTAATTCAGAGAAGGACAAAATCATACGCTTAGGAAAGTGAGTGTGCACTAAGGCAAGCTCTTTCTGTATAGTCAGAATACTCTGTTCCATGGATGAAACGTGGGGCATTAGTCTGGAGTTGCTGACCCAACCTTGCTCACCCATTTTCGGGGACTGTTGTCACAGGGCAAGCAAGAAAGGGGCTGACACAAAGCCTAGCTCGTAAGGATGTAGGTTCTCATGAGTCATGGACCCTTGCTGATCGAATAAGACCATAGCAATATTACAACGTGATGAACAATCAATCAAGTGATTACTCTCGCCTTTATACAGCAGTTCAGAATGTGGTAAACTATTTAAAATTGACGTTCTTTCAGTCGCCTGAGGATTTCCATCTATATACCTATGTTGTCTGCTATGAATAGCACCCACTTTCAGACCAACATACGGATCAAGGCGCTGTGCTGATTGTTCATCAGCGAGCCGGGGATAAGCTTCTCAGTATTTATTCCTTGAAAAATTATAAAATAGTCAGTGTAGCTGTAGGATATTGGTCTTCCCGTATCCTGTAGGCAGCAGTGCAAAGACGTCCTTACCTTTCAGGGTTTTCCTACTCCATGTATATCCTGGCCCAAGGCGCAGTTGGTACGACGTGTTTGAATACTAAAATGCTACAGATTTCATAGGCTCAGAGGAAGATATGCGACTTTCAGCTAGTGGTGGTGCATCTCAACCCAGCGGTTACCACATTCTACTATTCATAATTATCATGGCTACTGTAGTCTAGAACTGCTATGTATTATTTTTAGATTTAAACCATCATATTTGTAACCTTGATCAAGAACAGGTAGGCCCATTATCCTACCTGCCCCACTGGTTCCTCCATGCAACCCTGTTACTGACATCACTACAGGCTTCAGTTTCAGTAGACATGAAACAAAGTTTAGCCATAAAATGACAATATGAAGTCTGGCATTTTGAGCGATCCAAGCACACGGTCATATTTTGTGGTTTCACACTTTGTAATTAGACGAAAACTGCTTACTCATCAATCAATGCCTCTGCATCTGAAATATAATATTATATGTAGCTGAGTGCCAGACCCTTTCTCGCTTGCCTTTGGTGAAGCCACCTGGTGCCGTCAGTCCCTGAAAATGGCCAAACAAATTTGGATTGGCAGTGCCAGACTAGTGGGATGTGGCAACCAAACTAATCACACAAATGATGTCATTACAAGAGCATTACAAACTTCGCGCAAGGTGGATTCCCAGGGAATGTCTCCCTACGAAGTGCTGATAGTAAACACACCAATATCTATGGCTATATGCACAGAGATATACACAATTGTATTCCGTCACTAACACAAGTACATAGGAATACTGCCTGTGATCCAGGTATTGAAAGTCAGAAGGGAGAAACTAATGTCATAGTATGTACGTGCATATTACGCATATACAGCACAACCTCGAGGTAAGAAGACACACACTTAAGACAAATTTCTGTTTAACACAAACTAGTTTCCAGTCCTAGTTGTTTGGTTTGCTGAAATACTGTATATGTATTACTATATCCGGATAAGAACTGCTGATAGTGAGAACAAATTCTATGGCCCCCCTAAAGTCCGCCTTAACGAGGTTTGACTGTATGAACATATGCTTGCACACAGACATGGACTAAATTTGGCATGCATGTGAGATGACATGCAGGTATATATTTTTGGCCATGTATTTGTCATGTGGTGTTGTGTCTGACATTTGCATGGACAGGGATCTCTCACACCATGCTGATTGTGCTATTGAAAATAATACTTCAGAGAAAGGTAAAACTATGTAATGCCATACTTGTTGCATACTGTGTTCCATGCAGGGTTTTATCTGGGGTCAAACTTTTGGGGGGGAACCTACACATCTGTTTATATGTACGTATGTATATACACACATGCGCAGTGCGGCACAAGCATGATGTTTGTGTATCCAGGGATATTGAAATCACATGCACTCATGCATGCAGCATGCATATCAGGTTTTCTTTCGGAATAATGATGAAGATGAGGCAATGGCAAAGTATAGTGATGTATGTAATAGGGGCAGATATGTATGTGGAATGATAGTGGTCTAAGCTAGGGGGGTCTGGGGGTATGGTCCCCTAGGAAAATTTTTAGTTTTCATGCCTCAGAAGGTGCTAAATGAGGCTGTTTTACGCCACTCAAGCTGTTTCTGAATACAGTCCACAGATTAGTCTGTTGCAACTGTGCATGTGTGTTATAGCTAGGATAAGATTTCAAGGGAGAGATACCCCCTGTGCCCCCTTTCCTCTAAAAGAAACCCTGCACATGTGCAAACATGTGTTAGTACCCTATATACATGAATACATCCTAGCATGAATGCTTCTGCCATGCTGTTGGAACAAAGCTTTAACCATATGCATGTGCAATTTCCATTAGAACTCCTAAATTTTGACACATGTATTCATTGACAATGTAACTACTAAAATACTTACTAATCAAGATTGATTAATACAAGCTATTAATGATAAAGCATTTTTAGCAAATTCTACCCTTTATAAATGAATTCATGATCAATTTATGACAGTGTTCCTTCACAAAAATTAAGCCTCCATAATTCTATTTTGGCGGGGAACCATACCCAGGTTCCCCCCCACTGATAAAACCCTGCCATGAATGAGGCATGTTGGAGGCAACAACCAAACCATTCACACAAATTACAAGCCTCAAGATACTTCCAATCCACAAGGTGGATTCCCAGGTAAAGCCCCCTTCTAAAGTGCTTATTGTAAACAAACTAATAAAAATATATACGTGCGTACACCTAACTACACACACAGGTATACGATTGTTTTGAGTCACTAACAGAAGTAGGAGCATAGGCAGCAATTCAGGTACTAAAAACCAGAAGAGAAATTCGGAAGCTATTGTCATTTACTTATGAAGACTAGCTACAGTGAAAACTTTTGTAATAATCATGAGGGTAAAGGAGCTCATTATTGCCATTATGACCATCCAAGGCATCACAATGGTGGTAAGTGACATTCACTTCTACAATACATTGTAGGAACACAATAACATTGGCAGAAGCACTTTCAATGAAATGTGAATTGCATTTGAAATTCTTATAAGTTAATGGCTATCCCGGCACAGGCAATTTGTGTCAAAGAATGGCCATCACCAACCTTATTGGCCTTGCCGCTTACCATCATACCCTTGATGTCGAATTCTACATTTATGTATGTGCACAGTACACTATTAGACTGTTGGTCATATATAATTGCTATCACTAGCAAAACAAGATTTAAGGAATGCACATTTTTGCACAGTTTCCCAAAACCACAAATGGCACATGTACATTAAATGCACTTAGAATATGTACATACGTGTGTATTGCACATATACATATGTACTGTACATATGCTTGCACACAGACACATGGACATGGTGCAATTGTGTCTTCAAAAGAGAAAAGAGAATCTGGAAATGGGACAACTTCAAAGTGTGATGGCAAAGGTTAGCGGGCACTATTACATTGGAAGTGCATGCGTAGCTACATACGTACTTCTTTGATATCTTAACAATAAGGAATAATTCATTACTAAACAATAGCCATGCACTTACAATGAATATGACAATTTGAGACTTAGTGTTACTCTAGAATGGGATTAAATACATTGTCAAATACACATTTGATTTGATATCTTATTAACCCTTTTTCGTTCGCGTTACGTTTTTTCGCTGCGAACTTTAAAGGTTGGGAAAAACTGCTTCTATTTCGAACGTTAACAACGGAAACTGTTTTCTTTTGGTCTAGAAGTTATAACACAACATCGTTCAGTTGATTTTCAAGGAAATTTTGTTCGTTTTGCTGGTTAACAAAGAACAAAGACGGTAAAGAAGAACAAAGATTACGTGAACGAATTTGCGTATAATCTTTGCCGTACCATTTATTCCTTGTTCTTCTTTGTTTATTGACTAAAAAGCTCTTTGCAACCTTTTCTTACGTTCACAAAGACATCCTCCAAACGTTACCAGCTTCTGCTTCGCTTTCGACGATTGCAAACTACTTGAATTCGAACACTTCGAACCAGCCACTAAAGGATATTCTTCTTCTACAAAACTGAATCGATGACAATTCTCCATTATCTTGCAGGGAAACTAAAGAAAAAGCACTCTTCTTCTGTGCAATCAATGAAGCCATTTCCACGTTTTTAGCTTATAATGACGCGCATATTCAGTATATTCACGAATACTTTTGTATACGCTAACACTTTATAGTTCACATCTCCCATAATAGATATGCTATGGCTATAAAACTGTACAAATAAAGGTGGGGGGGGGGGGGGGGATGTCATCATTATTCAAGCTGATGTACAAAAAGAAAACTGATATGAAAAGCTAGATAAGAGACTCGGACACAGACATAATTGTAACATTTTCACAGTGGTAAATGTTGGTGACTGTCTGGCAAGTGGTAAAAGATGCTCTATCGAATGACGTTTTCCTTTTCGAAATCGGCCGAGGTTACGCAATAGTGCAAGACTGCAGGAAGAGCCAATTTAAAATATTGGCTCATGCAAGATAAGGGGTTAAGCTGAAAAAAAGTATTTGACAATGTACTACACACAATTGTATGTATGTATGTATCAGTGTTGTGGCTACTACAGGGGCATTGTAATCAACTGTCACTGCAATTATCTGAGTATCACAACAGTCTAAGTACCATTACCACTACAGATATTCACTAGAGCACGCAATTACCATTGCAACTGCATTCCTACAATTAAAATTACACTTCTTAAACAATCCTGATTGGCTAGGTAAAACAGTCATTATAATCAAGCAATTGTTCTCACTAGCCAAAGTAAACCTGAATCGAATCAGACGTTTCGGCAACATACAGGTACCTTCATCAGATGATGAAGATAACTGTATGTTGCCGAAACGTGTGATTCAATTCAAGTTTACTTTGGCTAGTGAGAACGATTGCTTGATATACAATAAAACTACACTTATTATTACAGAAATATTCACAGGCATGTACATATGTACCAACCCACATATGTACTTGTGTACATGTTGAGTAAATACACATGTACATATGTACATACGTACATATGGATGGATAAGCTCACATGATCTGTACATAAGAATCCCTACCATGATACATTTATCTTTTGATTCACAATGTAGAGAAGGAAGTATGGATATGTACATGCAACATTAAATACATACATATTTGTTTCCCTATAGGTGTGGTCTTGCCAAGAGTAACTCAGCTTATGGTCTACCCAAAGAATGGAGTGGTTGAACTATTCCACACAGCTGCACTGCCACCAGATCTCAACGTCACCTTCCCAACACACACAACAGATCCAAACATCTTCAGAAACCAAACACTAGATGTGGTCTGTGTGTCCTGTATCTCCAGCAGAGACAACATTCTTTCTGTAAACACAAACAATGTGGTGGCAAAATATACAGCTATCAAGACTAGGGTTGAGATTGACGTGTCCTGGTTACATGCATTTTGTGGGAAACAAGTATACCAACTGGTCTTCACTGCAGGTCAGTGATCTTTCAGTGTGTGTGTGTGTGTGTGTGTGTGTGTGTGTGTGTGTGTGTGTGTGTGTGTGTGTGTGTGTGTCTCTCTCTGTGTGTGTGTGTGTGTGTGTGTGTATGTGTGTGCGTGCGTGCACATATTTTGCACGTACGTATGCAAAGTTAGAATGCCCATTGCCTAGCGTGAATAATATTAATTACAGACAGACTTCATACAATCTACACACATATGTATGCACACAGATTTGATGGATCTCAATCTAACAGACCCCAAAGGA
>CAUJGJ010000444.1:3344717-3349717 GCA_963170055.1 Halisarca cf. caerulea | reverse complement strand
CATCACGTGTTGATGGCCAGACCAACACATAGGTCCTTCCTACAGCCCTGAAGAGTGATGATGTATCCACCCAACTCACAGCAGCAGTGATTTCAACCCTACACACACACACACACACACACACACACACACACACACACACACACACACACACACACACACTACTAGTCAGGAATTGTTGTCTTGTGCAGATTGTAGTGATACATGATTGTGACATTGCTTGTGTTGATTAGAATGTTCAAGCACGCCAAACAATACAACACAATACAGGGCAATTGCAAATCAGCTGAAACATCGAAATACATGAAAAGCGATCATTAATGTTGCAAACACATCAAAATACACTATTTTGTGTTAATCGCAGTTGAACCAATACAAACATCACATGCAAACCATGCAGTGCTACTCTGCATGACATACAGCCTTTGTTTCAAACTATCACAAGGACTGGTAGCCTACACACTGTGTGTTGTATCTAGTGAGAAATCAACACAACTTAGTACAAAGTGTTATGGACAAGCAAACATGGCATCTGATGTACTGTAGTAGAGTCAAAACCATTTAACAACAGCACCACTGGTTCCACTGTTTTGTGTTGCTACAACCAAGTTTTGTTGTAACCAGTACATTCTGTATAATATTATTTAGTCAAACTCTGTTAGTAAGTACCAGGGTTAGTGATTACTAGTGCGTACTTCAGATGGTGAGTACTTATTTTGCCTTGAAGTTCCCTTGAGGGTACTTACTATCCAAGTTCTGCTGTACAGCAAATATACAGAGCATCACTAGAAACTATAGTGTAAAGAGGGTTTTGTTTAGAGGGGTTTCACTGTTTATGGTTCCATATACACACATGCAGGCTCCTCAAGAAAGGATTTTGGGAAGGAAAATGGTACAAAAAGGAGGACAGATGCAAGAAGAAGTGGATAAATTTTACCATATCCCCCTACTGGATTCAATAAAGCAACCACTAGGAATGGAAACTGTCAAAGAACATGTACGTTTCAGTACTATTATATGTATCAAAAGCAAGTACACCTATGTAGATCTCTATGCATCAACATTGTGCATGAGGTACATTTCAATATTATTCATTGGTTTTCTATAGGTTCACAACCCACACTTCTCTAAGGATGGCATAATGCTGAATTTCTGTGACAGTCCCGCCTTCAAGGAGCATCCTCTATACAAGGACGAACCAACATCACTACAGATACAGCTCTATTATGACGACGTGGAAGTAGTCAATCCTCTTGGGGCAAATACCAAAGTGCACAAGCTAGGTAGGCACACCATACTTGCTGTAAATTGTATTCATCCATGGGAATGGTGACCGCAAGTATGGTAAGATTATGGGTCATGTACATACATACATACATACACATAGGCTTTATTCATAAGGATTCAAACAATAATAGTGACATCAATCCTTGGTGACTTGTAGGTCTGTTTTATTACACCCTGGGTAATTTACCTCCCAAGTTTCGGTCACGTCTCCAAGCCATCCAGCTTCTTTCTGTGGTCAAGGTACAGCACATCCAATCCTATGGAATAGATGCCATCCTGACTCCTACCATTGAGGCTATAAAAGAGATGGAAAAGGTATGTATGCCGTTAAAATTAATGTACATAACACATACATACAGTACGTGCATACACCAGTGCATGTATACCCCTAGATATGTATGTACACACACTTATAGATTTACAATTCCACTCAGAATGGGATTGTGCTTGGTGACCACTTATACAAAGGAACATTAACATTGATATCGGCTGACAACCTTGCATCTCAACTACTTGGTGGGTACAAGGCACTCAATTCAGCCTTCCGTAAATGTCGCCACTGTATGGCCACTGATGAACAGATGCAAAATAAAGTAAGTGCGGCAGGTTGCAACATGTGTATAAATATGTCTTCCCATGCATGCATGCATGGTGTGTGTGTGTGTGTGTGTGTGTGTGTGTGTGTGTGTGTGTGTGTGTGTGTGTGTGTGTGTGTGTGTACACACACA
This sequence comes from Halisarca cf. caerulea, assembly GCA_963170055.1. Taxonomy (NCBI): domain Eukaryota; kingdom Metazoa; phylum Porifera; class Demospongiae; order Chondrillida; family Halisarcidae; genus Halisarca; species Halisarca cf. caerulea. Next base: position 3,347,702 of record CAUJGJ010000444.1, on the reverse strand, counting down.
GAGTGCATAAGAGTGTGACTACAGCATTAAACTTTCTGCAATTTCAGTTTCATGAGAAAGAATTTCAACTTCGTACAAGAGACACTCACCTAGCACAATGCTCCAGCTTGCAGGGTCCCTTACATCAGCACATAGCCACTACTTATGGGCTCAATCGAGATTCTTTACTCAATTCACTGCACTTTTTCCATACCACCGAGGGCCTCATTCCGGATATTATGCATGATATCCTAGAGGGAGTACTTCCTCTTGCCATCAAGTACCTATTGAAACACATGGTTGATTTGAAGCTGGTGACTGTGAGTGAGATCAACAGCAGAATTGACAGATTTGACTATGGAGTCATTGAGTCGGCTAACAAGCCACGAGGTAACATAACAAGTGCTCAATTAAATGGGGATCACATAAAGCAGTCTGGTGAGTCTCAACAACATAAACAATGTGTAAATAAACAGCATATTGCACATCTTTATATTATCACAGCTACAAAGATGTGGTGCCTTGGAAGGTACATACCTTTGTTGCTAGGGGATGTGATTGGAGAATGTGATGAGAACTGGGAGCACTACCTCCAACTCCTGTCAATTATGGACTATGTGTTTGCCACCAGTACATCCTCCGACATTGATGAGTATATACGAGGGATGATTGAGGACTACCTGCAGACATGGAAGGAACTCTATCCTGATAGGAGTATAATTCCTAAGATGCACTACATGGTACATCTACCCACTTGGATGTCTAGGTTAGTCAGTTATGTGGGAAATTTAATTCAACTGTAATCATTGACAAGTACATGCATACAGAATGTTTGACAGGTACCCATTTTTCTTGTTGGCCAACATGCAGATATGGCCCCCTAGTACATTTCTGGTGCATGAGGTACGAGGCCAAGCACAACTTTTTTAAACGTCTAGCTGGGATAATAGGGAATTACACAAACCTACCCTATACACTGGCCAAGAGACATCAACAAAATCAATGCTACAGAATGCTAAACCCATCAACATTCCTAACCCAAGAAACCAGCTATGGGAGAGGTTAGATTTAATGTATCAATACGTATGTTATGTTCAACAAAGGAATTGATATACATATTTGTCCGCAGTGACCATGGAAAGTATCACTGAGATTGAGTGCAGTCAAGAAGTGCAGGAAAAAGCAAACTTGTGTGCAGATTCAAGAATAGCAGGGTAAGCACAACAAATTCTAACTTTTAATGACACAGAGTAGCATTTTCATTATTCACTAATGCTTAGTACATTCCTACAACACCATTCCGATTTTCCTACAGAGTGTGCCGAATCACATATAGTGGTACAACATACCGGGTAGGGGACATTGTGGTAACCGGGAAAGAAGGTGGCGAGCCTGTGTTTGGCCATATCATGAAGATCTTCTACGAACAGAAGGAGGATCAATGCATTCTTATTGTAAACACAATGAATTCATATTACTACTACCTTTACCATGCCTACCATGTAACACCAACATCACATCAGCATGCAATTACACCATTAGAACTTGCACACTTTCGCCCTTACAACACACACACTTGCTTTGATTCTAATTTAAGCACTCATCAGTTTGTATGTACTAAGCATCATATTTTGTAAGAACACATTGCATTAACTTTACCTGAATGAATGAGATTAACCTGCATGGTCAAATGATATGGATTGTCACAGTGTTTTCTTAACCCATGTTGGTATAATAGTTAGAAACTTAAATCATGAAAACTAAAGTAGTATCCATATGATAATACAACATGCACTGCAGTAGTAAAACAGTCTATAAGTACGTATGTAGCATCATAGATACTATCTTTGCATGGTAGCATATAACTGCAGATGCTTTTCTGTAAAAGGAGGACTATCAACACACAAGTACCTCTGGCTGAATGTTTGAGACAAGATGTTTGTCACGAGCTCATATGCATTTGTTAGGGTGGAATTTGTGGGGAAGGGATTGAACTCGGATTGAACTGTCTTTTGGTATTAGTCTGGAGGCGGCACGCTGTATCATAACATAGCTGAGGAGGACCTCCTTGAAAACCCGTCAATTCGATTGAATAAGGCATTTTCTCCAAATAATTAAAAATACAGTACAAAAACAAAGAGCTCGAAGCGCGCTATGCAACCATAGACACGGAAGCAGAACATGCATGTATCATACAGGAGTGGTTTAGGGAACCTGGACACTAGATCAATTAATGGTGAGATTTAAATCTATTTCGAACAGTAAATAGACCAATAAATGTCATACCTGCACTTTTGACAGCGAAAATCCTCGAAGACGATCAGGTCTACAGCTGGAAGTGCACGTGGGGCATCCATTTTTTTCCCCAGGCACGAACAGAGATAGGCGAGGCGGAGATAGGCTATAATTATACAGTGTTCACCAATACGGGACTGTGTCAGCCGAGTATACGTACAAACCATGCCAGCGTAGGACGGCAGTCCCTAACCCCTGTTGCTACAATCATCATCTTCCTTCAGCTAAGTTGGTTCATTTTGTGGCTCTAGCTATCTCGTGCTCACTTTTTTCAAAGTTCTTACCCTGCTCTACGCGTTATCCGTCGTGCCAGCATCGATCTACGATTCATGTCCAATATCGCTACCGGTGGGATAGAACGGTATTGCCTTTAAGACTTAATGCAGAGTGTGAGGATCAGATCATTAGTAATATTTACCAACAATTCGGGTGACGCTCACCACTTCTGTCATCACCAGGGTGGAGTGAATGATCACCACCTAGGGGTGAACATTGAATGGTGTGAGCCTCGCTCCACATTTTTAACAGTGCATGTATACACACACAATCATGTAAACACGCACATGCGCACGCACACGCACACACACATACACACACACACACACACACACACACACACACACAACATGAAAACACTGCTGATACATACTGTACAATCACCATAATGTGCACATCAGCGACTTTGACAATGTTGAGTGCACTTTGAAGAAC
>CAUJGJ010000444.1:3339517-3344517 GCA_963170055.1 Halisarca cf. caerulea | reverse complement strand
ACACACACACACACACACACACACACACATGCACACACACACACACACACACACACACACACACACACACACACACACACACACACACACAATTAAACATGCACACTCACAAACACACACATGCATGCATGCACACACATATAGTGTGTGTAGTACCTGTTTTTGTAATAATATTAAGGAAATAGCTGTTTGGGTTTGTTTTTAGGAATAAAAAGGCCATTGTTTGTTCTAGCTTGAGGCAAAGTTTATGTAAGCCATTAGAATTCAAAATAGCTCACTAATATACTAAATTTTGTGTACAAAGTATAACTATGCTTCCAATAATTATTATTAATAACAGCATATACTTATTGCACAATGCGGCGGTTTTCAAGACAATCTGCAACAGCAATTTGAGTTGTTTACTGTTCATACAGCTTACATAACCCTTCCTATATACGCAGTGCCTCCAATAAAACAAAACAACAGCATACATTATATATAAGCTATTATCTCATTTACCTTATAGCAATTTTATTTTAGGCTAACACACACACACACACACACACATGCACACACACACACACACACACACACACACACACACACACACACACACACACACACACACACACACACACAGCTGCAGTATATTGCTGAGACACAACAATGACGTACATAACTATAAGATACGTCCAATTCATAATTATTTTACTCAGCAAATTGCTATATATATGACAGATGGCATGTTGAAAACACAAATGCATATTTATGTATACGCATGTATGTACAAAACACACACACACACATGCACATGCAAAGTGTATATTCACAAGCACCCACAATTAATGCCATATTATATATATATATATATATATATATATATATATATATATATATATATATATATATATATATATATATATATATATATATATATATATATATATACCGCCATCTTCTAGCTACCCACATATTTGCTCCTGTAGCCATCGAGACATCTGGCAACTTCGGTTCCGATACACATCTATTCCTAAAGGAGATATCTAAGCGTCTCAAAAGTAACTCGGGTGAGGCTCTCTCACACCAATTCCTGCTTCAGCGGCTTTCTGTAGCAGTTCAGAGGGGCAATACCCTGAGTATCCTGGGGTCTATGCAGCAATCTTCTGCAATTGATGATATTGTCTAACTGATCATTTTTGTTTTTGTTTAGCTGTAATTTGCATGTATTATAGGATCTTGAATTTTAATTTGTAGTAAAAAAAAAAAAAAAAAAAAATATATATATATATATATATATATATATATATATATATATATATAATTACATACATGCTCATGATCAGCGTGTATACTTTTTGGTTTTTCTGTGGTATATAGTACGTATAGCACTGCACATAAGGTTATGTAAACAGTTACCATCAGTGCCTCTGTCATGTTTAGTCCAAAATAAAAAAATTGCTAAAATAATGAATTTTATTGCCCGTTTACAAGGAGTATATTATCATAGCTATATATAGGGAAGGTTATGTAAGCTATGTGCATGAAGTTCAGAACAGTAAACAACTCAATAACATGTTATTACAGATTCCCTTGCCCTAGGCCTATAGTCCGTACAATATTAATTTTATGCTTTTAAGATTGACAATTATTGAAAACATTATAACCGGTACATCTTACAAAAATGTTATGTTAGATGCTATTTTGATTTCTTACTGCTTACATAACCTTTGGTCCCTAGAACAAACAATGGCCCTTTCATCTCCACACACTCAATACCGCACACACACACACACACACACAAACACGCGTGCACACACACACACGCACACACACACCCAGCCACATTAAATGCACACACACACACACACACACACACTAAACGCACACACGCGCACGCACGCACACACACACACACACACACACACACACACACACACACACACACACACACACACACACACACACTAAATGTGGGCACACGCGCGCGCGCGCGCATAGTTATATTACAGATGTAAAGAAATGAAGGCAGCTCTGCATGCCAGACCACCTGCACAATGACTCCTGTAAGATTGAAAACATTATCAAAAGGATACCCTTCTCACTCCATCACATATTTGACCTGTATCTCCTAAATTAGGACACCATCATATATACATATGTAATAACTGTATACATACTATATAATGCACACACAAACGTTGACAGCTTATAAGAATAGTAATTAGTATTATGGACCAATGGTGTTCTGAATATAGCAAATTCCTGCACTGTACACCTCTCCTATATACACACATGCCATAATTATTATCCCACAAGTCATATGGAAGTACCCCCTCTAAGCCCCTTCTATGAAAGATACCACTCCTCAAATAAGACCAGCGTTAGCTTCGAGGTCTCAGAAAGTTGTGTGTTCTTTTATGTTCTAAAGTATCTACAGGAACGTTGTTTCCTTTCACAAATATAAAACATATTATTTCCCTATATTATACTATCATAATGTTGTAAAGAATATATTTCATCGGTATTACTATGTAGGTCTTGCTAAAAATGTCAGCTACTTGGCACTACTCCTCCCCTTGCCCCCGGGGGTGGGGATTTTTGACCCAGGAGTTGGGATACGGCTGCCCTGTCTCTCCTTGGTTGGTGCAGGGCTGGTCTTCCCTACACCCTCAGCTCTTGGAGAAGGAGACTTGGAACCTCTGAAAGTAGTTGTCGTTGTCTTCTTTCCTCGTTCTTCAGTTGTTCGTTCGGTTGTAGTACGAATCTTCCCTTTCACTTGACCACCGTCCTGTTCTGCCTCGAGGAGTTCAGTGGAGACTGGACGTTCCTTGACAGTTGTGTGGGTTGGGGTATACTTGACATCTGCTCCAACACTGGGGTCATTTCCCTCCCTTCGAGGTGATTTCCGTGGTAACATGTGCTTTGTGGGCGTGGCTCGGGTGGGTGACTTCAACTGGGGGATTCCAGTTCGTTCAGGTGTTCCCTGTCGATTGGTGGGAGGTCTTGGTTTGAAGGTCAATTTACTCTCTCCTTTCTGCTCAGGTCGTGGTGTGAGTGTGGCTGATGCCTTGCCACTCGGTGTCCCCTTCTGTGGTGCTGTAGTCTTGGGTGTGGTCTTTGACTGGGCTGCCTCCTGCTTAGCCCTCAGTGCAGACTGAGTTGGAGTCCTGAATCCTGCCATTGCAAGACCGGGTTTGGTACCCCTCTGCTTGAGGAAGTCCTGCTGCAGTTCAGCATTCGTACGACCAGAAGCTGCAAGCAGAGATGGAAGGTGGGAGTGGAATAGGCAACGCACATACAAACACTGAAACATACGAGTAGAATACACACTCACACACACACGTATGCACACACACACACACACACACACACACACATACACACACACACACACACACACACACACGCACAAACACACACAGAGAGACACACACACACCTCTACACGGATCATGTTTCCTCAGGAAGACATCAAGAGGGTCCCAACCTCCTCCCACTCTCACCATGACTGTGCTCCTCAGTATCCTCACCAACCTCAACTGCTGGGAGTCACCAAACTGCACACAACAGAAGAATGGAAGGTTTCACGATGGTTAAAATCTGGCCACATTCAGCACCACCAAGTACATACACACGTACATACACAGCAACACACGGAAGTATGCACACACAAATCGTTACTTGAAGCACAGAAACTGAGGTATGACCGCAAGCATACCTACAAGACTGGAATGCTTTGGTGGAAGTCTCTACCAAGGATAAAGCAACACACAGCCTCCTTCTACCTCCCTAACAGACCCAATGGTTATGAAAGTCTAGCACAACCCAACCTAGCCTATAGCCTAGTTAGTCTGGAAAGGAGGTCTAAATCATCCGTACTAGACATAATGCAGTGTTCTCGCCAGCCCTTTCAAGGAGGGCGGGCCACCCTCCTTAATTTTTGACTTTGACCATTATTATATTATAAGAAGAGTCCATTCCTTCTTTGTTGAGACACTTCGAATGGGTAGATTAGGTATAACTGGCACCCTCCAAGTAAATATTGAACCCAATTCTAATTCTCTATTAATTTTTGAAAATCACTCATAGACACCATCACATGCACTTTGAATGAATTTCCCACTGCACAAGATGGTTGCAAATGCAGAGGAGTAACTCGATACTAGGTAATACAGAAGTGAACCAGGATAATGGCAGCTGTGTACTCCCTACTACTGGCTTACGCAAATGCCACCCTCTTCAATATTTTTTCTAGTGACCACCCTGCATAATGGTCAAATTAGTGTAGCCCAGTTAGTCCACTGCGTGGAAAGCAGTACAGTTCCATGAAATTTCCAAAACAAACACATGTACGTACGTATGTATAACCCACTCTACTGCAACTTTAAAGCAACACAATGTTGTAGCATTGTGTTGTGTGCTCTATTGTCTGCCAGGGAGGCAGGAGGTTGCTGTATGAATGCCACCACCCCCTCCCCTCCCCATTGTGCATTTCATCAAACAACAAACTACTCATCTACAACTTCAAAAGTACTCATGCAAAACATCAAATCAATACCAATGGCCCACACACATACGTACACACACACTGTATGCTCAGTGAATACATGCTTATGTCTATGCATATGGTGTGAACAGGCAGCTACATGCTGCGAGTACACAAGAGTACAGGTGAAAAAGTTGAACACATTCCTATCCTACCTACCTATACACAGCACAAACATGCGCATGTTCATCAACTGTATGTACATACATCATAATTATTAAGAGCAGACACATTCGTACACATTAACATATATCCTCACAACAGCACACACGTCTACGGCTTAGAACACTCACATGTACTCTGCATGCGGACAAGTGACGAGCAATAAAATAGCAAATAAACAATAAACATTCAAACACTAGAATAGACAAAATTTTAAAAGATCATAACACTACACACACACACGCATGCACACACACACACACACACACATGTACATGCATGCACACATTACAGTTGCACAGGTAACCAAA
>CAUJGJ010000444.1:3324517-3334517 GCA_963170055.1 Halisarca cf. caerulea | reverse complement strand
ATCTGTGCGTCCAGTTTGGCAGGACTGTCTGAAGGAGGTGCTTCGTTACTGAGGTGGTCCATTTTCTCTGCAATCCAGTCCATCAGAGCATCATGCTGGTCTTCAAAGGACTTCGCCATCTACGTACGTACAAACACAGACATAAGCAATCACAGATTTTAATTTTAGGATTTCATTGGTGGCCACACAGTAAGGATGAGACAGTCAGCTACTGGAGCAACACCATATTAAGAATGCTCAGTACTGCATTTAGAAATATCTTGTGTGTGTGTGGGGGGGGGGTGTAGGCATTGACTTCCAAAGTACAGTGGAACCTGTTATAACTAAAAGAGGGCATGATTAAAGGGGGATCTGTGAAAATAAAATCTGAAATTGTGAAAATTGGTCGTCTGTGAAAGTTTCATCCCGCAAAAGTTTGTACGCACACAGTACATACCCGTGTATGTATGTAGACACATATCTACCCACCTCCATAGCATTGTCCAGTCTGGCCTGCTTGTTGTCCGCGAGCTCACACGCTTCGTTCCACTTCTCCACCAGTTCATCCACCTCGTCCTTGGTTGCCGTGGGGTCGTCGAGGTAGTTGTTGATCAGGTCCTCAGCACATTCCTTCGCAGCCTCAAACTTCTCCTCTTGTGCTGACAGCTGATCTCTCACATCCTGTGAGATTACAACAAAATAGCCATACATATATATGTATGGTGTGCAGTAATACACACACACACACACACACGCATGCACGCACGCACGCACACACGCACACGCACACACACACATACACACACACACCTGGTGTTCTGCCATCAGTGTGTCCACAGTGTTTACATCTCCGTGAACTGGCTCCCCTTCATCCAAGTGAGGCGTCATCTTAGCCAACCAAGTTCGAAGTGGCCCAACCAATGACAGGAGCTCTCCCAACTTTTTGTAAGCATCCTGTAAAGTAATACATGACAACATACGTAGTATACAGTAGTATACAGTAGTATACAGTAGTATACAGATACAATCCATAACTATACATATGTATGTACAGACATACACATAAACATGCAGAAACATACGTACCTTCTCTCCTTCATATTTTTGAATTTCAATATGTACATACTTACGTATTTAAATTCTTTGTATATATGAATGTACATGTATGGTGTCCAGTATACATGAATAAAATCAACAATATACGTACATAAGTATGTACATATGTACATATGTATGTTTGCCAAGTGACCTCTACGTCACAGCAACACACCCAACACATGCACAGAGTTAGTTCAGAACACACCACATCCTCACCTGAAGCTTCTGCTGTCTGTTCACCGACTTCTGGCACACATCCTCCCATTTCTCATTGATCTTGTCCAGTTTTTCCTTAAGCAGTTCAGCATCTTCTCCCTCTTTCTCCTTCAGGAGCATCTCTCCTGCTTTAGTGACTGACTTGAGACTGGCATTGCGAGATCCCAGCTGCTTCTGGAAGGTCTGGTGATTGAGGGACACACACTCACATCACCACTATCACCACTGTCACTAACATCACAACTGTCACTACCATCACAAATGTGAATATCATGACAAAAGTCACTACTATCACCACTGTTGCAGACATATGTGCGTTTATAAATGCACACACACACACACACACACACACACACACACACACACACACACACACACACACACACACACACACACACACATACACACACACACACACACACACACACACACACACACAACACACACACACACACACACCTTATGTTTTGCCAGCTGCACTCCCACGGCATCAGGGTCGCCGGTAACAGCTTCAGGGTTGTCCAACTGCTCCTCAGCATCCTCCAACCACTTCATCAACTCGTCATACGCATCCTCAAACTTGCCCAAAGCAAGTAATCCTTTCTCGAGGTTGGATTGTCTATCGTTGGCAGTAGTGTTGGCGAGGTCCCATCTTGCTTGTAGTTCTGCAATCTTCTGCTGAATGACCTCAGCATCCTCTGGGACGCATTCACGACAGAGGAGGTTACCGCAGCCAACGGCCTCATCAATGAGAGGCTCGTGCTCGTCCAAGTCCTTCTGGATCTCCTGTAAAACGAGCAGGAAATGAAAGACATAAATACTCATACGTACATACATTGGTACAGCACGCAAGATCACAATCAGAGAGGACTGGTGATGCTATAAATCTCCGTATGTTAACAATACACGCAATGTGTGCAAAATGGCACACACCAACAAACACACACACACACACGCGCGCGTACAGTACAACCTGCATATAATGACCGCTCAAGACACCAAGTAATCTTGGTCTCCGCAAACAGGTGGTCCTTATGCGGAGCTGCAACAGTTGTGATTAAGTAGTTCCAGGCTCAGTCTACCTACGGTGGTCTCCATAGGCACGTGGTCATTCTACGTATGTATGCTGGTGGTCTTCAAGACAGGTTTCACTGTACATACTCACAAGTGCATGAATACGTACGTATGCACACTCAAATATGAATGTGTACACACACACACACACAAATATGAATGCACACACACACACACACACACACACACACACACACACACACACACACATACACACACACACACACACACATACACACACACACACACACACACACACACACACACTCGCAACACACACTCGCAACACACACACACACACACACACACACACACACACACACACACACACACACACACACATACTTGCACGCATACACACACACACACACACACGCACGCACACACACACGCACGCACACACACGCACGCACACACACACGCACGCACACACACACACACACACACATACTCACAAACATTGGCACATACACACACACAAACACACCTTGTTATCCTCCAGTTGCTGCTGCACAGTCTCGTGGTCTGAATGAATAGGGTCCATGTTCTCCTGCCTCTTCTCAACTCCGTCCAACCATTCCATCAGCTTGTTGTACATATCATCAAACTCTTCAGCTTGCGACTGAGCACGATCAAGCTGGTGCTTGCGGTCATCGAACGAACCAAGAAGATCATCATACCTGTACAGACATGCAAAAAGGGGTACGTACATCCTACAGCTATATCATAGTGTACGTACACACACACATACTGTCACATCATCTGATGTGTACCGTATGAAGGTACAACACATGAGTACATATCTGTGCTTAGTAAGTGCACGCATACATGCACACCATGAAGACAAGAGAAGATGAGGAGTATATGCATGTCTGTCGTTGCTGCAGTGCTATGCGGTAAAAAGACATCAACCCGGTTACGTACATACATACGTACATACATACATACGTACATACTTACATACGTACGTATGTATATACTTGTCTAAACACTGTGGAAATACAATGTAAAAGTACAACAAGGATACACACACACACACACATGTAGGTAAACATGCATGCATATACGTATGTACACACATGCACACATGCACGCGCACACACACACACACACACACACACACACACACACACACACACACACACACACACACCTCTGCTGGACCACCTCCACCCAGCCTCCAACTTGTTGCTGTTCAGCTGAGTTCCCTTGGGGCTTCAACTCCTCACCCTCAGGGACGAGGGCCTTTACGGAACCTGTACGACTGTCAATTTCATCTTTGAGAGCTTTTAACTCCTCAAGATCAGCAGCACAAGAGTCCGGTAGACCGTGCACCTTCTCCTCACTGCCCAGCCTCTTCTCCATGTCATCCAACCAATCAAGTTCTTTGTTTCGGTTGTCATGGAATTTTTTGGCTCTGTCCAGGGCTTCAGCCAGTTCTTTGTCTCTGTCTGCACACAAAGCATTGAGGTCCTTCCACCTGTGAGGGAAGGAGGGAGGCGAGTAGGGGTGAGGGGAGAAGTGAGGGAAGGTAAGAAAGTGGGGGAGTGAGGGGAGTGAGGAGGGAGAGGAAGAAAGTGGGGGAGTGAGGGGAATGAGGAGGGAAGGAGGAGAGTGGTGAGTGAGGGAAGAGAGGAGAGAGGAGGGAGTGAAAAAGAGTGGAGGATGTGGGAAGAGAGGAGGGAGAGAAGGAGAGTGGGGAGTGAGGGAAGAGAGGAGAGAGGAGGGAGAGAAGAAGAGTGGGGAGTGAGGGGAGAGAAGAGGGAGAGAAGGAGTGGGGAGTGAGGGGAGTGAGGAGACAGAAGGGAGAGAAGAAGAGTGGGGGGTGAGGGGAGTGAGGAGACAGAAGGGAGAGAAGAAGAGTGGGGGGTGAGGGGTGTGAGGAGAGAGAGGAGAGTGGGGAGTGAGGGAAGAGAGGAGAGAGACACAACCCAGTACCCACACCCAACCTGCACAACTTAGCACCTACATACTGTACCTTTCACCACAAACAACTCTGCACCCACCTCCCACCACCTTCCACCACACACCCCAGCACCCACCTTCCACCACACACCCCAGCACCGCCTCCCACCACCTTCCACCACACACACCCCAGCACCGCCTCCCACCACACACAACCAGCACTACCTCCCACAAAAGCCCAGCATCCATCAACACAAACAGACCCACTTTCTGTTGAGCTCTTCAATGTCATTCTTCAGATCAGGTGCATCTCCAGAGCTGCTGGAGCTGACCAGCTTGCCCGCTGCTTCATTCACTGACTCGACACTCGGCACACGAGCGGTGATCTCCTCCTTCACAAACTGCAATGAACACAAATAAGTACGTATGTATGTACACACACACACACACACACACACACACACACACACACACACACACACACACAAACACACACACAAACACAAACACACGCACGCACACACGCACGCACGCACGCACGCACGCACGCACACACACACACACACACACACACACATACACACACACACACACATACCTGCAGATCTTCTATCTTCTTGTTGATGGTGTCCTCTTCTACTCCAGGTGGTTGAGGATTGGAGAGTTCAGCCATTTCATTTCCAATCCACAGCAGCAGCTCAGCCAGAGCATCGTGAAACTGACCTGTACGGGAAGGATAGGGGAAAGGGATGGATGGTGGACGCAAATGTATGTATGTATGTACATATGGACTATAATGTCTGTGCACGTACACACACACACACACACACACACACACACACACACACACACACACACACACACACACACACACACACACACACACACACAAACACACACACACACACATATGTACATGTACACACACACACACACACACACACACACACACACAAACATACACACACACACACACACACACACACACACACCAAGCTCCAACAGGGCCTCTTCAAGCTTATGCTTCCTGGCATACACATCTGCATTGAGTTTGTTCCACTGAGCAGCCAAGTCCTGCAGCTCATCGTTGATCGTCTGGGCTTCTTCTTCGCTGCACACGTCCATCAGCTTTCTGCCCTTGTCCTGCGCCTTCGACAGCTTCTCCTTGAGAGCGTCAACTTCACTTTCCAAAGACTGTGTGCGCAGAAGTGAATGGTGCAAGTGAGAAACATATTCGTATGTATGTGAATGTACAGTTGAACCTCTGAATGAAGGACACTCTGGGGACTACATAAAATCAGCTGATTTGTTTTTTGTATAGAGGTTTTCCTCTTTAAGAGGTTCAAAATGTATTGTAGGAATTGTACTGGGAACGTAAGTCATGTCCTCTGTAGAGAGGATTATTTTACTGTGTCCTCATTTAGGAAAGTCCACTATCAGAGGTATAAACATACGTATGTACAAACGTACGTATGTACTGTATGTGTATAATATACATACAAATCATGCACATACGTTAGTACAAATGTTTTATACTTGCAAATGCTTACGACATACAATTAAGAGATATACGCATGTGCATGCCAAAGCACATGCAAATGAACTTAGATTTGTGTAGTAAGTACATCCAAATCTACGAATAACTCAATGGAATACACACACACACACACACACACACACACACACACACACACACACACACACACACATATGCGCACGCACACACACACACACACGCACGCACGCACGCACGCACGCGCGCGCACACACACACACACACACACACACACACACACACGCTCACACATGCATGCATGCACGCACACACACATGCACACACACACACACACACACACACACACACACACACACACACACACACACACACACACACACACACACACACACACACACACACACACACACACCTTGCATTCTTCAATCTGGGCCTGCACAGTCTCAATATCAGAACCAACTGGTGGAAGATGAGAAACTTTGTCCTGTTTGTCACCAATAGCACTCGCAGCATCATCACGTGCTTCTTTGTACTCGTCACTTAACTCTCCACCCTTCAAGAGGGACGCAACTCGATCCTTCAGGCTGTCTTCCAGCGAACCAAAGGCTGTGTTCAGCTTCTCCAGCTCTTCCTGGATGAAGTCCACGTCAGGAGGGACGGCCTCCTTGCACAGCTCACCGCCCAGATCGCACACTGCTGTCAGCATTGGTTTCTTCTCCTCCAAAGCAGCTTGAGCGTCCTACGCAATGCGGGACAGGACATAAATACAGTATTCAGTGGTAGAAATAGCATTTGACCTTTCTAGGACAAACGGCTGACCCAGAAATATATTGGTAGGACAGTTTGAAGATTGTTCAGCCATTTCTGACCATCACCGATTATGTACGTATACAAAGGAATCTTCAGTACTGAACCTTGAGATTGGCACAACAAATTAACACTCGACTGTGATAGCCGATAACAGAGACTTAACTCTCAGTTTTAGTGGTCAGCCAAATGGCTGACCCAACTCAATTTGGTCAGCCATATTCATGTTTTGTCTGGAAAATGGCAGATGGCAGGCAGCTACTTCTAGCTCTGCAGTATGTATGAGGATCTTGTTAACACACTCATGCAGGCATAGTTGATGTACAGTGTTCTCCCTAGGTACGTATCTTAGGGCATGCCTGTCCAACATGCCTCCTTAACCATGCTAGTGCCAAAAACTGAAGTTGCAATCTATTGTGACTCATTGTATGTATGTATATGTATGTACGTATGTGGTGTGTACATATTCAACATGCCCAAGGTTATATTCTGGGTGAACACTGGTATACAGATGTACAAATCAATGGTTAGCAGACTACCATGAATGAACTTTAATGCATATGTACATACATGTGCATAAGGTTAGCTTACGTATGCATATATGCATATGATGGATTTCAACTAACAAATATACATGCACGTACACATGCATGCACGCACGCGCACACACACACACACACCAGTGTTGGGGTCGTTACTTTTGAAAAGTAATCTCGTTACATATTACATATTACTATGAAAACTTGTAATGCATTACAGTTACATATTACTCAATAATAAATGTAACTAGTAATAATATTACAGATTACATTTGCTCCCACAAATTACCGTATATCTTCTAATTTTTCGGCAAGGCAAAGTTCAGAAAAACAACGTCATTTAGAAGAAGAATAGCCTTTTAGCCAAGCCTGACGAAATATTAGAAGCATGACGAATAATTAGAAGTCGCGGGAGGCCATTTTTATATGGGTAATACAAATGGCCGCCTTTAGTTTGAGCACAATTGCTGCTGTTAGAGGATACCCTGTCTATAAGGATAGTTGGGAACCAAGCGTTAGTGACGAGGAATTGGAAGAGTGACGAGGATTTAGAAGACGAATAAATTCGGCAAGAATTAGAAGAAAACTGCAACGTTTGTCTCAACTGCCGAAAAATAAGAATGCCGAGAAATTAGAAGATATACGGTACCTCCAAGTTGCATCCCAGAGACAATTTTAACCCCCTAAAGGTGAACATTATCTTAGCATGTAGGATCATTAATGCTAGAATCAGACTTGGCCATTCATGAAACAAATGTAGTCCATTTCAAAACCAAGACAAAATCTGCTGGCATACTGCATATGTTGTGCAGCCCAGAGCACCAATAATGTGACCATCTTACTAGCAATTCTGTGTCGTCCTTGATGACAAAAGCTCTGTTTTCACTTATAACCATTATTATAGCCACAAACTTACTTAGTTCTATAATGTGGTAATGCATTACTTTCACCACAGAGCTAATTGTAATATATTACTAGTTCCAAGACAGGTATTTACGTAGTTATATTACTTAATCCCTGCAAAAGTAATAATATTACGTAATATATTACTTTGGTATTTAGTTACCCCCAACACTGCACACACACACACACACACACACACACACACACACACACCTCAACCATCTTTATTTGCTCCTTGATTCTCTCTTCTGTGGCTCCCACGGGACCAACATTGTCAAGTTCAGCCTTCTTGTCCTGAATCCACTGGTAAAGATGGTCATAATCACCTTCAAACTTCTTTGCTGTCTCCAAGCCATTCTTTGTCTTGTCCAACCAATCATCGAGAAGAGCATCATTGTTAGAGTTCAAATCTTTCACTTTTTCAAGTTGACAGTGAAGAACAGGGCCCGATGGTACATCAATGGGGGTGAATTCTGGCTTGGTCTTGTCACCAGCAGCACCTTTGTGTGGGCCTTTGCCCTCTCCTTTGTCTTTACCTTGTCTTTTTGGTTTAGGACTTTTCTCCTTACCCACACCCTTCTTGCCCTTCTTCTTTCTGGATGATTTTGAAGGATGATCGACATCTTCTTGCTCCTTTGAAGACTTTGATTTCTTCTCTTTCAAGTCAGAGTTTCCAGGAGATAAGTAATCGCTGAGTGCAGAGCTGCCAGTTGAGGCGCCGTCAGGCACATCCTCCCCCTCCCCCGGAGGTACTGCAAACACCTCACCAGCTGCTACAACAGCTTCCACCCTTGGCTGAAGTTCGTCATGAGTCCTCTTCAACTCCTGCGTGGAAATATACGTACACAGTACACACGTACCTACGTACATATACGTACACATGTACATACTGTGCAAAGGCACTGAAACCATAGACACTCTATGTCCATGCTGAAACATACTAAGGCACTTAACCAAATACATACGTACATATGAATGTACAAGTGTGTACGTATATATGGCATTTTATCATACTATTTTTATCATTACAGTACACACATACCTACATACACAGCAAAGCATAACACAGTACAAGATGGTGTATATACACATGTATGTATGTGTACAATCTGTGAAAAGGCACTGAAACCATAGACATTGTATGTCCATGCTGAAACAACAAACGCATATTATAATTAGATACATACATACAGAATACAAATGTACAAGTGTGTACATACGTACAGTACTTTCCATAGAAGCTATAACGATTTCAATGAACCGATCAGGTGATAACCACCTGACCAACCATTAAATGAATACGAATGATCTCCTATGTCACGACCTCGTGGTATAGGATATTGCGTAAGACAGTGAGTTGCGTACTAGTTCGTTTAAAGCCTTGAGGCCACTTACTTATTGAAACACTTAACGTGAATACTGTTACGTATCTGCTTTCATTGGGGGAAGATGAGACAAGCTCGCGACTATCAATGAAGGTGTCTAAGAACAGAACATGTGAGCTAGACTTCAAGAATTTGTGCACAACGTATCCACAAGCGTCCATTTGTGCAGCAACTTCAACTGCTCGAAAGTTACCTATGCAACATAGCGAGTGGCAGCTTCATATCTGAAACATGCACACTTGTTTTGTGACGAAAGGTGAAGTTGCTGACAGACTGACAATCCTGGCAGAAGAAAGACGTGCTGTTACAAACTTGAGAGTCGTCTGCTGTTGGGAACACTACACATACAAACTTGACAGAATCGCCAGCCAAAAACAGGAGCCGCTTTCTAGGAAATTGGTAACACTTTTAGTCAATACATGTCTGCCTACAAAAGGATGACAGAACGCAAGCTGTACAAGGGAAAATCAAAGTTTCTATCTCTTCTAGTTGACAGGGCTTTCGTAACTGAACATACGTCACGTGATCCTTGGTACTATTTTCGGCCTGCTGCTTCTTTGAGCTCGGTGGTCAACACC
>CAUJGJ010000444.1:3309423-3324317 GCA_963170055.1 Halisarca cf. caerulea | reverse complement strand
TGGTCAAGCAGCAATCATCACCTGGACGGACAGTAAGCACTCAACAGTCTGACTGCTGGTCATTGTCCAGCTTATTAAGAAAACTACCGTATGCTTACATACTTCAATATCACAAGCACAACTGGTGATGATGAAGCACTGAGCGACTGTGGATACGACTGAGTGCTACATTTCTATGGAAAGTACCGTATGTGGTTTACACTTCGGGTCATTCCAAACATCAAAATATAGCAACATGTATGAATGTACATACGTACATATGTATATACATAAGTGTTAAAATGCGTACATACAGTGTTCTCCCCAGGATTTTTTTAAGGCGCTTAGCAATCGCAAGTTACTACACCAATAGCAAACCATCACAATCCAACAGTTACACAATGTTATTGCCACAATCTATTAGTAAACCTAATGTGCAAGTAAATCAAAAGAGTACTGTTAAATTAAACACGTTCATATGTCTAAAATTAAGGCAGTCCAAAATAAGGAGCAGAACATTCAAAGGAAAATCTGATCTCCATCTTGGATCAGCACCGCTGCTGCAGTGCTTGGCAGTACTAGAGCTAGGAGTGCTATCAGCGGGTACGTTTCGCCTTGTTGCGCGCAATGAGAGCACCCGTTCACAATTATGCGTATCATGCCTTTGCCTAAAAATGGCCGCTCTTCGTGCTATTTGGTTTATTCAGCCTAAGAAAAGGAAGGAATGATGAGAACGGTACCGCTCGAATTTAAGTAACTGCAATCTGTTTCAAGTTGCATACATAAAATCTTACGTTCGATAAACAGTTACTTTCAATAATTGTCGAAGCTACCTGTTTGTCAAGTTTTCTTGGTGAGTGCAACCATGGTAAAACTGATAAGGTTATAGAGGACAGTCACAGGCAAATTTAAGGAGTAGCGGCCGCTAAGCCTCCCAAAATGAAGGAGTAGCGGCCGCTAAGCCTTCCAAAATGAAGGCGTAGCGGGCCGCTACTCTTAAATGGCCTGGGGAGAACACTGACATACATACATACGTACATACGAACATGCCACAACACACACACACACACACACACACACACACACACACACACACACCTCAAGCTCATCGAGCTGCCTCTGAATGTCATCAGTGGTCACATGAACTGGTTCGTGAATGGACAAAGGATGATTTACATCCTTCAGCGCTTCAATTAGATCTGACAGATCAGACTCAGTTTTAAAGACATCCTTCAAGACATCATCCAACTTCTCTGCT
This sequence comes from Halisarca cf. caerulea, assembly GCA_963170055.1. NCBI lineage: Eukaryota > Metazoa > Porifera > Demospongiae > Chondrillida > Halisarcidae > Halisarca > Halisarca cf. caerulea. The sequence goes on along the minus strand of CAUJGJ010000444.1, from coordinate 3,323,080 downwards.
CTTTCTTTTGCCTTCTCTTCCACAGCTTTAAACCTCTTCTCGACATCCTTCTCTCCCAAGTGTCCTGGTGGGAGGTTTTGGGTCTTTTCCAGTTCCTCGGCCTTTGCCAGCAGATCATCGAGGTCAGGTTTGTGGTTGGCAATGTCTGCAGCCACTCCCTTTAGTCAGTGGATGGTGGCAAAAAGGTATCAGAAATACATACTCACATTTGGATATACTGTAATACATATAAATACATACGTACACACACACACACAGACACACACACACACACACACACACACACACACACGTACACACACACACACACACACACACACACACACACGTACACACACACACACACACACACACACACACACACACACACACACACACGCACACACACACACACACGCACACACACACACATACACACAGATTCACAAGCATACACAAAATGCTACAATCACTGCAAACATAGACGTACGTATGTACACACACATACAACTCTTGCTATATGTACAAACCTTGGTCTCTGCACACTGGTTGGCAATCTCCACTGGATCTCCAGTTGTCTTCTCCGGCTCATCCAGCTTCTCTTCTACCTCCTTCAGCCATTTTGACAAGTTGTCAAGACAGTCCTGGTACCCCAGGGCCTTCTCCTGTCCTCCCTTCAAGCTCTCTTCCCTCCTGTCAAGTGCATCCATGAGGTCATCCCAAGTGTGGTTGGTGTCGGACAGCTTGGCCTTGACAGCTTCGGAGCTGGTGGTGGGTCCTGAGTGGTCCACCAACTGAGAGCCAAGGTTGGTGACGTCCTCAAGTTGCGGCTCTTTCCCTTCAAACTCGTCTTTCAAATCCTGAGACACGCGTATAACACAATGAACAATACATCTAAGGTAAGTACGTGTACACAGTAGAACTTGCTTAGAAACCAATACTTATCATCAGAGGTACACATTTACATTATATCACAGTTGGCTTACATACATGGAGTACTACCATACTCCATAATGAGGTATACACAGGGACAGAATGAGGAGTACTTACTATCCAGGAGGATGTACTAAACCAGGTACTTACTATCAGGGTTGGTTTATGTACATGAGGTATACACAGGGACAGAATGAGGAGTACTTACTATCCAGGAGGATGTACTAAACCAGGTACTTACTATCAGGGTTGGTTTATGTACATGAGGTATACACAGGGACAGAATGAGGAGTACTTACTATCCAGGAGGATGTACTAAACCAGGTACTTACTATCAGGGTTGGTTTATGTACATGAGGTATACACAGGGACAGAATGAGGAGTACTCACTATCCAGGAGGATGTACTAAACCAGGAACACGTACTAACTCACTATGCAAGTTCCAATGTATGCAAAAATGAACGTACGTACACACATAATAAGTGCTTGTTCAGTGGGAGCAAAATTTAGATAGAAATTACTGACTTCCCCACAGCAACCTCAGTGAGGAGATGCAAAATTACGGAATTGCAGGTCATCCAGTTGACAATGCACAAAATGAATATCTCAATTTTGCATGCCATCATATACTACATACGTACATGTGCACATGTGCATATACACAAGTACACATGTATGTACATACATACCTACATACATATGTATCTACATACCTCATAATGTACGTACATCAGAATGCATGCTTATGTGAAAAAAAAAATGTTTGATGAAAAATATGTCCAGCAAAACCTGTCGACAACAACCACTCAAGGGACCAAGTGATTGTGGTCTCTGTAGACAGGTGGTCCTTGTACGGAGGTGCGTTAGTACAAATCAAGTGGACAATGAGCCAGCCTACTGTGGTCCCTATAGTCAGGTGGTCTTTATGTGCAAGTTTAAGACCTGTTTTACTGTACTGCCACGAGGTACTCACTTGGACTTTCTTTAGTTCCTTCTCCACTTCCTCTGGTGTCACTGGAACGGGGCCAAAGTGGTCGATTTCCTGCTTCTTGTCACTCAACCAGTCGCAGAACTGCTCGTGATCTGTCTCATACTTCTGGACCTACGCCAAAGAGCAACACCACATACACAAGCACAGTGGAATCACTCAGTACTTGCGTACACACGTACACAGAGTATATACTACTGAGATGTATTCACCCACATACATAAAGTCTCGTGCACCTGAACACCTCATAGTGGCTGATTGAGTGACTGTGTGAATGAAGTTTACTCACTGGACACTGAAACAAATACTGATGCAAAACTGTTCACACACACGCACACATGCTCACATGCACACACACACACACACACACACACACACACACACACACACACACACACACACGCACGCGCGCACACACACACACACACACACACACACACACACACACATACACACACACACAACACACACACACACACCTTTGCTAGTAGATCGGTGACATCCTCCACTTTACCTGTTGACTGCTTCTTCAGTTCTTCATATCTTCTTCTCAGTTCAGCTGCGTCGTCCACCACCTCCTGTGCACCTGGTCTCAGCATGAAGGCTACAAGAGAGGGGAATCCTTAGATGTGAACATCACCTCCCTCCCCCTGCACACACACACACACACACCACCTAACATACATTCGGGAAAGATCAAATATTCAACATGGTTCGCCCTGGTATCAATTACAGGTGAAGGAGTCTGTATCTGCTACAGTACAGTTAGAGGTATGTACTATGGCTACTACATGAGTATGTACTGTGCTGATGGGAGAAAATCAGTGTGTGCGTGTGTATGTGTGCTGATGGGAGAAAACCAGTGTGTGCGTGTGTGTGTGTGTGTTTGTGTGTGTGTGTGTGTGTGTGCGTGTGCGTGTGTGTGTGTGTGTGTGTGTGTGTGTGCGATGCACACTTATCACATGTGCATGAATGCACACGTTCTCCTCGACAAACATAGCTGCAAATGTACCAGTGAAACCTGTCTAGAAAGAACACTCCAGCACCTTACAATCATACGTACGTACATATTATGTATCCCGGGATCTGCACAGAGGGATGACTGAGTTTATACAGGGTACAGGGTATAGGGAATTCCTATTTAACCTGGGGAACCTTTAGCCAGAGGCTACTGTAAGTGGCACCCAGAACAGAACATACAGAAGTGCATTTGAGGTTTGTACAGAAAAATAGCAGATAGTAGACTGCTGTTCTGAGCCCTGTGTGTACATACCCCCAGTCCCCCCACATTGCCCGGACTGCTTCTTGTCTCCATAATTTTATGCTGACGTCAGCCAAACCAATAACATCAGCATAAAATTATGGAAGCAAAGAAGCTGTCTGGACAAAGTGGGACAAGTGCACTCCAGCCACTACACTAGCTACACCAAAGACACTATATGTGGGGTCTATGGTGACACAGTCACTGGATAATTAATTGTTTCTCTTGCTGAATGGGCACAACAGATCAATCAAGGTTAATAGCCTCAACTATTGGATGCAATTACTACTTTAATTTTAGTATACACAAGACACAGACACCATCAACACAAAACAGTGCAAATGAACACAATTCACACACCTTGGGGTCTCTTCTCACCTGGCAAAGCTTCCTTGCTTCCCTTCTTCTTTCTTTTCTTCTTCTCTTCAGAGAATTTCACTTTCGGCTTTTCTTCTGAACTGACCGGTCGTTCACCTTCGAATGGCACAATTTGTTCTAGATCCGCCCCCAGGAGTTTCCCCTCTGTTTCCATCAGGTCCACTACCGTAGGGTAGTGCTTGGCCACCTCCTGATCGAACTCCTGCATCATTGGCAGAGACAGAATAGTACAGCTGCTCACAGGACCAATCTCAAATGTGGCCCTCCACCACACACTACTCATCATCACAAAGACACAGCAGCACTCTTGAACACAGTCAATCACTCAGATGCCATTTCATGTGTGCGAAAGTGAAGGCTGTATAAAAACTGCAAGGGATGGTGTGGGGTATAGCACAAATGATAAACTGCAGTGGGGTCACGTAACGAAACGCCCTGGTCTGCTGGGAACCCGTTTGTACCTGTACCAGTTGCTGGGAACCCTATTTGTGGCCGTAGAACGTTCAGGTTTTGATGATTTACGTATATCGTAAAAAATGTAAAGATTGCATACGTAAACTGCTCTGCACTGCAATGAGTACATACATACGTACATCCTTCACAGGAACCCTGCCATAGTACACACACACACACACACACACACACACACACACACACACACACACACACAGAGTTCTCATTATAACCACAAATACATTTTCCATTATCTGCTTGCGTACAATTGCAAAAATGGATATTACACTTTATGACAAACTCAAATTCCCACATTCTGCATTGTCCATGCGGAACATTCCTTCACGCACTACTCAAGCTGAGTGCACCAAACAGTGCTTGGCAACCACATGTACCAGACGCTCACAAGCACACTCACTCCGATCTTATCCATCTGCTGCTCAAGCGCTGCAGAATCCACTGGTAGGACATCCCACTCATTTAGCTCCTTCTCTTTCTCTGCCAACCACTCATCCAAAGTGGCCCCTTTACCCTCAAAATCACCAGCCTTTGCATGAGCATCATCCAGTTCCTCCATGCGATGGTTGAGGATGTCGTCGAGGTCCGAGAACCTTGCGGTCAGTCCTTGTAACCTCTCCTGCATCTTCTCCTTCTCCTTCCCCTCCAGATCTGCCAGCATCTCCTGTCCCACCTCCTGAGCACTCTTCACATCACCAGAACGAGCCTGTACCTCACCCATCAGATCCTGAGGGGGACAAATGCAGACACACATTATCGCATGTATGTATGTAGACTCTACATACTTCCTTGATACACATACACATGTATGTACGTATACACATTTAATAAGCAAAAGAATTTCAGGACAATATCTGTGTACTCTGTAACCATTTGGTTACACCTACAGTACAAGTCATAAAAAATATGACGCAAATTGCGTTTTGCGTTTTGCCTTTAGCGCTTGCTTTGGCGTTTGTCGGATACTTGTTTTCAAATATCCAATAACGGTTAGCGGATATACGTTAACAGTTAATTTAGCTGTTAGTATTAAAAGTGTCAACAGTTTTCGGTTTAGAGTAAGCTTTTCCGATATTGAGTGAGTTGCTTGTTTCGATCAATGCTTCTAAAAATTGTGTTAACTTTGCTTGGAGATGGAGAAGATTGTAGATACAAGAGAAACTAACTTGTCAGAAATGACGGGAAAGAATTTGTGAAGTTTAAGCAACTGTGTAGCTGTTGTCTCGTCGTCTTCGCGCATTCTTCTCTCAATGATGGCCAGTATGCCACTCGTCAGTTTGAAAGGTCTTCTTGAACCTGGCCGTCTAGAAAGTGTCCTGTACTTCTGGTACTTGAGAACGATGGCCGAGACTGTCTGCTTCAGGATGTTCCGATCAATCTTTTGAGCCGACTTAGAGTACTTGTGAAATTGGTCTGAACAAAACCTTCCTTTGGAAATAAAGCTGGATGATCCTTTGTGTGGCAAAATTCTAAACTCACAGCGATTCTTTTGACAATCCGTAAAACATTAGCAGTTAGATTACTTCCGCAAACCCCAACAGTTAACTTTTTGCTGTTTACGAACTAATAATTTGACAGCAGAAAAGCACTGATGTCACTTTGCCTGTTTTTAGGACTCGTACTGTATGTATGTATGTAATTTTATATGACAAATATAGAATGTGTTCCTACATACATATGTACTTATAACACACATGCACAAACATATGTACGGTTGTACCTTTTGTTCCTTGATCTGGTCATCGATCAGTCCACTCTTCACGGCCACTGGTGGTAGCTTGCCGATTCTTCCTTGAACATCGTCGATCCAACCAAGGACATCTCCTACAAGTCCCTCCAGCTTCTCCCCACCCTCTGCTGCTCTTTGAAGCTTCTCCTTCGCCTTGTTCAGATCATCCTGAAGTTTCTTCCACTCTTCTTGAAGATCGTCAATCTTCTTATCCATTTCTGCCTTCTTCTCGGGATCTTCGCAGGCATCGGAGAGTGTGTTACCGGAGTCACAGCACGCCTCAAACTGGGGCTGGTGGTTGGCTATGTCTTTCTCCAATTCCTGCAAAGTACGTTAGTAGACAATTGCAAACATACTGTACTGAGCATAATTAATGATACCAAAATAAGCATGTCACATGTGTGTACACGCATGCAAACTCCACACATGCACTATTCGGCAACACGTTAACACCGTCGACTTGATAATACTGTTCTCATTTTTAGCTCAAATAACTGCTAAACCTTAGACTTTGCAAAAGCATCGTGACTTGAACCATCTTATTCTGTCCAAAAAATGAGGAGGGATGTCCAAGAACGAGATTTTTGTCTAACTAGATCGACATTGGTGAAGGAGCCTCATGTGTGGATGTGACACATCGACAACAAAGAAAATATTGAAGTTGGAGCTATTGGTAAGGCCAAATTCACCATAAAAATTTCAGAACAGCCATCTTTGGCCTACTCCCATGACAATATATCCACTTTCTAAGTGTAGCCTCAGTTGTTTTAAGTCTTACGTCGCAGTTTAAGGGCTTCTTTGTTCTGTCCGCCAGCAACTTCCCTTTCATGTTTGATAACACACTTCTATGATGAAATTAAGCTGATAAACAAGCAGCCATTTTTCTTCGGACTTCATACAAACCATAGATGCGATGTGTAATTTGACCTTCTGACTTGATAATGGCTGCATGTACATTCGTGTACACAGGTGTCAAACGCATGCATGGAGGTCCATTGATTATGATTACCACTGTACATACGTATACGTACGTATACGTGGTACAAAAAAATCTTACACTGAATTATATGCTCAAGAAAAGTACATAAGTATTATACATACATAATACACACACACATACACACCAGATATACAAATACACACATGCATTGACCCACCACACACACACACACACACACACACACACACACACACACACACACACACACACACACACTAACTTCAATTGACTTCAGCTGATCTTGGATGGATTCCAAATCAGATGGCACTGCTGACAGGGAAACAGCTTTCTCCTTTGCTGGACCCAACCAGTCAGAAAGAGAATCATAATCAGATTCATGACCCTTGGCCACATCACTGAGTTCATTCAACTTTGACTCCTCCCCCTCAATCCGATTGGCTAGATCATCCCACCTGGTGTTCACCTCATCACAAGGCCGCTTCACTTCCTCCTTGTCCGGATGGTCGTCAGGGAGACCAGATGTCAGCTCGTCAAGCAACTTGTTCAAACTGTCTTTGTCTTTTTGACACTCCTCCAACTGCTTCTTGAGATCCTAAAACACAAATGAAGAAAGATTCATTGACGCACATTTACCCATATTGTCCCCTTTAGTCTTGACATGTTTTAGGGTGCCTAGAACAGCAGCCAACGGCTGAAGGTTACCCTGTTTGAATGAGCTTACAAAACACACACAATGCATAAAGATCTTGTTGCAAGAACATTATAAGACAAAACAAGATCAAAATGGCCACCTTTGCTTTCTCTGCCTTCTTCTTCAGCTCATCACTAGTGAGGTCATCCACAGGAAGAACGCTGTCTGCTTCTTCTTCCTTCTCCTTCAACCAGTCACATAGCTGCTCCTGATCCCCCTCATACTTCTTGACCTACACACGTATGCACAAAATAAGTGTGGTGATAACATATCACATGTGTACACGCATGAGGTGTCTGAAAAGAAGTGATTGCCATAGAAACGATTACCATAGCAACTGTAATGTCTATTCCTGTTTCTATGCTTCACTGACTCAATGCATGCCCGAGTAGGGTATGTCGAGTGTGAAGGCTGCTGTGGGATTGTTACCCAGCTTGCTTTTGTGAAACGACTGAATGACTTCGACACAATACAGCATAACAAACACCATAGAAATAAACACTGCACAGATGTACATATCATGAGTAAGCACCTCACTGTATACGTAAGTACACATGATACATACGCTATGCATATCATGTCATTGTTTCAACTGGCAAGTTACAGGGTTGAAGGTTCTGGTTACACACGCACACACACACACACACACACACACACACACACACACACACACACACACACACATACACACACCTTTGCTAGTAGATCGGTGACATCCTCCACTTTACCCGCCGCTTGCTTCTTCAGTTCTTCGTATCTTCTTCTCAGTTCAGCTGCGTCGTCCACCACCTCCTGTGCACCTGGTCTCAGCATGAAGGCTACAAGAGAGGGGAATAACCAGATGTGAACAGCCCCAACATACATACTTCAGGAAAATTATGCACAATATTTGCTCAAAATTTCGCTGGATGAAGTACGTATCTGCCCTATTTACGGATTGGAAGCCATGTGCAAAAATCATACGTAAGCTCTCGTGCAATGACCAAAATGGCAGGATGATGGCAAAAAACAGGAGTCCTCGAGAAGCACTGCGGCACCTTCACTCTTTTCTCTGAAGGCTTTTTTTTAACCACAAACAGATGAAGTTTATATCAACAATAGACTAAAAAAAGGCAGGATTAAAGAGGCAAGCGCAAAAATAAAAACCGGGAAAATTGTGAAAATCACTGATCTGTAAGAGTTTTTCTTCATACTGCAAAACTTTCAGTGTGCAAAGTGTTCAATCTTTCCTCTTGCTTGAAAGTCAACAAGAGCCTACTCTATTGACAGCTCAACTATTGGATGCAATTACTGTATTCAAATTAGTATGCATGGGTGACAACACTACCACCTACACAAAACAGTGTGTCTTCACGCACACATGCACGCATGTACGTACGTACATGTACTTTGTGCAAGCACGCACCCATACAGCACACACACACACACACACACACACACACACACACACACACACACACACACACACACATACACGCATACACACACACACACATACACACACACACACACACATACACACACACACACACACACACACACACACACACACACACACACACACACACGCACACACACACACACACACACACACACACACACACACACACACACACACACACACACACACACACACACACACACACACACACACACACACACACACACACACACACACACACACACACACACACACACACACACACACACACACACACACACACACACACACACACACACACACACACGCATGGTGTCCCTTTCTAACCTGGCAAAGCTCCCTTACTACCTTTCTTCCTTCTTTTCTTCTTCTCTCCAGACGATTTCACTTTCGGCTTCTCTTCTAAACTGACCGGTCGCTCACTTTCGAACGGCACAATTTGCTCTGGTTCCGCCCCCAGGAGTTTCCCCTCTGTTTCCATCAGGTCCACCACTGTAGGGTTGTGCTTGGCCACCTCATCATTGAACTCCTGCATCATTGGCAGAGACAGAAGGATGAAAGAACTCACTGTACCAATCTCAAACATGAAGCATGAAGCTATCTTACACAGTACACTTCACATAGAACCACAAAGGACTGTTCTGATTATTGAGGACCAGTGGTAGGTACGTAACTACATACATGTCACTGGCGTAGGAACCAGGGGGGCTGGGGGGGCTGTAGCCCCCCTGTAAATTTTACATGGGGGGCTAAGCCCCCCTTTGAAATAACCAACTTACACTGAATGGTAACTTGAAAGGAAACTGTATATTACTCAAAAAAGCTTACAATTAAATATGAATTATCACAAAATTATTTAGATTTATACCCAAAGAAGGCAAGAATTTCCGTTTGAACGTCTGTAACTTTTGATTCTGTCAAAAGCTCACTACAGCCATTAGGTCTGCATGCCATTTTATTCACTTCAGTAGCGTGAATAAAGTCATAGATAATCTATACATACGTACCATAGTATGTATAGATTATCTATGATAAAATGGTGGATTTTGGCGTCAGTCGTAAGTATACTAGATATTTTTTGAATATTCACCCATGTAACCCACTTTGCAATTAATATACATAGGTGCTCACCTTTGAGGGCAGCCCCCCCACTGTGAAACAACTTCCTACGCCTCTGCATGTACCAGACACTAGAGCACACACTCACCTCAATCTTATCCATCTGCTGCTCAAGTGCTGCGGAATTTACTGGTAGGACGTCCCACTCATTCAGTTCTTTCTCTTTCTCCGCCAACCACTCATCAAAAGTAGTCTCTTTATCCTCAAAATCGCCAGCCTTTGCACGAGCATCATCCAGTTCCTCCATGCGACGGTTGAGGGTGTCATCGAGGTCCGAGAAGCTTGCAGTTAGTCCTTGTAGCTTTTTCTGCATCTTCTCCTTCTCCTTCCCCTCCAGATCTGCCAGCATCTCTTCACCAACTTCCTGAGCACTCTTTACATCACCAGAACGAGCCTGTACCTCACCCATCAGATCCTGAGGGCAACAAATGTAAATAAATATATGTGTACATACGTACATACAAATAATAGAATATACGTACGTACATACATACAAATAATAGAATATACGTACGTGCATATACGTATGCGCATAGTACACACACGTACGTACACTAGTGATGCATATTATGCATGTACATAAGTATACATATTCATACACTGTACCCACTCCTTAAACAGGACACCATAGCTCTGTCCCATTTGAAGTCCCTCACATTGACATGTGTACATTTGAATCCTCTGAAATAAGGACACCTCCATATACAGGACAGCTAACTATGGTCCCAATGGTGTCCTTATTACAGAGGTTTCACTGTACAGGACAGCTCACTGTGGTCCCAGTGGTGTCCTTACTATAGAGGTTTCACTGTACAGGACAGCTTACTGTGGTCCCAGTGGTGTCCTTATTGGTTCCACTGTAAAGGGCTGTTTACTGTGGTCCCAATGGTGTCCTTATTATAGAGGTTTCACTGTACAGGACAGCTACGTAACTATGGTCCCAGTGGTGTCCTTACTATAGAGGTTTCACTGTACAGGACAGCTAACTATGGTCCCAGTGGTGTCCTTACTATAGAGGTTTCACTGTACAGGACAGCTAACTATGGTCCCAGTAGTGTCCTTACTATAGAGGTTTCACTGTACAGGACAGCTTACTGTGGTCCCAGTGGTGTCCTTATTATAGAGGTTTCACTGTACAGGACAGCTAACTATGGTCCCAGTGGTGTCCTTACTATGGAGGTTTCACTGTAGTACGTATCTCCAGTCAATGCAGGTAGAACTTCATCTTGGCATGTAAGTATGCATGTAAACTGAGGATAGTGTGTGCAATATTGTACCAAAACAAGCCTCAAGATCCATGGTACGAACAGTCATGCCTGGGTTATTCGACACAGTTTGTAGCCAAAATACTTGTCGGATAACAGAAGTTGCTGGACAAGTGAGGCAGATTTGTGCACATGGAGATAGTCAGTGTTGCTGAATTGATGGTCGGATAAATCAGGTTTCTGGATAACTCAAGTCTGGATAACCCAGGCGTGACTGTATTTCAGTACAATCTACATATGTGCCATTACCCATTAGTTATACATACGTACGTATGTAACATGACAAACATAAAACATGCGAATGTACCTTTTGTTCCTTGATCTGGTCATCGATCAGTCCACTCTTCACAGCCACTGGTGGCAGCTTGCCGATTCTTCCTTGAACATCGTCGATCCAACCAAGGACATCTCCCACTAGTCCCTTCAGCTTCTCCCCACCCTCTGCTGCTCTTTGGAGCTTCTCTTTCGCCTTGTTCAGATCATCCTGAAGTTTCTTCCACTCTTCTTGAAGATCATCCAACTTCTTGTCCATTTCTGCCTTCTTCCTGGGATCTTCACAGGCATCGGAGAGTGTGTTACCGGAGTCACAGCACGCCTCAAACTGGGGCTGGTGGTTGGCCATGTCCTCCTCTAATTCCTACAAAGCACATATATACATACGTACATACGTAGATGAAACATGTACATATGTACAAATAAACATTTTCACACACACACACACACACACACACACACACACACACACACACACACACACACATACACACACACACACACACACACACACACACATACACACACACGCACACAGAGGGAATATTTTTAACAGTCGTCCGCTCGTCCGAGACGACCAGATATCCTTGTGGGCAACCATAACTGGACAACCTACAGTTGTAGGACAGCTAGTGGCAGATATGAGTAAGCCACAATATAGGAAAAATAGAAGTACCAACAGTGTCTTATTCACAGGATAGTAACAGTGAATCATTCCAACCGTTCTGCATTCAATTCAAACAAAGTAAGCCTACTTTGCCAACCGTCGACGTCGTTCGTTGAAGGAAATCTCCATTTTGAGCATGTGACCTGACGCTGCATTATTGTGCAATCCGTCTTTCTTCGTGCAGCTGCTAGCCCCGTTGTTGTTGGTCAATCATAGTATTGTTGTTGGTCAGAATTTCTCCAATTGGTTATCCAGCAAGCAGGCAAGATATGGAAAACTAATAAATTGTGAATGTGAGGATGAGGTGCTGCTTCAGCTAGCTCACAAGGCAAAATATATTTAGCCCCTCACAAACCATAGATACTTACTCTAACCTACGGTTACGTAGGTTAGAGTATCTATGCACTAACCCAAGAGCAGGCATGTAGAAGATGACCCTGATGATGACCTTGATGACAGCAGTGAAGATTGCAATGATGATGATGGTGACATTTTTAGTATCAACAGCGATTTGAGTTTAACACTTTGTACTGTATGCCTGTCCACCTTGTGTACATATACATACGTATACTGTATGTACATATACATATGTATACTGTATCCTTGCATATCACCTACCATACAGTAGGGAAAATTCCGCGAACTGAAATATCCACAAATTTCGCACCAAATTTCTTTGGACAACCTAAACTCCACAGGATAACCTAAGACAGCATTCAGGCTGCCCTGTGGCAATCTGAAAAATTCCTTATATATTTATTGATTGCCCTGCATGCACACACACACACACACACACACACACACACACACACACACACACACACACACACACACACTAACTTCAATTGACTTCAGCTGATCTTGGATGGATTCCAAATCAGATGGCACTGCTGACAGGGAAACAGCTTTCTCCTTCGCTGGACCCAACCAGTCAGAAAGAGAATCATAATCAGATTCATGACCCTTGGCCACATCACTAAGTTCATTCAACTTTGACTCCTCCCCTTCAATACGATTGGCTAGATCATCCCACTTGGTGTTCACCTCATCACACGGCCGTTTCACTTCCTCTTTGTCCGGATGGTCATCAGGGAGACCAGACGTCAGGTCGTCAAGTAACTCGTTCAAACGGTCTTTGTCTTTCTGACGTTCCTCCAGCTGCTTCTTGAGATCCTAGAAACAACACAAACGAGGAAAGATTCACTCACATACACACATCCTACCAACCTACATACTGTACTGATCATAATTAATGATACAGTAAATTCTCGTTAATCCACCACCACTTAATCTGATAAACCCTTATATCCCACCATCAATTTTGTGTACAAATTGATTGAAGAGTACATATTGATTTGGATAATCTGCCAAACTCATTAATCTAACAAATTATTCAAAATGCATTGTGGCTGATTAATGAGAATTTACTGTACCAAAATACACATCACATGCATGTACACTGGTGTACATGCACATGTCACACGCATGTTAACACTGTTG
>CAUJGJ010000444.1:3296923-3299423 GCA_963170055.1 Halisarca cf. caerulea | reverse complement strand
AACGGACACACACACATGGACATACACACACAAACACACACGTACAACCCACAACACACACACACACACGCACACACACACACACACACACACACACACACACACACACACACACACACACACACACACCTCATCTTTCACTCTATCCCATCTCTTTTCCAAGCTATCTTTTTCCTTCTCAAACACATCAGGTTCCATAATCTCCTTCAAATCCTTCGATTCTTCGAGATTCTTCAGGTACTCCTCAACACCAGGCGTCTTCTCCAATCTCTCCTTCTCAAGAGAATCAAGGAACCGTTCGTGATCCTCGATTCCTTCGCTGTCTGGTGGTAGAGCTTTTTCCTCTGTCAGCTTGCGCTCAAGTGCCTCCAATGTCTGTTCCATTGGACTCTTCTCACGATCGTATCTGAAAGCACACCAGGAAGAGGGGAAAGCGGCAATCAAACAAATTAACACAAAATAAAGAATAAAAAAGATACCCTATGAGTATGTGAAACACACACACACACACACACACACACACACACACACACACACACACACACACACAATACCATCTGACTATGCAAAACAAAGACAATAGAGTAAAAGAGAGCTTTCACAAGAGCGACCACATCAAGAGTGCTTCCATAATCCCAAAAACTCCCAATGTAACATTTCTTGTCAAGCCCCATAGAGTGCAGGTCCAGAGAGTTTTCACTGTACAGCGAAAACTCTTTAGTTCGGCCACCCTGGGACCAAAAATATTTAGCCGGATTACAGAGATGGCTGGAATAGACAGCTCCATTCTAGTATGACTTTTGGGACCAAACAGTGTGGCTGGTTTAGACAGTGTAGCCCATTTACTGGTCGAATGTTCGGATTAGAGAGGTTTTAGTATACATTTATTAATGAGTCAAATCTCTTTACAAGGTCACTTGATACAACATCACTCTCTCCACAACAATACACATGTTGGGAACTGTTTCACTGGTCTCTGCAGAAATCATGTATTGGTAACAACAACAACTTTGGCTATAGTAGCACGTTGTAATGGAACCAGTGGTGTTGTTGTGAAGAGGTTTGCCTGTATCATATCAACTCCTTCTTCACAAGTGTATATGTGTGTGTGTGTGTGTGTGTGTGTGTGTGTGTGTGTGTGTGTGTGTGTGTGTGTGTGTGTGTGTGTGTGTGTGTGTGTGTGCGCGTGTGTGTGTGTGCGTGTGTGTGTTTGTGTGTGTTTGTGTGTGTGTGTGTGTGTGTGTGTGTGTGTGTGTGTGTGTCCATGTGCATTTGTGCATGTCATAAACGTACAAGGATGCCATTAGCCCACATCATCAACAACCACCCAACCTGGTAGTGAAGACAAAGAAACACACCTGTCAGCCCAGCGTAGAGCATCTTCTAGTTTCTGTTTCTTGTCATCTACATCTTGTGCAAACTTCTCAAACTCTTCAAACAGCTTTTCTGCTTCTTCGGGATCACCCAAAAGAGAAAGGTCAGCTTTCAAACTGTCTACAACCTCCTTCTGTCTTGCACAAGGTGCATCGACTTCCTGAGTGAATGAACCCTGAGAGGGACAGTAGTTGAAATCGTGTATGTGTGTGTGGGGGGAGGGGGGGGGGGGGGGGGGGTTGTAGGTGCATGCATGCATGTGTGTGTTCATAGTACATAAGTTTGTTCCATGAAAAGCTGACAATATGAATGAGGAACAATACTTTATTGCCATTCACTGGTATTCTGAAACTTAAAGACAGTGCACACATGTACACACACATACACACACACACATACTCACACACACACACACACACACACACACACACACACACACACACACACACACACACACACACACACACACACACACACACACACACAAACCTTGGCATCCTGGAGATCACTCTGTACACTGGCACTCTCAGGTTTGATGGGGAAAATGTCATTTGTTCTAGACTTAGCCTGATCCAGCCAGTTCTTCAACGCAGCAAATCGCTCAGCAGCTGCAGAAGACTTATCATTGGCTGACTGCAGTTCCCTGTACCAGTCTTCCCAGGCCAGTTGTAGGTCGGACCAGTCCTTGATGGTGTCAGTGAGGCCTTCCTCGAACGGTTGGTTCTGAGCCGAGGTGTGTGGCGAGGTGAGGAGGTCTCTGCCGAGTGCCAGTGTAGTGTCAACCTCTGGCTGTTTCCCATCGATTACGTTGCGGTAGTCCTGTGCAGGGGTAGAAAGCAATGCTCCTTACACTAGTTACAGTTACTGACAGCAACTGTAACTACATACATACATGCATACATACATACACACATACATACATACATACATTATACATACATACATATTATGTATGTATGTACGTATAACTGTCTATGGCGACAACTGTACATGTGTGCTGGCGGAATATGTACACACGTATCCAGTGGGACAAGAAAGGACTGTCCTGATTATTGAGGTCTCCTCATTTCAGGGGTTGAAGATGTACCATGGCAAAGTACTGTAAAGAGAATCATTTGGTTCCAGT
>CAUJGJ010000444.1:3261923-3284423 GCA_963170055.1 Halisarca cf. caerulea | reverse complement strand
GTCATCATGTACACTGTACATGAGTATGCACAAATACATAATGGAACCTATAAAAGACCACTCAAGGGACCAAGCAATTGTGGTCTCTGTAGACAGGTAGTCCTCATGTAGAGGTGCAATAGCATTGTTCTAGTGGTTCCTGGACCAGCCTACAGTGGTCTCTATTGACAGGTGGACTTTGGACCAGCCTACAGTGGTCTCTATTGACAGGTGGTCCTCGGACCAGCCTACAGTGGTCTCTATTGACAGGTGGTCCTTGGACCAGCCTACAGTGGTCTCTATAGACAGGTGGTCCTTGGACCAGCCTACAGTGGTCTCTATAGACAGGTGGTCCTTGGACCAGCCTACAGTGGTCTCTATAGACAGGTGGTCCTTGGACCAGCCTACAGTGGTCTCTATAGACAGGTGGTCCTTGGACCAGCCTACAGTGGTCTCTATAGACAGGTGGTCCTTGGACCAGCCTATAGTGGTCGGGGGGTGCTGGTGGCTCAGTAGGTTAGCACTGAAGTCAGTCAAGCATTGGACAGAAGGCACCACTCCACCTGTGTGCCATTTGGAGTTTTTTCCCTGCACCCCCCTGCCACCAACCTGGGACAGCTGAGAAGATGACCTACTGCAGTCACCAAACAATTGTTTGAATTTGATTTAATTTGATTGTGTGTGTGAGCGAGTGTGTGGGATACTGGGGGCCTTAGTAGTAGCCTCTGGCTAATGGCCACCCAGTTTAAATAAGAAATTATTATTATTATTATTATTATTATTATAGACAGGTGGTCCTTGGACCAGCCTACAGTGGTCTTCAACAAGCGTTGTCTTAAATAACAGGTGGTTTTCGATACAGGTGGCTGTCCCAGGCTTCACTGAATGAAATACACACAAGTACACATGTGTCCACATGCAGATGGATGTGCACAGAACAGTAGAACCTCTCATATCCAGGCAGTTTGGGACCAAGGGGTGCCCGTAACTGTGAAAGTGCCCGTAAGTATGAATCCACTAGTACCTATGTAGACTTTTAACCCGGAATACAAAATTGTACTGCAAGTATGTACGTATGTATGTATTACACGGAGGTGAACAAAAAGTACCACAAGTATGTACATTCATCCACTCCATAACCCCACCCATATACTGTACCTTCAGGATCGAGCAGTTTCTCCACTCCTAGTTTGTCGTAGGCTGTGTCAAACGCGAGCTCGAGGTTAGCCTGTGGAGGACTATCCTCAACTTTGGAGTAGTCTATGATGTCCGGACGATGTCGATGGAGGACGGCACAGAACACTTTCCCATCACTCCAGTCATGTGAAAAGTTCTTCACACTCAAATCATACCTGAGGAGAACAGTGCACACTCATGTATAACATTCCTTTACAATGAAACCTCTAATTAAAGGACACCTCCGAAATGCAGCCACCTCCTTTAACAGGACACCACTGCTCTGTCCCATTTGACATCCTTTCCTTTGACATGTGTACATATAAAACCTCTGAAATAAGGACACCTCCTTAAACACGACAGTTAATGGTGGTCCCAATGGTGTCCTCATTGCAGAGGTTCCACTGTACAGGACTGTTTACCGTGGTCCCAATGGTGTCCTTATTATAGAGGTTCCTCTGTACTGGACTGTTTACCGTGGTCCCAATGGTGTCCTTATTATAGAGGTTCCACTGTACAGGACTGTGTACTGTGGTCCCAATGGTGTCCTCACTACAGAGGTTCCACTGTACTTCACTGACACAACAAACCGACACACGTAGGTGCTAACCATAAATATCCACGTAAGGAAATAATTACAAGCATTAAAGTTTCGTCATGGAAATTGACTTTGGGAAATGTTTTGGCAAATGAGCTTGCATTTGCGACAAGTCATTTGCAAATATTTTGATAATTACATGCGTACGTACGTATGTATTCATTTAACATACGTACATACGTAGACATGTGTAACTCTCGTCTCTCCGGATCGCAAATAGATCACTTGTCTCGCACAAGTAAGACAATCGGGACCCGCAACATTCGATCAATTCAGGCAGTCACTTCCATCATTAAACACTGACCGACTGGCTCACTACCATCAGGTCACACATAACATGTACATCACAAAAGAATAAGGGCATTGCGCCTGTTCCCAACTAATCAACATACGTAATACACAGTCATAACACGTGATTACCTAAATACATACAACACAATATCGCCTAAGAATCAGTAACATACTCTAACTACTAACACAACATATGCAAGTCCTAAACATTGTTACAAGCTTAACACCAAATCTGTTACACATGCATGCACTGTACGGATGCTGTATATAGGCACTGGTTCACTTGTGAGATGAAACTGGAAATCACGATCAAGTTACTTTGTGAAACACACATGCACACATCCCACAAAAGTTAACAGCTGTACTGTACACACCTCAGTGTGTGTGTATGTATGCACAATAAATAACGTACACACATACGTACATACGTATGTACACACATGCATATAGTATGTCATATACACATACGTATGTACGTAAAGTGTACATATGTACACACGTACGCACAGTACATGCACACATACGCACACATACAGTATGTACACACATACGTACATACAGTACGTGTGCACATACACAGTGGTCAAAATAGAATATGACTTTTGCTAGGACAAGTGGCCGACCCAGTGTTATATTGGTAGGACATTTTGAAGATTGGTCAGCCGTTTCCAAAATCATACATGTGCACATACATAATACAAAGGAATCTCTAGTACTTTACTACTATTTAATGCACTATATTTATATATTTAAAAAAATTCACATTCAACTGTAATAGCCAATAATTAAGACTGAGCTTTCAGTTTTTTAGCCACCCAAATGGCTGACCCAACTCAGTTTTGGTCAGCCATATTCATGTTTTGCTTGGAAAATGGCAGATGGTAGGCAGCTATATTTAGCTATGCATACATACATACACACATACGTACATACGTATGTACTCGCATACATACAGAACATATGCACATACGTATATATTGTACATAAAGTGTATGGACGTATGTACATATGTATGTGATGTTCATGTGTATATGTATATACTATATACTTGGACTTTCAGTGCAGCTACAAACGTACGTACAAGCTAGACTTACGGTTCCACAGCTGTCTGTGCCCATGCTAAGAGCTCTTTCTTCACCTCAGCTGTACTGCCCTCTCCGCCGCTGGACAGCTGGAAGTGTAGAATGAGGGTCCACACCAAACCGAGGATCAGCTTCTTGTTCCCGTCAACGATGGAGTCGCTGGTGATCCCCACCAGCTTGACCTTGTGTCGATCAAGACAGTCCAGAGCAGTTTGGCAGTTCAGCCTCCTGTGAACACGCATCTTCCCCTTCTCTCTTTTCTGAAGTGAGCAGTGTGACAAGAAGGTACGTATGTACATACAGTATATACTGGATAGCACTCTCTACTACACACACACATACATACTTTGGTGAACACATTCATAAAGGAGGCACACTAATGTAATGTGTGTGTGTGTGTGTGTGTGTGTGTGTGTGTGTGTGTGTGTGTGTGTGTGTGTGTGTGTGTGTGTGTGTGTTGTGTGTGTGTGTGTGTGTGTGTGTGTGTGTGTGTGTGTGTGTGTGTGTGCGTGTGTACATGTGTGTGTGTGTGTGTGTGTGTGTGTGTGTGTGTGTGTGTGTGTGTGTGTGCGTGTGTGTGTGTACGAATATGTGTGTGTGTGTGTGTGTGTGTGTGTGTGTGTGTGTGTGTGTGTGTGTGTGTGTGTGTGTGTGTGTGTGTGTGTGTGCGTGTGTGTACGCATGTGTGTGTGTGTGTGTGTGTGTGTGTGTGTGTGTGTGTGTGTGTGTGTGTGTGTGTGTGTGTGTGTGTGTGTGTGTGTGTGTGTGTGTGTGTGTGTGTGTGTGTGTGTGTGGTGTGTGTGTGTGTGTGTGTGTGTGTGTGTGTGTGTGTGCCATCTCAAATACACATTCTTGTATCCCATTATCCACTAGGATAAACCTGATACCAGGTATGAGTCCCTACATTATCAGTTACATTACATTATATTACATTATATTACATTATATTACATTATATTACATTATATTACATTATATTACATTATCAGGAAGAACTTAAAGAATGTCCTCAGATTTCCTAAAACCAGTCACAACAAGTCACAACCACTCACATTCAGTTACAACACACTGGCTAGCATCACCGCATGCCCACAGGACAGGAGGCACCGCAACACAGTCCAAAGACAGCGGGTACTCCATAATCTGACAAACTCCTAATCTGACATGCACGCATTTTCAAGCCCCATTGAGTGTAGGATTAGAGAAGTTTCACCATACACAAGTATGTACGTATCTATATACAGTAGAACTTTGATAGTAAGTACCTCAAGGGAAGGCAAACTCCATAGGTACTCACTATCAGAGGTACTCACTATCCAAGGTGCTTTCAATGGTATTGCATGAGGTAGGGACAGAGCAACAAGTACGTACCTACTATCCAAGAGCATTTACTACCAAACCCAGGTACTTACTAACCAAGAGTACTTACTAACCCAGGTCCTTATTAACCAGGAGTACTTACTAACCAGGAGTACTTACTAACCTAGGTACTTACTATCCAGGAGTACTCGCTAACCCAGGTACTTACTATCCAGGAGTACTCGCTAACCCAGGTACTTACTATCCAGGAGTACTCACTAACCCAGGCACTTACTATCCAGGAGTACTCGCTAACCCAGGTACTTACTATCCAGGAGTACTCACTAACCCAGGTACTTACTATCCAGGAGTACTCACTAACCCAGGTACTTACTATCCAGGAGTACGCACTAACCCAGGTACTTACTATCCAGGAGTACTCACTGACCTAGGTACTTACTATCCAGGAGTACATGTACTGTACATGCACAAGTACAATACATGGCCCTCCCATTGCCTTCCGTCACACACAGCTGCTCACCAGTTTTTCTTTTGTCAGCAACTCCAGCAGTGTGATCAATCTTATACCATCACGGAAATCCTCGTACAAATCGTTCACCCTCATGCCAGCCTGCAGTATGGAGAAAGGAGGAGTAGGGTGCAGGTAGATTCGCATGTGTACGTATGTACATAAGGAATATAACTACACACACCATAGGCAATTAGCCAGCACATACGTTCACACATGAAAACACACACACACCACACGCACACATCACACACACGCACACGCCCATGCACACACACACACGCACACATCACACACACGCACACGCCCATGCACACACACACACACACACACACACACACACACACACACACACACACACACACACACACACACACACACACACACAAACAAACACACACACACACGCACACACAAACAAACACACACACACACACACACACCACACACACACACACACACACACACACACACACACACACACACACACACACAAACACACACACACAAGTACATATGTACTACGCATACATGGTACAAGAGATAGTGGTCAAAATTCCCATCCAGTGCATGTAGTGCTACACACACAATATGCATGGAATGCTAAGTTAACATACATACGTACATATGTACATACATTTACATTCTGGGAGGCAGTCCAAAACAAGTACATACGTACACAAAAAGATGTAGTAGCAAAATTACCAGTTGCTAACAGACCACACAGATTCTATATATAGAATAGATATGTATATTATATAAATATTACAGATGTACGGTGGAACCTCTGATAGTGGACTCTCCCAAATAAGGACACAGTATAATAAACCTCTCTACAAAGGACATGACATACAGTCCCAGTGTAATTCCTATTATATATTTTGAACCACCCAAAGAGCCCTCTCTACAAAGGACAAATCAGCTACATTATTACTGCATCCAAAGTGTCCTCTATTTGGAGGTTCTAACTCTATGTATGTGTACGCACGTATGTATGTGTATGCACACGTATGTATGTGTACGCACGTATGTATGTGTATGCGCATGTATGTGTACGCACGTATGTATGTGTATGCGCATGTATGTGTACGCACGTATGTATGTGTATGCGCATGTATGTGTACGCACGTATGTATGTGTATGCGCGTGTCTAAAACCTAAAAATAAGAAAGTAACTACATCATTTAAAAGCCTGACCTCTTCCAGATACCTCCTCAATAATTTTAATACCAAGTGATGATAATGTCATTGTTGTGACTGGACAGCTACCTATGTAGCTAGATAGCACAGAAGGGCTTGTAACAGACTATGAATTGTGCACACCAACAGAGACAAATCCTATGAATATCATTACTGTGGGGTAACCAGCAGCAACTATGTATACACAATTCTCACCCACAAACATCCCATATAAATAGCCAACTAACTAGCAGTGTATCAATCTGTACAAATTCTGTAATGAAAATCATTTGATTTGGAATGGATCTAAGAAGTTTGCACAAGTGTCAATGAATTTGGGTTTCCTGGGTAACTTGGAACAAATCTGCTCTTGCAGACAACCTCACACCATGACTAATGAACTAAGGCAGTTACCATGATAACACATTGTCATGGCAACTCTATAGTTGTCATGTTAATTCTGAAATTGTCATGGCAACTCCACAGTCGTCATAGAAACTAAAAATAAGTAGGTGTGTACCAGGTCCAGGTTGACCAAGTCAACGAACCTAACAAACAAAACCTCATCACATCACATCATGCGTGCATCATGGATGTCATCACACCACACACCACTCCTAGTCCACCGACCGCAAATCAGCATGTGTCTACATGCCTACTTCTGCCAACACCTAGCATGTGTACATCGCATGTGTACCTACCCCTTGGTACACATCATCACATTTCTGTAAACATTGCCACTTCTCGTAAACACATGCGTATTATGTCAAACCTTAGGTACATACGTACATACATCGCATGTGTATAACGCATGTGCACTTACACCTTGGTACACATCATCACATTTCTGTAAACATCGTCTCCTTGCCTTTCAGTAAACACATGCATATTCTGTCAAACCGTCTACACATACATCACGGGGAAATACATAGATACACAAGTATTGAACATGGGCTATTAAATCACAGATACCTCTTTGTACATACATATGTACGTATGTACCAAATATACCAAAATTCTCTCTCCACTGATAAAATTTTTTTTATCCCTTCTGCATATATGTACGTATGTACTGCATATACAGTACGTGTGCACATATGAAACCTTCGAAATAAGGACACCTCCATATACAGGACTATTTACGGTGGTCCCAATGGTGTCCTCATTATAGAGGTTTCACTGTACAGGACTGTTTGCGGTGGTCTCAGTGGTGTCCTCATTGTAGAGGTTTCACTGTACAGGACTGTTTACTGTGGTCCCAATGGTGTCCTCATTATAGAGGTTCCACTGTACAGGACTGTTTATGGTGGTCTCAGTGGTGTCCTCATTGCAGAGGTTTCAATGTACAGGACTGTTTACGGTGGTTCCAGTGGTGTCCTCATTGTTGAGGTTTCACTGAACGGGACTGTTTACTGTGGTCCCAATGGTGTCCTCATTGTAGAGGTTTCACTGTATGGGACTATACTGCATATACCTATGAACCTTCCCTGCTAAACTCACCATGTGTAGGCCTGCAAATATTGCAACACATAAAAACCACATTGATAAAACTCACAGTGCTCAAATGCACATGTGAAAATCACACCTATTGTTCCCCCATTCGTATACAGTGATTTGAATGAACATATCTGGTAGTGGCTGCATAACTAGATTCGCCGGCCAGTGCGCAAACGACACATTTACAGGATTTGTGCGCAACAGGGTAGATTATGCTGGAAAGGCAATAGTAATATGCTAAGCATGAAATATGTGCCTACGGGGAATCCTGCGTACAAAGACCACTCAAGGGACCAAGTAATCCCAGTCTTGGTAGACAGGTAGTCCTTAAGTAGAGCCAATAGAGTATTGCTTCTTGGCTCACAGACCAGCCTACAGTGGTCTCTACAGACATCATTCTCAGGTCCCATTGGGTGGCAGATTCAACAAATCTTGTTGTAGCTTATAATTACAGAAAGTATCAAATACCACACACATACATATGCACATACATACGTATATATGTACGTACGTACGTATGTATACAAAATACATATATACGTACGCACATACGTACATATGTATGTATAAGTGAAGAAAATCACAGATTCACAAATGTACGTATGCATATATGGGAGATGAAAAACAGTGCTGGATTAGCAGGTGGCTAGATCATAGAGGTCAGTTTGTATGGTAAAAATTAATGGTCGATGCCAGAGAATCTTGGCCGGTTTAGGCAAATGCTGGTCTATAGAGGTGCTGGATAAGGCAGGTTCCACTGTACACATGTACCCATGTGAATTCATTTTGAACAACGGAGCCTCACGTTGATGAGATGTGTGTTGACCCATTTCGTGAACGTCTTCTTCTGGACATTATCGTACTCCACTAGAAAAAGGAAAAAAAAATTATAAACAACAATAAAAATAATAACAATAACAACAACAGCATAGCATCAATGAAGATGGTCAATTCACTCCCAATAACAGAAATTCACTTGCACATTACATATTACGTATTACGTATTATACACAATTTCAAAATAATTTTCTGTAAAAGTCAACAACAAACATGCACGTACATATGTAGCTACGCATGAATCAGCCTCTCTACAGCTAACATTGGGACCTGTACGAGGTTACTGGATGCATGAGCTATATACGGCGAAACTTGTCCTAAAGATCACCTTACTATTCAGGAGTATGTACTAAACCAGGTACTTACTATCAGGGTTGGTTCATGTACATGAGGTATACACAGGGACAGAATGAGGAGTACTTACTATCCAGGAGTATGTACTAAACCAGGTACTTACTATCAGGGTTGGTTCATGTACATGAGGTATACACAGGGACAGAATGAGGAGTACTTACTATCCCGGAGTGTGTGCTAAACCAGGTACTTACTATCAGGGTTGGTTTATGTACATGAGGTATACACAGGGACAGAATGAGGAGTACTTATTATCCAGGAGTATGTACTAAACCAGGTACTTACTATCAGGGTTGGTTCATGTACATGAGGTATACACAGGGACAGAATGAGGAGTACTTACTATCCCGGAGTGTGTGCTAAACCAGGTACTTACTATCAGGGTTGGTTTATGTACATGAGGTATACACAGGGACAGAATGAGGAGTACTTACTATCCAGGAGTATGTACTAAACCAGGTACTTACTATCAGGGTTGGTTTATGTACATGAGGTATACACAATGACAGAATGAGGAGTACCTACTATATCCAGGAGTACATATGTACTAAACCAGGTATGTACGTACTTACTAAGCAAGTTCCAATGGTCATACGTATGTACCTATTACTACCAGGCATGGTGTGTGAACATGAGGTATCCACTATTCCTGCTGAGCTTGAGTGCCGTTTCTTAATCTCTTTTTGGGAGTACAACATTGCCATGCATAGGCATGAAATAGCAGCCTGGACTATTCTGGGCTATAGCATTACAATGGGCCAGAATGAGAAGTATGCAAGATCAAGGCATACACACACTAACCAGGAATTTCCAACCAATTTCTGCTGAAACACACGTTTCCTTACACCTACAAACGTACGTACGTACTACATACGGTATGGAGCTAAGAAGAAGCCAGTGAAATGGGGACAAAGAAGCCAGTGAAATGATGGCTTAGCGACAGCTGTTGTGACGAAGCTATGTGCGTGTGAGCTAAAGATACAGCACGTACAGATGGAAACACACACACACACACGCACGCACGCACGCACGCACGCACGCACGCACGCACGCACGCACGCACGCACACACACACACACACACACACACACACACCTTGCATACGTACGTATGTACGTAAATACTTATGGAAATTGTATACGTACTTTATAAGATAAAAAATGATGAAATACATAATGTACATGTGAACAAATGTATTTTAGAAAACATGTATCTATTCAGTGTGGTGCACAGCAAACATTACATCACATACATACGTACATAAGTATACACATGTACAGTGCACCTAGCTAGATACATATGTATGTATGTACATATGTATACGTACATTACACACGTACGTACGTACGTATTTCTGATTTTTGAAACATCTTACAAATGTGCAACTGCACACATTGCAATATGCCCCCATATGCCACCAAACACATCATGCAATATAAGTATAATGACGAATTCTTCATGTCAATAAATATCTTTTAGCAACTAAAGGAAACCAACACAATTCTCAGAAGAAATCCTACACATGAAATAGGCAGAGAAAACCTGTAGCTGCGTAGGGGGAGGTGACTCCTTTTCTTGGTACGAACTCTTGAACACCCAATAACTGCCCCTTAGTGGGACGGTTGTAGTGTGTCAGATTAGGCTGATGGAACTGCTACGTGCTATGTACATACATATGCATCCATGCCTTGCACAGAAACATACATCAGTGTTTCCCCCAGGATGAAATTGCAACAGGGCGGGTATTGTTAATCTAGCCATAGATACTCACACCCATTACGGCCCTACTCGATGACGTCATAATAAAATTGGCGGAAAAAGTCGGCAAGATACTGAATAGCCTGAGGGAAGCTTAAAACACCGAAAAAGTTTCTGATAACTAGAATTAAGAAACAATAATCATTGAATACTTTGGAATTCAGTGATTTAAACCAGCTATGCACTAGAAACGATCAGTAGAATATGCTAAATGGCAGCTGTAGCTCTACAATGTACAAAATTATTATGTAAAATATATTACTTTAGAAAAGAGAACAGAACGGGGCGCCCTGCTCCAGGTATACTGGGGAAACACTGATACATGTACACACACACACACACACGTACACACACACACACACACACACACACACACACACACACACACACACACACAAACACACGTACACACACACACACACACACACACACACACACACACACACACACACACATATATACACTTATGCAATATAATCACAAGTGAACCAAATTGTCACTTGACAAGGCTGCTTAAAGATACACTGTTCATGATGCATGTGTGTCCCCTCTTGTCTAGGAATGTGCACTGAATGGAACAAGTGAAGATGGTTCATCAATGCTTTGAAGGTGTTAGGACATTCCACATTGTCCACTGAAGCAGGAAAAGTGAAGACCGTTAGAGCACAGCAACATAGCAACCAGGTGCATCGGAACTAGGCTGAGGTGCTCTGCATTCCAGCACATGCACATGAGATGATAAGCAGATAGTGATTGGTGGAATTGAAATGCACACATATGTATGTATGAACACAGTCCGATATCCAGACCCTCCCGCCCACCATTTTGCATCTGAGTGAAGGTCTGGGTAGGAGTCTAGTATAAACATAGAACATATACGTATGTACATATGTATATGTGTGCATGCACATACGTACACACACACACACACACACACACGTCAGTACACACATGCACTCGCGCATGCACGCATGCACGCATGCACACACACACACACACTGTGGGATAGGGGTGGAGAAACTCCACCTAAAGATTGCATACAGACAGCACATATGTACATACATGTATATACGTACGTATGTACGTGCACATACGTACATATGTATGTACTATGCATAATACATGCGAATGTATGTCCATGTGTGTGAACTTCCTAGAAATGGATGGAGACTTCTGTAAATGGAACAAGTAAATCTAAAAAGAGGTTGGTAAAGAGTGGTTGGCAGTGCTGAAAATTTGACATGTTGAAAAAACACCTTTATTCTGGCCTCACCAGGAGTTAAAAACACGTAAAAAATACACACAAACAGTATTCATGTATGCATGTTTGGGTACTCCAACAAGTTTGCAATAGTTTAAATACGTACTAACTTATGGCCGTCTACGTATGCATGGACATATGGTGCACACATTCAATACCCATGTGCATACGTAGGGGTGGGTAACTGAATATAATATACGTACATACGTACGTACATACGTTTAGTGCTGCTTGAGTAATAAGATTTTGAGTCCCCTTTGAAGTACACACTAAGCAAGTTTCACTGTATAAATATGTTCACTGTATATGCGTAAGTACATATGCATGTATGTACGTATGTAAAAGTTTAAATTTCTTTCAGTTCCCACATTTTACTGTATGTAAGCGAGTCTGCCCATTATTTTTGTATTTGCCAAAATGTCTGGTTTGACTATAATGATTCGGACTAGTGAATTCATCGACTAATGAAGGACTGACTATGTCTGTACCCAGCCATATAGGATTTTACGCACACGTACAAAGTTATAATCTACCGGAACTGATTAGTTCTCGTAGCTACGTACATACGTACATATGTACCCAAACACGCACATGGGGAGGTATATTGTACATCGAAGGAGTAGGAAACTAGACCTGTTGCCACACACAAGCAGTATCGATTTCCATGTACTGTGGAGAGTTACAGTACATGCATTACTAGCAGATCGTTTTTCACCTTCACACACCCACACACATACGTATGTACGTACATCCACTGGTAGACCTACGCATGCACGCACACATGTGTCACAACACCAGATCACAAGCTCACCAGAACACACCGGATAAACAATGGACAGGGTAGGATTAAAGGATGAACTTTCACAGAATCCACTGACAAATACTTACATGCAAAAATGAAGAGCAAGTCAAGCGTTCTCTGCACATCGTACAGTGAAGATACAATCATTAGTTGCAATTCATTTTTTTTGGAAATTATGGCAGAATAACCACAGTGGTGGGAAAATTCCAATCAATGCATGACCATAGCAGCTACGTACGTACATAAGTCACACGTACACACGTACACATGTACACATAAGGACATCATAGTATGTTGATGGTGTGCAGAGGGTCAGTTGGTATAGAAATGGTACATGAAAAGAATTTGCTACATTTTGATATTATAAGGTATTGTTACTTGGCAATGCCACAAAGGTTACTTTGTGTGTGTGTGTGTGTGTGTGTGTGTGTGTGTGTGTGTGTGTGTGTGTGCGTGCGTGCGTGTGTGTGTGCGTGTACGTGTGCATGTGTGTGTGGGGGGGTGGGTGTGTTATTTGCACATTCAAGCATACTTATGTATAGGCCCACGGTCTCAAGGAAGGGCAGATTCCATTGAGGGGATGACCACTCCTACCTCCCAACTGAATGAAGCCCTGTGCATACTACGTATGTACACATACATGGATGTACACACACACACACACACACACACACACACACACACACACACACACACACACACACATTTTCGTGTACTCTCAATACCTCGCACCATTGACCATCGCCTCCAATCAAACAAGCCTCAAACACTTCACTAAATACACGCTTTAAGGCACTCGGTACCACCACGTGAAGAGTTCGCACGACACAGGCAAAACTTAGGCTTTCTCGTTAAACCCGCGTAAAAAGCCGGTCTAGAACTACGCGTATGTCTTTCTGACACAAATCTCACCGAGTGACATATCAGAAGGCCTCCGTTGTAAAAAGCTTTCCATTCTGTTAGGTTCAATAGTAATAATCGGAGACCATCAACGCAGTGACGTTAGGAAAAGTACACGTTTCGCCGACACAACCACAGAGTCTGAGACGCAGGTTGTAGGGTCTATGGTGAGATCGCGGCGCGTACACGTGTGGGAGTCGAGTGATGCATTAGACACTGACTGAATGCATCTGTAATACGAACAACAATACGTGTAGTTATCAATACAATTTCCCTCTCGAGGAAATACGGTTCAGATTTCCAACTCAATTACAAAGGAGGTTGCAATACGGCCACTTGCAAAGACGCAAGCATGTTTGTGCAGACACACTAACCTGCCATGAGTCCCATGGTGTTCTCGATTCCTCTGTTCGCCATCCTTTCTCTTTCCTTTCAGCGTCCGGGGCTGCTAAGGTTGACAAGAGATGAGAGGGCGTCGAAGCGAATGATACCGGAAGTGCTCACTGCTCACGCAAGAAAACGAGAACGTTCACGTGCACGTAATAGTCTAACAAGCAAGACCGATAGCGGCAAGCGCCGAGGATGGGCGAAATACTTATCACCCTCGGCGTCTACCGAGCTTGCACCTGTCGTCTGGTGGGAAACATGAAGCAGACAGCTATTTGTGCAGGCCTGTAGCCAGGTTGAAATATGGGGGGGTTCTTTTGGACCAAAGTGGAACTCTTCGCTACGTAAACGGCCATTGTGGTTGATTACGTTTTGCTGGACAGACAATCTGAGATTGAAGTATTTGGATACTAGCTTTATTTCAGGGATTGATGGAGTATATAGATTAATCTAAAAATTAATTGTTATAATAAGTTCTCATGAAATAAGGCTAGAATGTCTGTTTTACTTTCAGTGTTTTTAGCCAGGTGGAACTGGCTTCCAAGTGGGGGGGTGCGGAACCCCCCCTGGCTACGGGCATGTTGTGTCAGTAATCAAGATATTTGCAGAAAAACTGCTAGCTAACAAGCACTTGTATACTCACAATGTCATAAAAAAATATGCACATGAAGCAGCCAATAGCTGATAAAATGCACACAATATTATTGGTCCGGCAGCCATTATCATCCCTCAAGGCATTGCTGTAGGTTAGGGTATAGTGACGTCACTTCCAGCCAGGCTCACATAAAAAGTAGGTCACATGACACTGGGCTGACTACCTATAAACTATAACCAAGTACAGTAAAACCTGTCATAAAGACCACCTGTATAGAAGGACCACCTGTCTATAGTGACCACTGTGAGCTGGTCCAGGAACCATTAGAGCAATACTATTGCACCTCTACATAAGGACCACCTGTCTACAAAGATCATGATTACTTGGTCCCTTGAGTGGTCTTTATATACAGGTTTTACTGTATATACCAGACACATGACTAGCATAATAGCACACCTTCATAGGCAATGGGAGATACATCAGAGGCTTCTTGGTCCTGAAGAAGCTGCCGCCCACACATATATGGTCAGGTCTCAGAGTGACGTCACTGTCAAATACAGGTTGGGGATTTTCCCCTGGAAGTTAACTAACGGCCAGGCATGCATGCCGCGTATACCGGCCATGGCCTTCCGCCATGCTCAAGTACACAATCGGCACTGAGTCATACAGAACCAGTGAGCATTGCCCAGCAGTGACTAGCTGACGGACCCACTCAATTGCAAGTAGGTTTGGAGGGCAAGTCAGGTAGGTCAGGGTCAAGCTATAGTGCAGGACATTAACAATGATTAACAAATCCTACAATATAATATCGTTATAATAATATTATATAATATTGCTATATATTCTATATTCATATTTATTATATTACATTAATATTCAGCATATTAATAGTAGGAAAATGAAATATAAATAGCAACCTTGTGACATGCAAAACAAGAAAATGCAGCGTAATGCAGCAAGCTTAAGACTCTCCAGCTTCCACCCCAAAAACTCCAGCTGCAGCGCAAATTACTATAGAGAAGTCCCTACTTGAGTGTCAAATCAACCTTGAATGGCCGGTGTAAAATGGCCTCAGATATGCACCTTATATAACCGAAAAACTCAATTTTTCCCTTTGGGACCTAGTCTCATCCACCGCCCCACTTTCAGCCACCAGAATATAATGATAGCTGGAAGTGGGGCAGGGAACGAGACTATTTGGGACCATACTCCCAGCCCCCCCCCCCCCCCCCCCCCTAGTTATAGACCTCTGTGATACCACATACGTATATCTGTTATTAGCAACCTTTTTCTGTAACACATACGCACATATCTGCACCCCTTATATATTAATACACTACATGCGTTATAGACATCTAGGATACCACACATACACATAAAACTACAGTGATGTATCACGCGGCAGACATACACTGTAATACTGATTCAAAAAGCTTGAAAAAAGTTAATTCAGGAGGAACCCTGACACATTACAAGCACTCTGGATAATTAATCAATGTCAGGGCCAGTGGATCAGGTAAAGAGAACTGACTCGCAGTCATTCAACTTTTGCTGCATGGGGACACATACTGGTTTTATCGATACTAAACCCTAACCAACCCCTAGCCCTAACACCTCGTGGGTCCATCCTCTACTTAATTGATTACCTGATGCAAGAAGTGCTGTATGACACTCATTGTCAATCCATGCATGTGAGTACACTGGAACTTGCTTAGCATGTATGTATATAACTCAAAGGCCGGGGACACAAAATCAGTACTTATCAGGGTCGATTTATAAGTACATGAGGTTTTATGCATGTGAGGTTTAGAGGCAGGGACAGGATGAGGAGAACTGGTGTCATGGTTTAAAGTATCCCCCCAGTTAGTATAAACTATCCCCCCCCCCCCTGGGTAATTTAAACCAGTAAAAATCAACCCCCATCAGAAAAAAATACCCCCCTACCGGCAAACATTGAAAATTCATTATTTTAGCAGCAAAATAGATAGCTGTCATACCAGACAGTACTATTCAGGGCAAATATGCTAACAATTTCCAAAATTGTATGACACACAAAGAAGAAGATGCCATCTTAAGGCATGATGGGCTTGACATACGGATCGTTTTATCTATGGTTTAACCAATCAGATTAACTTGTAGCCAAAATGATCTTATTGTGATCTCTTTTTACCTTTAAATAAGTAATTCTAAATTTGTATGTATTTTGCCCACTTACAGTTTACGTTTGATGCTGTAATTTATGTTTCTTGCATTATAGTATAGACAGTAGAGCCTTGTTGTCACTGTTAATAAGTAATACCTGGTTAGGAAGTACAAGGATATGATACCCCAGCTTATAACCCGTAATACTAATCTATATGGTTAGCAAGTACTACTGATAGTGAGTAGCAATTTGGAGGGTCTCCAGGTGTACTCACTAACGAGGTTCGACTGCACTTCAATACTTCATTTTTGTATGTTTGTTTTTGCCTTCCGAAGGCTGGGTGCCATGTAGTAACCTGAGGCTACTATCCAGGGTACGGTAGGTACTAAACCAGGTACTTACTAAGCAGGTTCCACTGTAGTAGCCTACGTCTACTTGTTACTGTACATGCATTGGATTGAAAAGATCTACATTATACCGTACTTGGATGAACTAGAACCGTCGGATTACTCACCATTGTTCCGGATGATCTTGAGGTGGTTGGTTTTGAAGTTGGTCACAATATGAGCTGCACACATTACAGATATGTATAGGTAATTGATGTCCCAAAAACCGGCTGCATAGTTATTGTAT
Organism: Halisarca cf. caerulea; assembly: GCA_963170055.1. Classification (NCBI taxonomy): domain Eukaryota; kingdom Metazoa; phylum Porifera; class Demospongiae; order Chondrillida; family Halisarcidae; genus Halisarca; species Halisarca cf. caerulea. Next base: position 3,267,123 of record CAUJGJ010000444.1, on the reverse strand, counting down.
ACATACGTGCACTTGTGCTCCCGTTCGCTAAGGATTGGTTGCCGCTATTTGGCTTTCATTTTTCCTCGCCATCACGTGACCTGTCAATCAAACCTGAAAATGGCAGCCCTTGGTAGTGCAAAATGTCTTCTGACTAAAACGACACATATGGAAACTGCCCGGAGATATATTCAGTGAGTTATACAGTACTTAACATCTAGATCCTTAATTCCTTCCAATGACTGTGGTCTAATTGTTCTGCCAAATAGAACAAAGTGTAGTTTTTTTATAATTTACTACTAACTTATAGTGTATAGTGGAACCTGTATAATGCGGACACCTTGGAAACCAGCAAAAGAGGCTTTACAGAGGTGTACTGTTTTCCCGGAGTTACCACAATATGTTATTCATATGTGTATGAGAATTTAAGACCACAGTAGATAGGAAGGGATTATCCTCTTAAGAGTTCAAATTATGCTGTGCTCCTGAGTTCAAGGCTCAATCCTATTATGCTTTCAAGTTTACTAATTATTCCTTTAAAACGTATAAGTATACACTCACAATGATACTTCGATCAGTCACATGACTTAGTCACCACAATAAGTCGCACCATAGATAATATAAAACGTTTTATATTATCTATGGTCACACAGATCAGTATACATGTACAATTTCTCAATTGATAGGAATCTCAGCATTACTGCTTGTCCTGACAGGCTCACTAGACAAATTACAATCCCTAATAATACTCAGAATACTAGTTGAGCTATTGACAACCTTTTTCAACCTCTTGCGTTGGGTTTGCCAGTATAGAATTCCTACAATTTCTCACTTCATAGGATTTTCAGCACTACTGCTTGACCTGACAGACCTGCTAGACAAATTACACTCCCTAATAGAACTTAGAGTACTAGTTGAGCTATAGGCAACCTTTTTCCAGCCACTTGGCATTGGGTTTGCCAGTACAAAAATCTGAATTTTTCCTGCATTATGCCTGTAAACTTTCAACACCTATTATTCCCAAATCTATGCCAGCATATTCCCCTCCTCCCTAGACCATAACCTAGTGTCCAGTTTACACAGGTGTCCATAGTTTCAAGTGCTCTGAATAGCAGATTTCACTGGTTACTCTATTGAATTACATGTACGCCTATCGGTTTTCTCCTGTCCTGTTCCAACTTGCAGCATGTCAGTTTCCCACCATCGCATGAGAAGCGGTATTCAGAAGCTGAGCAGAGTTATCTTGGCTGACAATAGCCCGCTTAGCGCTCCCTATCGCATCCCACCCAAGTGTGTCCACGTGTATGGAAAGAAAAAGGCAGCAAATGTAGGAGACAAGATTCTTGTAGCTGCTCGGGGGCAGATGAAGAAGGCTGTTGTCGTGGCGACAAAGGTTCCCGTCCATGGGACTCATCCTCGTGTGAGATACGACCACAACTACGTGGTACTCATCAACGATAAGAACGAACCAATAGGTACTCGTGTTAAGATCCCGCTTCCATCAACACTGAGGCACCTCACACACAGATACAGTAAAGTTCTTGCTTTGTGTAAAAGATTTATATAAACCTTTAAAGAAATTATGTTACATCTGTGGTTGCATATGATGCCCTTTTGCTAGTGTGTTTGGGCTGCATACAGGAATTGAGGCTGGGGATTTAGCTTTCTAAAATCTTAGGGGGATCGAGGGGGGGGGTAATGTGATACGGGAGTGTATAGGTGTGTTTAGGTGTACAGAGACTGCGGGGGTGGTATTATGGGTAACAATGCATATGTGTATTGTTGCTAGGGATCTGGGGGTATGTTTCCCAAGAAAAATAGTTGCTTTTTATGCCTTATAAGGTGGTATCTTAGGCCATTTTTAGATCGCTTAAGCAGGTTGTGAACACATTATTGCAGTATATACATGTTCAGTGAAACCTCTGTAATCTGACACCTCTTGTGAGATACAGTCTCCATACTAAAGTATGCCAAGAGTCACTCTGTAATCCAACAACCTCCTAATCCGACACTGTTTTCAGGTCCCATTGAGTGTCGGATTAGAGAGGTTCACCGTATGCTATGCCAAGGGGATCAACTAGGTCACAGAAGAGGGAGGGGAGAGTAAATACGCCATCCTTGTCTGACCCCAAAGAAACCCTGGCATTCCATCCGTTGATCATGTTCAGAATGCTTGCATGCCTTGAAATATTGTTCCAACAGTAACAATTCAAAAGGGCGAAGGGATTGGTGACAGTGCTCTAGAGAACATTTTGCAAAATTATAGCATAAAAGCTCGTTTTTATCCATTTCCCAATGAATCCTGCCTTTCAGGAGCCATTAGTGTATATGCTGAGATACAAGTTTAGGGAGGCAGCAGATCTCCGGGGTGTGTGTGTGTGTGTGTGTGGCTGCAAGTGCTCCCCCCCCCCCCCCATAATGCAGCCCTGTCTTGTCAAATGAGACCCAATTGCCTTGTTATTGTATATCTGCCATTTTCATACTCAGTAGTTTACCAAGAAAAATGGTAGTACAGTGTATAAGGTCACAATGTGATTGGGTTTGGGTGATGAGACCATCGTGTGTATATATGTGTGTGTGTGTGTGTGTGTGTGTGTGTGTGTGTGTGTGTGTGTGTGTATGTGTGTGTGTGTGTGTGTGTGTGTGTGTGTGTGCGTGCGTGCGTGTGTGTGTGTATGTGTGTGTGTGTATGTGTGTGTGTGTGTGTGTGTGTGTGTGTGTGTGTGTGTGTGTGTGTGTGCGAGTGCATGCGTGCGTGTGTGTGCATGTGTACCCGGATACACCTATATTCACACCCATGTACATACAAATGTACCCTTTTTAGAGGTACGTATGTACTTCATGCACAACCTATGAGATGCAGGCATCTTCTTCTTTTTGCTGCAGTTGTGATTATGTGCTTTGTGGCTATTCTGTATTGTGAGGATATGACCGGCGAGTGTGTAGATAGTATGCAGTTTAGTGTACAGTGTACATACAGTTGACTATATATGCCACATACATATTTACTAGTATGTGGATTATGTTCATGTATGTATGATATTTTGACTGCATATGTAGTTTGAGTCCTAGCTGGTAAGTTGCTTCAAGTCCTAGTTGATAAGTTGCTTCGAGTCCTAGTTGGTAAGTTGCCTCGAGTCCTGATTGGTAAGTTGCTTCGAGTCCTAGATGGTAAGTTTATTTGATTCCCAGTTGGTAAGTTGCTTCAAGTCCTAGTTGGTAAGTTGCTTTCAGTCTTAGTTGGTAAGTTGCTTTCAGTCCTAGTTGGTAAGTTGCTTTGAGTCCTAGTTGGTAAGTTGCTTAGTGCAATGCATGTGCACTTACATTTTCAGTCTCTTCTGGCAGCAGATGTATGATCGATGGTGATATCATAGCGGAAGATGTGAGGGTTCTATTATATCGAAGAGTAATTATGTATATACTTTGGGGTTAACATTGATCAGTACAATTCTATAGAGTAAATTTTCCTATGGATTGCCTAAGAGTGTATGCTTACTCTAATCGGGTTTTTAGGTGTGTGTGTGTGGGGGGGGGGGGGGGGGGGGTGAAGTTTCTCATGCCTTGTATAAATATGTCTACCTGGTGTCCCTCCCACTATTTATTTTTGTGACTACATTATTACTGCCATGATCCCCAGCTGGATTTCTTATTGAACACAGACCCCTCTGCAAGTTCTATAGAGGGTGGCTGGTGACGCGGAGACTCATTTTTGCTGGAAGAAATCCCTTAATTTTCCATAAGCACTCCTAATACGTACAATTGCCAATGGAAATATCTCATTGTTGTCCTCATGGTACATACAGTATGTACATACTGTATAATACAGAATGTATGTACTATGATACATGTACAGTATAACTTTGTATAGTATGCGTATGTGCTGTGTGTACATACATATATATACAGTATGTACATGTGTACATAGAATGTACAGAACATGCATGTCTGTATATTAACTAGTCATAAATAGCATATATTATGTACATATGCAGCCATTGAGTTTCGCTCTCAGACTATGTATATAGGTTTCAGTTGCACTATAATGTCTGTTAACGTTCTGTTTGCTACTAAATGGTTCCTAATTTGGTAGTCAGGTGCATGTAACCCAGATCACTGTTTGGCCTCCTTGTTTCTGTGACCATATATATCTGGCAGTGTTGTGGTATAATGGTAATTAGTAATATTGCAAATCAATTGTAATCGGGTATACGTATACATTTGCTGGTAATGGTATTGTAACTGCATATATAATGAAGCTATATTAATTTTATATTCTCAGAGTAGTTGTAAAGGCAATTATTATTGTTTTGCTATAATATATTTGAAGCACGTTCACAATCACCATGCATGCAACTACTGTGATGTATATCTTTTATATGTACCTGTGTATATATTTCTTCCCCTAAGGAGGTATAATAATATTATAGATTCTGGTGAGTTTGAAGCTAAGTCATGTGCTGCAATAGTAGTATACAATGGCTTAGCTTGTTAAAGTGGCAAATTGTCACTGCATGCCATATATGAAATCTCAGTACAGTAGAATCTCGTTAGTAAGAACACTGTTAATGAGTAATACCTGGTTAGGAAGTACAAGGATATGATACCCCAGCTTATAACCCATAATACTAATCTACATGGTTAGCAAGTACTACTGATAGTGAGTAGAAATTCGGAGGGTCCCCAGGTGTACTCACTAACGAGGTTTGACTGTATAAGGTGTAATTATAATTATGCACACATCCAGGAGCAAATCTGTACGTATTTTGGTAATAATTGTAGAAATGTAGTTGCAATTAATGGTAATTACATGAGACAGTGCTTTAGTGAAGATCTGTAGTAGTGGTGGTAATATATTGGACTGCATGCTGTTATACTCAGATAATTGCAATGGTAGTTGATTACAGTATGTACCCCTGCATGCATGTGTTTAATTAATGGGCCACAACACTGGTATCTGGTTGAGATAACATGTAGTCTTTGACTATTAGGGCCTAAGGGACTAGAAGGAAGGTAAAACATAGGTCTTATGTTATGCAATGCTACCAAAACATAGGTCTTATATTATGCAATGCTACCAAATTTTGAATACCAAATTTTGAAGGAGGCAGTTAGATAGTAATACATATGTAGTTGCGTGTGTAAATCTCACTAACTACCGATCTAGCTATGTACCTATGGAGTTTAACCCTGCATGCCTTGAGTTGACCACTGGTTGATATTC